>JAWDGP010006357.1:55000-67500 GCA_033675545.1 Elysia crispata | reverse complement strand
AGATTTCGATAGAAGTCTTGACACAAGTGAAATAGCATGACACTACCTCTTAGTCTCTCCTTTTTCTTTGTTAATGTAGTGCGAGGTACAGTGTATTTGTAGCTGCAGAAGATATTTCCAAAGTGAAGGATCCAGATTTCCATAAAAAGAAAAACAATATAGGGTGGTGGGGGGGAATTGAGCTAACGCTTCGCGGACGTGTCATTAGCACAAAAGAACCTTTCTTTTCCCCTTGATTACAGAATAAGGCGAAGCCGTAAATCCACTAAGGTTGCCAATCTTTGATGGTGGGTTCCTCGATCCCCAGCCGCGTCAATGAACAATGAACATTAAAAGTGTAGAACAAGTGGCGAGCAATCTGAGCATTAATCCCATGTACTACTTGAGCGGCCCTGGTCGGCAAGCCCGCGGTGACCACACGTCACGTGTCTCACCTGTTTGGAATGTCAGTCTCGAGTCTGGGCGACCGTTTGCCGGCAATTATCGCCTGGCCCTTAGGTCATCAGCTGAGACTAGCTAACAGAAGGTAGCTCACACCACAGCAGAGGGACAGTTCAGTGAAAGGTACGCAGAGGAAGACGTGAGAGTATGAGAAGGACAGACAGAGAGAGAGAGAGAGAGAGAGAGAGAGAGAGAGAGAGAGAGGGAGAAAGGTAGCTCAAGATGGCCTCCGCAGGTATCATCTCTCTCTCTCTCTCTCTCTCTCTCTCTCTCTCTCTCTCTCTCTCTCTCTCTCTCTCTCTCTCTCTCTCTCTCTCTCTCTCTCTCTCTCTCTCTCTCTCTCTCTCTCTCTCTCTCTCTCTCTCTCTCTCTCTCTCTCTCTCTCTCTCTCTCTCTCTCTCTCTTTCATATATATTATTTGACTATAGCATTGCTCAACAACACTCAGCGGAGCATCTCTATTTCCATGACATAAATCCAAAGCTGTTTCACTATTGACAAAAAAAAGTTTAACCGCATCAAAGAGTCCCCCTTCCCCTTCCCTCCTCTCTCTCCCATTTTCCTGAGTTATTGCTCTGGTTGAGGATTTCGTATATTTGTGTAATTCAAAACGTTGAGCTCGTTTTGTTTAAGAGGACGTTTTGTTGCGACATTCCAGCCGATGACGCAAGCTCCAAACGGGCTACTCTAGCCTTGTTTAAACTAGCCTACAAAATTACAGGGCAAATGGCTTCTTGTAAAGAGTTGTCACCACCATAATGCGTTCCTCACAACGCTGGATGAAGCAGCTTTAGAGCGAGATAAAAGTGGATAAAAGCTGCACTTTGTATTTACAATAATGCCTCAAACACCTGCTCTGAACTCTGAAGTACACCGCAAGCCCTTCTGCCTTGTAATTACATGTATGTTCTTTATTTTCACTTTGCTAGGAGTCCCAAAACCGAATCACGACAAAGATTCTCGTATCTTAAATGGCTCTCTCTCTCTCTCTCTCTCTCTCTCTCTCTCTCTCTCTCTCTCTCTCTCTCTCTCTCTCTCTCTCTCTCTCTCTCTCTCTCTCTCTCACCCTCTCTCTCTCTCCCTCTCTCTCTCTCTCTCTCTCTCTCTCTCTCTCTCTCTCTCTCTCTCTCTCTCTCTCTCTCTCTCTTTCTTTCTCTCTCTCTGCAATATTCCATTATGATTATTCAACTGAGATGCCAATAAACCATACGATCCATACGCATATTAATAAGTGACCATGAAAAACTGGAAAACAGAGAATCGTTCGTGCATGCCACACGCTGTCACAGCTGCTCTCAACATGGACTCCAGACCTGTCAACCTCGGGGATAGATGGTATTTTTTTTCAGAGTGAATAGGCAAAAGCAGAAAAGCCTGCTATTATGTGTCGGAAACGAAAATACATATCTATTGAACCAATCAGAAAAGTCCACGACATTAAGACCGTGACTCGATCACTTGACGCAGGCGCATTCATACGTCAGGGGTCTGAACACCGTTACTCCTATCTTGAGTATCAGGCAAGATTTTCTTCAACTACACACCAGAAGTCATCGTACCGCGATAGACGTGAAAACTCACAATTTCGCGAACAGTCTCCCATGAGACAACGCATACAAATTACATCAGCTGTTGTTGTGAAGGCGACTGCCCATGATCCAAAAGCAGACAGCAGAAAGCAGCTATGCACTGATCTGATTATCAAAAAAGCAGTTGTCTGTAACAGATCTGTGAGAGAATAATGCAATACAAGAGACACTGCATGGAAAGCAGCGACAGGTCGTATCAAACATCAGAACCTTAAGAAGACATCCTCAGCGTCGCAACACTAGGCAACCCAGTAGCTCCCTCTACCAAAAGCAGAGACAATCAGCAGGCTAAAGTCAAAATTTGAAGGAGCCCAGATTTCCAATTCCAGGTTTGCCCACCCACTGCTTCTTCATCATCGTTGATGTAAAGCCCCGATCTTTCAAATAGAAAAAAATAAATAAATAAATAACAATAATAATAATAATAATAATAATAATAATAATAATAATAATAATAATAATAATAATAATAATAATAATAATAATAACAAGAAGAAGAAGAAGAAGAAGAAGAAGAAGAAGAAGAAGAAGAAGAAGAAGAAGAAGAAGAAGAAGAAGAAGAAGAAGAAGAAGAAGAAGAAGAAGAAGAAGAAGAAGAAGAAGAACAATAAGAATGATAAGTATAATCAGCAGGCTAAAGCAGAGACAATCAGCAGGCTAAAGTCAAAATTTGAAGGAGCCCAGATTTCCAATTCCCTGATCAGGTTTGCCCACCTCAAAAAAAAAAAAAAAACTACAGGCGTATACTACTGCTTCTTCTTCACCGTTGATGTAAAGCCCCGATCTTTCAAATAGAAAAAAATAAATAAATAAATAACAAGAAGAAGAAGAAGAAGAAGAAGAAGAAGAAGAAGAAGAAGAAGAAGAAGAAAAATAATAATAATAATAATAATAATAATAATAATAATAGGCAGCACTTTCACTGCACTGCACAAGAAAAGGTATCGTTCAAGTTCAAAGTAAGGGCGGAGTCTTGGATCGGTGATGCACGGGCGGACGTGATGTGAGAGGCTGTGAACTGGATGTCTCTCCCTAAGCACATAAGACTGAGGACTGGGACAGTTGGCAGAATCATTTCGAGCGAGCACCACATGGACTCGACTCGAAAACACTCAACAGTTGAAAAATGTAAGTTAGAATCTACAAAGAAGGAAAGTAATTGACAGAATAAATTATTTGATGTCAAAAAAAAAAAAATAATTAAGGATGGGGCCCGGGGTCTAGGACATTGCCATCTGGTGCAGTGTAGACGTGTATCTAGAACAGAAACCTCTATGTGTAAAATGCACGATACTCTGCTGTCCTGCGCTTACGTTAGGGCAGAGACACTTTTTTTAACTCCATGTCCTTTACGCGTGAATGACGTGTACCGGAACAGACAGAACACCCCCCCCCCCCCCCCCCCCCCCCCCCATTAAAAAAAAAAAAAGAAAAGAAAAAAAAACACGCATAAACACAAAAACACCTTTCATATTCTTTGTTAAAGACACCTTCAGCCATAGACAGAGTATTAGTAATAGTATTAAGACCTTGCCGCTAGACAATAACAAAACCCAACCATCGCTCGGCTGACAGAAGTCCATTCACCGTTCATCTCCTCCATGGCTGTTCAGGAGTTAAAATAAATGGGAAACAAAAAGTAAGCCGTTGAATGAGACGGACATCATTCCTTGTCACTAACACGTCATGTGGTGAATTAGTGGGGCTCGTCTTCCCGAGTGAACAGCCCCCCCCTCCCTGCCGTGTTGCTTTGTGCTATCTTTAGGCCGTTAGTCCTTGCTATAATTGGTTAAGTGGGAGACACTCGTACAATAATTTGTATTACAGACTCAAATGACACCTGCAAGACAAGGACAAGATGAGACAAGAGGAGATTATTTGTCCGATATATTTAGACTTTCACTAGGAACGAAAAAAAAAAAAAGAAGAAGAAGAAAAACTTAAGTTGAAGGCTGACCTAAACTCATCGGGGAAAAAATCTCGGCATGTAGCTCTTTGCATTTCAAACACCGAAAAAAAGGTAGTTTGGCCATTAATTTAAAAAAGCGGTCTAAATTATTCTTTGCATCATTTCGGGATGTTTTCCGAATGAAAATCGTGCCAGTGTTAAACCACAGAGCACAAGGGGCTCGGCCACCAACATGGCTTGATTGCGATGGTCACCCCAACTGCGATGTTAATTCGAATGACGCAAATAGTTTATTCCTCAGCCTTACAGCATCCGGTTAAAAAAAAAATAAACAAAAAAATTAGGACTAATATTCCTGTCCTAATGAGCTATCTTATGTAACAAATTTTTCGACTGGAATATCATGAGCAAAAGGAAGGCAAAATATAAAACAATAGTGGCAAAAAATCCACAAGAAAAAAAAAAGCACAGTAACATGTAGCTATAATATTGCAGAGTCTAAAATTACAATATGTAGTATTTTGCAATAAGTGAATAAGAACCCAAATCGTTCGAAATCACACACTTCAAGAGAAATGAATAAATTCAAATGAAATAAGGAAATATCGTAAGTCTACAGAACAAAAGCTACAACATGTAATGCCCTTATGATCAACATTGTACACTGATTGTACTAGCAGGGACAGTGAACTGTTGCGACTTGTTGTTTTACTGTATAGTATTTGCAGCTTTCCTCGAAAGGAAAAAAGATCCGAAAAGGTCCAAAGAACCAAAGAGTTACTAGCACACGTGGTTAACATCTAACATTGTTTTGAGCCGGAGCTGCTGTAAAACCGTGCACGGGTTGGTGGGGACAAGGTTAGATCGGAGCTGGATAGGTAGTAAGTGTTGCTTTGAACTCGTTGAGCCCCTTTTAGTCTCTCATGCCTATGATACGGAGAGCTCGGGGCGTTTCCCTGAAAACGAAGTCATGTCTCGACAGCCTTATTCTTAACACTCTAACTTAAGACATAGGACTAAAAAAAAAATCAGCGATCATTAGGTTTCATACTATACAAAATCAAGTTTAATACAAGCCAAAACTGGTTTCCCTTAGAATGAGGAAAACTGATCAAAGTGAAGACGTAATTATTCTTATCAGGATATCCTAGTTCCTTATGTTACACATCTGATAGGCCAATTTTTTGTATTGTGGATAACATGGGCTAAAGGAGTACTTTTTCCCTGGCACTGCAAATATGTTTTACAAATATCACAATGCATTTTCGAAATGATAAAAACACCCGCTTCACTCAACACACATACACATGTTGCTAACACCCATGAATATCAAAGAGCATGGAATTACAATAATTTTCTCACACATAGCGGATAGAAATTATTGATGCGCTGACATTCAAAGTGAACAAAGATTGGTTTACTTTCACCCAGTCTCGACTGGACCACACCGACAAGGACACGACATGACAATCAGCAGTCTGCAGTCTGGACACTGGACAACACGCTGGATCGAAGGACAAGGAAGCCGAAGACTTGCTGTAACGGAGAGAAGTCCGGTGGTCATTGTAGCCGACAATAAAGAAAAACAGGGACCAGAAGGGTCGGCTTCTTACAGCCATTGTATAACTGCACAACTTGACAGTCATCTGTGGGGGACACCGACATTATGGCAGATCACAGGGTCATCAAATAGCCCAGCCAACTGGCGCCAGCACGGACGGGCCCTGTGAGAGCAGTGTACATTTGGATAATCATCGCCACTGCACCGCACCATGCGACTCTAGCACGCCACGTTGTAAAGCCGTAGACCAGTGTAAATACATGCATGCATTCTCAAGTGCAAGTTGTCAAGCGAGTTGTCAGCGCATCTAAACACCTCAATGACAGGGCCGGGATGTTCTGAGAACAGCAGCTAACGATGACGCAGCCCACACCAGCATCAGTCTATTTTCTTCACTCATAGCCGAAAGTTAAGAGCTTAAAATATTATTCGGATGGTTTAGGGCGTGCAGTGGCAAAATACCTTGGCCGCCTTTTCAAAACGTGATTGAAATATCGACTCCTTTTCCTATAATTATGGGATTGTAAAAAAGTCACTCCTTAAGACATACAGACTGTGTGTGTGTGTATGTCTCTCTCTCTCTCTCTCTCTCTCTCTCTCTCTCTCTCTCTCTCTCTCTCTCTCTCTCTCTCTCTCTCTCTCTCTCTCTCTCTCTTTTTTTTTTGAGCTCAAACTACAGTGATCTTGAATTCTTTCCTGCTCACTCAGTCTAATGCACGAATTAAAAAAAAAAATAATAATAAAAGGTAAACTGTAGCTACAGGAAGGGCAACACAAGTTATATCACGGCTTCAATCCTTTCTCAATCACAGATATAAAAAAAAAAAAAAGTATAGCGGTACACCTATACGTGTTGGTAATGAGGGGTATCGAAACAAAGTTAATTTAAAAAAAAAAAGGTAGATTCCGGATTTTTTTGTTTTTGGCTTTTTGTTAGGTGGTTTTTAAACATATATGAGTCTCTATGTATCTCTTGTTCATCTTCTTTTTTTTGTGTTCAATGAGGAAATAAGATGAAAAACTTCATTGTTTTGTCATTTCTAGAGCTGTCATTTACATTTTTTTTAAACCTTCATAAATACATCGTTCAATGGAACTATAAATTCAGTTCCTTTGTGGTGTTAAAAATACAAAGTAAGAAAGGTATGGGACAAATGGGGATGGGATGGACTGAGAAATACAGAAAGAAACAGAGAGTATATCAGGACAGACAGAGGAAGATATATAGGCTGTAGTTGTAAATCACATAATGATATACACCAAACTTTGAAAATACGACAATTCGTGCTCCATTTAAAACATTTCGCTTTCAAAACGAGCCCACGTCCCTCCCAAAATTTAAAAAAATAAATAAATAAACAAAAAGAAGAGGAAGAAGAAGAAGAAGACGAGTATGGCCAACGTGGATATTTTGCGAAAAACGAAGAATTGAAAGCAGGCAGGCTGTTACAGGAGCGGCAGAGATTCACATAAAAAATAAACAAACCGAAAGATGTTTGCAGAAAGCGAGTGTCTGTCAGTTTCCAAACTCAGCGCACTAAGCGCAACAGTTGAGAGCAAATGCACAATGTTTCATCGGTTCTGAAGATCGGCAGAAAGCATGCTAGTGGCGGGAGATACAGGAATGATGGCTGGTTTTAAACTGTCTCAATTTGTTGCGATAGTAGGTGCAGGACTTCAATAAAATTTACTAATGCGTCATTAGCTGGGCGAGACCTGGGAGAGAGAGAGAGAGAGAGAGAGAGAGAGAGAGAGAGAGAGAGAGAGAGAGAGAGAGAGAGAGAGAGAGAGAGAGAGAGAGAGAGAGAGAGAGAGAGAGACAGAGACAGACAGAGAGTTTGGTTTCAAAGCCATGTCCTCTATAATAAACCATCGGGGCGAGTTACCTAACAAGAAAGTGGAAAGAAGTTCGCATGTGATTGCAGTGGACTCATTTCTTGTAACATTGGTCCCTCTTATCAATCGGCCATCAGATAAAAGGTTTAACAAACTAATAAATACAGTTTTAAGTTCAATTTCCTAAAGTTTCATCCTTCCAGCAGTCGCTAGAGCAATAATGGGGAGAACAGTTGTAAGCTCAGTCTCACTCTCGACAGCCGGTCTCACAGCGTTATTAACAAATGCGTCATGTAATGGCTATGGCTTCGTCTTTTAAACAAAAACTTGTCGGTGTCTTTCTTTCGAACAGAAGAAAAAAAAAAGTAAATGTCGCCAGTTAAACGATAAACATAAAAAAATACGTGTATATATTTTAATTATTCTCTATAATTTTACTGTACACTCAATCTGCCGGGTTCTGTTAAAACACCCGCATCGAGTGAGATGATTCTATAAGATAAAAAGTTGATAATTAGCATAATTGTTCCACTAGTCCTTTTATGAACTCTCGCGAAATCACGCGTAATTGGCGTCATATATATAAAAAAAAACGTGTTCGTAACTCATCTATGGACAAAGAAATATAACACAACTACGCACATAAGATAAATTAAAAACAAAAACACTTCGCGTCAAGTGAGCCACTTTGCTGCGGGTGTGTGTAGGGCGGTGTAGACTGTAGAGCACCACTAGCACTAAGCATGGAGTACAAGTTTATCTCTGGAGCAGCGTATGCACAGCGGCCACAGGCTGGCGCCTCATGAGCAATCAACTAGAACATGCTTCAGTAGGTTGAGGAATGTTTTTACCCTACCAGAACGGGCTCATCCTCCCTTTTATACTAGCACTGGTAGCAGCCGGTGAGTGTCCAAAAAAAATGGGGATAGGGGCAACGAGAATAATGACATTTATGATGATGAAGGTGATGATACTAGCAGCATTAGTAGTAGTAGTAGTAGTAGTAGTAGTAGTAGCAGCAGCAGCAGCAGCAGCAGCAGCAGCAGTAGTAGTAGTAGTAGTAGTAGTAGTAGTAGTAGTAGTAGTAGTAGTAGTAGTAGTAGTAGTAGTAGTAGCAGCAGCAGTAGTGATAATGGTGGTATAGCGACAGTGGCGTTAGCACAGCATCAGAAACAATGGTGGGAGTAAAAGTAGCATTAGCAGTGTTAGTCTTCTTATACCGCATGTTAAAAAGAGACCAGAAAACTGAAAACAAGGGAGAGACGACCAGAAAGTCTTAGCTTTGTTAATTTGCATAGATCTAGGGTAAGAGATGGCGACAATTCGATTGAGATGAGCTTCTAAGCACTTGTAGTGGATTGAACAGACGCAGTTTTTACTTTACACAATGTTATAGGACTGACTCTCTCTCTCTCTCTCTCTCTCTCTCTCTCTCTCTCTCTCTCTCTCTCTCTCTCTCTCTCTCTCTCTCTCTCTCTCTCAGCAATACTACAACTGTAGAGTTTGTCGAACACAGTAAAATTATTGGTTCTAATACAAAGCGTATTTATCGTTGGCTGTGTGTCATTTCTTATAAACGTGTGTTAAGTAAAATATGTTGGTTTTTTATTATATTTTTTTAAAGTTAGCGTAAACTTCTTCAGATGATAGAAGCCGGAATAAAGACGGTCAAGTGTCAGAGCAGGCCAAACCAAAGAGGCAGAACAGTGAGCCAGTAACAATTAGCTTTGGCAATGAAGCTTAAAAACGAGCACTGAAAAATCTTTAGCAAGTAATTGTTGTTGTTAACGTTGAATCTTCTTCTTACGTGGATTTACACGTTCTACATAACTTTAAACAGACTCATTTACAAAGTCAAAATTTAATTTTTTGTAGGCAGAATATTGATTTTGAGTCATGAAAACATATATTACAAAGGAATGGAAGGGCAATATTAAGATAAACTTTGCTATACAATGGGATTGTTCTTCTCATTTTCGTAAAGGCATTTGATAACAACTGGTCTCTTTATACAAGCAAGATAACTTCTTTATCTGATAGATACCATTAAGAATATCGAGAAAAGAGAAAACAACAAAAGCTTTAACAAAGTGTAAGTAAATTGAAAAATACAGTACCGTGGTGTTCTAAGTCAATAAGTACAACACAAAAAAACGAAACAAAAATTTTAAGAGCTATTTACAAGTCTTCCTTTCTGTTTTAAATCATCTCATGATGTTAAACATGTGATGTAGGCTACTTTAATTGTATTATTGTGACTTCCTCTTTTCCTTATTAATTTAGTTTCTTAAAAATGAGAGAAAGTTCAAAGTGATGTTCCAAACAAGAAAGAAAGAAAAAAAAAACACCATCAAACAAAGTCTCGATTTGTCAAAATACATGGGTGGGGGAATGAAATCTCAAAAAGCCCGCAAGCTTCTCAATTCTTGGCCAGAAAATCTCAAAAAGCCGGCAGACTTCACAGTCCTCTGAAACTGAAGACTAATCATCAGTTTGTAAGAAAATATCTTAATTGTATACGGTAGCACAATGGATACACAAGATAAGTGTGTCCATACTAGGTATTATCCAGCAACGCAAAATGTACTAATCTAAGACTTCTCCAAAGGGCGATAGGCCAGCAGGCCATGTCCTGCAATCTCCATCGGCCGACACTCTCCCGCCCATGCAAAATATATCTCAGAACGATAATTTCAATGGGGAAATTGAACAATTGCCTCAAAAATCCAAAGTGAATCTTTCAAATACGCTCTCTACTAAAAAAAAATACTAAAATAAATATATAAATAGGGACATCAGAATAATACACTGCAATACAAAATTTTATTCTGTTAAAGGGAAAAAAATTTGAGAAAAAAAATCACCTGCATACTATAGATGATAGAATTGAGCAATTTCAGCATCAAAAACTCAGACTATAACAACTTGTTTTTCCTAATTTTAGACTACCAAGACAACTATAGCTGTGGCCCCCTAAAAAAAAAAAAATAGTCTGGTGTAATTCAATTTGACTATAAATACCTTATAACAAGAACTCAGAGCATTTTTTGCAATGGCATCAGGAAGCAATACAACATCAAATATCAATATTACAGGACTCAATATACAAAACCAATAACACAGGATGCAGTACACAACGCCAATAACACACATGATACTGCATGAGCAATGTCTTCAATACAAAAGTGACCTTTTTTTTCATAAGTGACACTCAATTTTTTTAAGAAACACGATCTGCTTGCAATGCAGGCTAATCCATATTTTTTTACAAATGAAAAGTATAGAATCAAATATTTACATGAATGGGAAGATGAAGAAGAGGAGGCGAAAAAAAGATTTGCTAAAAATTAAGATCACATTACGTTAATTTTTCTATTCTAGATATTAAACCGGAACAGTAAAAAAATATCACTTACCTCAAACAAATGTAGCAGATGCAATGAATATCCCAATTACCAATAATCCATTTCATACATTCTCAAAGTACTGTACAGCAACTCTTGCCATCCCTCATTGGGTTTGAGTTCATCTCACGCACAATTTCAATAAAAACTTCATTGACATTATTGGTGCTCTTTGCAGAGGTTTCTATGAACGGACAGCTCCAATGCTGAGCTAAAGATCCTCCCTCAGATGCTGAAACTTCTCGTTGGCTGTCCAGATCTGACTTGTTGCCTACAAGGATCATGGGCACACGGTCCACCCCCTTCACTCTTTGAATTTGCTCTCTCATCGTTTTGATATCCTGAAATGTCTGGATGCTGGTGATACTGTAGACAATGACAAAACCCTGTCCATTCTTGATGTACAAGTCTCTCATGGATGCAAACTGCTCAGTCCCTGCTGTGTCTAGAATTTCCAGGACAGATGGGGCCGAATCGACCTCAATTTCCTTTCTGTAAAAATCCTCGATGGTGGGGTCATACTTCTCCATAAACGTCCCTGATACAAACTTCACAGTAAGGGCACTCTTTCCAACACCGCCACTACCCAGAACTACAACCTTGTATTCCCTCATGGTTAATGAATCTTAAACTTGATATCGAGACGGCTAAAAATAAACAGGTTTTAAAGACATTCAGTTAAAATTGAATGAGGATTCCGCTGGATCTTCCAAAATATTTCTTTAATATCCACTTACAGTAGTTAGAACTTAAAGGTGATGAAAATATTACTAAGTAAAAGTGATTTAAAATTAAAACTGAACACTAATTTTTTTTTTAAACAAGAACTATTAAGCTCCTTTAAAATCTTTGAATTCCCAGAAGCCACGCCACTGTTTTAAATCATGCATCAGGATTTCAATTCAAGGTAACTGAGGAAAAAAATATAAAAGCATTTTTATATTTTAAAACTATTACTTTAAAAAAGATTACATGTCAAATTACACATTTTCGCAGAGAGTTTTAGTTGACGGTCCTTATCCAATATCATACAATTACTTACAATTAAAAATTTCATTTAATAATACAATTCATTTTCATCCAAATCTGACTTTAAAAAATGTACAAAATGAACATCATGGCTAGAGCGCAATGCAATAAAAATGTGAGCAACTTTTTTTTATGTTCTTCTTAACATTGTATATCAAACCTCTCTGTATTAAAATTCAACTTTTTTTTATGTGTCATGGAAGAATCAGAAACACAGACTGGATTAAAGTTATTACAAAAAGCTCTTAGTTTTATTCTTAGAGACCTTACAAGTTACAATGATTGCTGACAACATTTTTGATAGTTGAAATCAAATAAAATCTGAATTATGGTTGACCAAGATTGCGGTTATAAAATTCTTTCTACTCAAAACGGTTATTTAATTCTTGAAAAGTTGACAATTTTCAACTCAGACAGTCAGGGTGCTGCTTCAAACAGAATATAAAAAATAATAAAAAAAAAAAGCTCTTTCAACTTCCAATTGCACGGAGTAGCCTAGATTAGATGAAAAATCTAAATCTACATTCGAAATATTTTTATCTAAAGATAGATCTATGATGTAGTCTACATTAGAGGCTTTAGATTAAATTTACACCTATGAAGTAAATAAACTTCTACTCTTAATTTCTTGTGATCAACCTTCATCATAAGAGAGGTTAAGAGCCAGATGCCAAGCTATGAAAGCTCAACCAATCTCATCACAGAAGTTCAAAGTCAGGAGAAAAGAATTT
>JAWDGP010006357.1:0-50000 GCA_033675545.1 Elysia crispata | reverse complement strand
GCCGAAACCCATAAAATTTCACTATAAATTGCACTGCTTACCGTATAATAATTAAATAAAAAATTATTTCTGTGCCATGATACATAGTGGGATGAATCTTTCAATTTTTCAAGAACATCAGTTAAAACCTTTCATGATATGTAACTCTATGCCATAACTTATTAACTTGAAATGAGTTTGTTTAGTTTGTCAACACGCCTGGGGGATTGTTTATGTTTTCCTCCGACCTTGCCTGCCTCTTGCGACGTTATTACGAAAAAGTTCAACTACTCAACGAATAGAGTAGATAGAAATTCGATTGATTAAAGATATTAATGTTTCAATTCCTGAATCACTAAACTATTTTTCATTCGCGTATGTCTTTTATAAATCGATCATAAAAAAGCTGTCCGATCTCAAGGCGAATCCTTCTTCCTGCCTTCACTTTTTATTTCGTTAGTCTGAGAGAAAGAGAGAAAAACAGAGAGATAGAGACACAAACACAGAGACAGAGAAAAAAAGAGAAAGAGAGAGAGAGAGAGAGAGAGAGAGAGAGAGAGAGAGAGAGAGAGAGAGAGAGAGAGAGAGAGAGAGAGAGAGAGAGAGAGAGAGAGAGAGAGAGAGATTGTTGCACAAACTAAAGAAACACAATCATGGTATATATTGTCCTTGAGGTAAGCCGTGCGTGAGTGATTGAAATTGGATATAGAAAAAAAAAGGACTGGCAGAGAAATAAATAAAGAAAGAGAGAGAGAGAGAGAGAGAGAGAGAGAGAGAGAGAGAGAGAGAGAGAGAGAGAGAGAGAGAGAATCCAGAAAGAGAAGAAATAAAGTGAGATAATTATAAAGTTAGAGGAAAAGGTAATATTTTGACATAGACACAGAAAAAAAGAAAAAAAATATTTATCTTAAGAGTGGTAAGAAACACAAAGAAAAAAAAGAAAGAGCGAAAGACAGAGAGAAAGTGAGGAAGGAAGAGAGTGGAGAGAGAAAGAGAGAGAGAAAGTGAGAGAGAGAGAGAGAGAGAGAGAGAGAGTGGAAGACTAAGAACGAAGGAGTTAAGAGAGAAATAGCAAAACATGTGAGAAAAAAATTGTTTGATAGTTTTTTCTACTTTAATTAAAAGATCTACATGCATTCAACAACTGTTAATTTAATGCAATTTACGATACTATACAGCATTTGAAAAATATTTTTTTACATAAGTTGTCGGAAATTTTCTATTTCAATAGTTACTTTCTTCTAAACATAAAGCCATATTAAATACATATTTTTTTACCTACTCTTCCTGGTTGTCCTCTTTCACACTATCTCTCTTTCTGTATATAACTCTCTTTCTTACTCCCTCTTTCTATCTCTCTCTTACTCTTAGTTTCTCCATGTCACTATCTTTCTTCTTTACCTCTTTTCTCTTACATTCAATACATTTTTTGTATCTTTCCGTCTCTGTCTCTGTCAGTATATTACTCACTATTTCTATCTAACTCTGTTGGAATATTTATTACTTCTATTTCCTTTTCTTCTGTTTCCTCTCTCTCTCTCTCTCTCTCTCTCTCTCTCTCTCTCTCTCTCTCTCTCTCTCTCTCTCTCTCTCTCTCTCTCTCTCTCTCTCTCTCTCTCTCTATCTCTATATATATATATATAAAATTTATTTTTTGTATTATTAATAGGTGTGTCCGTGGCAGTTTATTAGTCTTTCTTTCTCTCTAACGATGTATCGCTATTTGTTTCTTCTATTTCCGATTCTTCATCTTCCACAATTTCCCTCCTTCTGTCTCCCTCTGTTTCTCTCTCTTTTTGCCCCTCTCTCCACCTCACTACCTCTCTCTCTCTCTCTCTCTCTCTCTCTCTCTCTCTCTCTCTCTCTCTCTCTCTCTCTCTCTCTCTCTCTCTCTCTCTCTCTCTCTCTCTCTCTCTCTCTCTCTCTCTCTCTCTCTCTCTCTCTCTCTCTCTCTCTCTCTCTCAATGATTCTGACTTCTTTATAAATGTTTCTAACTATATCTGTCGTTTTGTGGGTTTTTTTTACGTTATTTCTATCTGTAATTCTTTAATGAACAAGTCTCAATATATACACGCTCTATCTATGGCTATAATTGGTCTTCCATTTTGTTAAATATTTTTTTTTTGTGTGCTGATGTTTCTGTATTTTTTGTGCTTTTCACCTCTTCCGAAATTTGTCGTTTTCATCTTTCTGGTCTTTGAATCAATATTAATTTTACCAGCGATACTTCATCGTTACAACCTTATTGTCATCAGTGTTATTGCTTTTTTTTTCCCTTTTCTTTTCTTTTTCTTTTTCTCTTTGCTTTACGTTACCGTTCTATTCGGAAGCCAGTTTTATCGCGATACCTTACATTTGACCCATCTGTTATATCGTTACAAATTATACTATGTTGGATGTCTATCGAACAGCGGTTTTTTATCAGTATTTTCTTCGCTCGTCTTTTATTTTCTTATGCGCCATGTGTTTCAGTCTCTATGATTGTGTCTCTAATGTTACTCTATGCAGCATGTGATGCTTCCGAAGGTATGAGGAAATTGGGGGTCCATGAAATGAATGTAAGGCTTGGTGATCCAAAAATAAATATTTTCATACCTTTATTCCCCACCACCTCCCTAGTGATAATAACTGGTCTATATAATACAAATCACTTTGCACGAACAGTTTATTATCTTTGTATAAAATCATGATTGAAATCGTTATATTAAATTCGTTTGATGGTTTTTCTACTTGATTTAATAGATCTATGTGCAACTGTCACCTTAGTTACTAAATACAATACAATTTACGACACAGGCTTACGAAAAAGACGCATTTTGTATAGCTTTTCTGTTCATGATATTTATACATAAGTTGTCGTTAATTTTTCATTTCAACAGTTAATTTCTTCTGAACGTGAGGCCACATTTGACTCCTACACGTATTGAGTAGAGTTCATGACCTTACTGAGTGATTAATTCGTGAGGCTATTTCTTTCTATTATTCCTGGTTCTCCTCTTTCACAATAGCTCTCTTTCTGTATCTCTATCTCTCTTACTCTCTCTTTCTTTCTATGTCTCTATTTCTCTCTCTCTCTCTCTCTCTCTCTCTCTCTCTCTCTCTCTCTCTCTCTCTCTCTCTCTCTCTCTTCGTCTCTAGTTTTCTATATCTCACTATCTTTTTCTTTACTTTTTTTTTCACTTTCGATAGACTTTTGTATCTTTCCGTATCTATCAATGTTTTTTAAAGCCACTTTATCTAACTAACTGTGTGGGTCAATTTCTTTCTTTCCCTCTCTCTCTCTCTCTCTCTCTCTCTCTCTCTCTCTCTCTCTCTCTCTCTCTCTCTCTCTCTCTCTCTCTCTCTCTCTCTCTCTTTCTCTTTGTTTCTCTATACATCTATCCATCTCTCTATTTCTTTCTTTTTTTTTGTTTTCCTCTATCCTGTCATTTTCGATTTTTTCAGTTATTTTTATTTTTAATAGATGTATATATGGCAGTTTGTTAGTCTTTCTTTCTCTTTAACTATGTATCGCTATTTGTTTCTTCTATTTCTGATTCTTCATCTTCCACAATTTTCCTCTTTCTGTCTCCCTCAGTTTCTTTCTCTTTTTGCCGCTCTTTATCTGACTACCCCTCTCTCTCTCTCTCTCTCTCTCTCTCTCTCTCTCTCTCTCTCTCTCTCTCTCTCTCTCTCTCTCTCTCTCTCTCTCTCTCTCTCTCTCTCTCTCTCTCTCTCTCTCTCTCTCTCTCTCTCTCTCTCTCTCTCTCTCTCTCCCTCAGTTTCTTTCTCTTTTTGCCGCTCTCTATCTGACTACCTCCTCTCTCTCTCTCTCTCTCTCTCTCTCTCTCTCTCTCTCTCTCTCTGTGTGTGTCTCTCTGTCCCTCTCTTAGTGATTCTGATTCTTAATTAATCTTTCTAAATGTATCTGTCCTTTTTTTACAATGTTATTACTATCTCTAATTCTTTGAACACGTGTCAATGTACACGCCCTGTCTATGGCTATGACTGGTCTTTTATTTTTTTTTTAACCACTTTTTTTCTGTTGATGTTCCAGTATTTTTTGTGCTTTTCCATCTTCTCTTGAAATTAGTCGTTTTTTTTTTTTTAATGGTAATTGAATCAATATTTACCAGCGATACTTCATCCTTAAAACCGTATTGTCATGAGTCTGCTTACTTTACGTTAACGTTCGATTTGGAAGCCAGTTTTTCTCGCGCTACCATACATGTGACTCGTCTGTTATATTGTTACAAATTATACTATGTTGGGTGACTTGCGAACATCGGCTTTTTAACAGTATTTTCATCGCTCGTTTTTTACTTTCTTATGCGACGGTCGACATGTGCGACATGTGTTTCAGTCTCTATGACTGCTTTTCTAATTGTTTTTTTTTTTCTTTTTGCAACATGGGCATGCTTCCGAAGTATGAGGATATTGGGGGTCCATGAAATGAATGTAAGACTTGGTGAACCAAAAGTTGAAACAAGCAGCTGTCTTCAAAACATGGCAGCCATTGTTAAGATTCAATTATGTTTGATCTGTGGAAAGATGGAAAAAATGGTAGCGTGTATACATTGTTTCTAAAACATTTTGTTTACATTTGTGTGAAGGTCAACTCGCGAAAACGTTGCAGACAACCAGAAATAGATAAATTATTTAGTGGGAAAAGCTAAAAGAAAGCAACCTTCCCACTTTTCCAATATCCTAGCGAGGGTGGGGGGACAGCCTGACTAGTACTCAGTAGGTGGTTCATGTTGTAAACAAGTTCACTGATATAAACATAATAGTGGCCATTATTACTTTGAGTTACTTGACTTTAGCAGCAACGTCAAAGAGGGTGACTTTTTTGTTATGATGAGATCATGAGTAAATGTCACAAAACCATTTTTTTAATTGATGTCAACAAAATGTCTTTCCGTTTTCGTCAAATTTAACAGCTTTAACAAATCTAATTAATTAGGTACAATCTAAGTAAACTGCGTTAAATTGGACTTCCCAATAGGTTACTATATAAAGCCCTCCAATTGTTATTAGGTTGTATGCTTGGCTAGGTAACAAACAAGAACTGGCTCTAATCCCTAACGGTGTTAAGACCCGTAGAACGGTCAAGGTCCACACGCTATGACGGCGCGCGCCAGTCGTCATTTATGCCTTGGGTCTGGTGTGGCTCCTCCCATAATACACTCGGAATACGTTGGAGAATTACTGCTAAGTTTAACAAACCAGGCCGATCCCCACGGATTGCTAAAGCTTCTTTAATCCAATACAAAGGGCGACACTTCACAATTTGCTCAACCCCAAGCGGTAACAGTCATGTTATCCCAAATAGCATGTGGAGTCAATTAAAGAAGTAGCGGTCCAGTGACGATGCGGCATTACGCAGTTATTTCCATTCTGCAACATTCACACACTGAATATTGTAGTTATAGTAAGTTAAGTACGAATTTGTTGATGTCATAATTCGGAAGATGCTTTAAACGTACCGGTACAATATTTTGGTTCTCTTTCACGACAATGTTTCAATTACAGCAATAGTGTTCTTAAAATGACACGTTCACCGTGGTGTGTTCGATCTTATTGTTTCAATGTCTTTTGGACGACCAAGCACGTTCTACCAAATGAAATTATCCTTGAATTGAGTTGAACAGAGTTGACGTTTTCTTCGTCCTAAAGTATGCAAGATATATCTAAGAACCATTATCGTTGTGTTAGCGCATTCCCCATGTTGGAAGTTCAGTTGTTTTTCATTGTACCAAGGTAACATTCATGGGATTAATTCAGCCATCTTACATAAATAATACTAATCTGACCGAAACCCAACTGTAGACGGGAAACTCTTTAGTCGTTAGGCTGTCTCCAGTGTCTGGGATGAAAAGCAGCTAATCTGCCAGAGCCACTACTTCTTGCGAGTGTCCTTGCTAAGGACCTTCCTATCCTGGGTGGAAAAAATATCGGTCTTTCTATTACAGTGATTGTTAACCTATAACACACTTTGAACTCCATTTCATTAGAAATGAAAAGAAGATGAAGTCAACGATTTTGTTTTGTTTGTTTGATGTTTTTTTATTTAAAAAGATTTTTGCTGTTATGCGTACAATGCATTTTATCACTTCCAATAAGGAGAACAAAAATGTATCATAGGGGGATCTTGACGATTTTGTAAATACATATATCAGGCTATAAACTATTACCTCTAATCTGCCTCAGATATTAAATCAAGCTGCGAATTGAATTTCATGACATAAAGCTAATTCAGGACAAGATTGTGAAGTCTTAAATGTTTTCTTTATTATACATACTTGGGACGCTCATGCCATTGATTATACATACTTGGGACGCTCATGCCATTGATTACACATACTTGGGACGCTCATGCCATTGATTATACATACTTGGGACGCTCATGCCATTGATTACACATACTTGGGACGCTCATGCCATTGATTATACATACTTGGGACGCTCATGCCATTGATTATACATACTTGGGACGCTCATGCCATTGATTACACATACTTGGGACGCTCATGCCATTGATTATACATACTTGGGACGCTCATGCCATTGATTATACATACTTGGGACGCTCATGCCATTGATTATACATACTTGGGACGCTCATGCCATTGATTATACATACTTGGGACGCTCATGCCATTGATTATACATACTTGGGACGCTCATGCCATTGATTATACATACTTGGGACGCTCATGCCATTGATTATACATACTTGGGACGCTCATGCCATTGATTACACATACTTGGGACGCTCATGCCATTGATTATACATACTTGGGACGCTCATGCCATTGATTACACATACTTGGGACGCTCATGCCATTGATTATACATACTTGGGACGCTCATGCCATTGATTATACATACTTGGGACGCTCATGCCATTGATGGCAATCAAAGCACACCATGAGACATTGTTTTGATAAAAAGTTTATACCTAATCTAGACCTAGGCAAACACTACCTGTCTTGTCCCAGACTAGAGTTATAGTGGTATCCATGGAGCTGTATTTCAGATGTACTTCAGACCCAGAGAACAACTATCTTTCTCGTATCTATTACTATTAGTCCATTTTTTTTATAGGCATTTTGAAAATCAGTTCAATTTGATGCTTAAGAGAAGAAAATAGCCATAAGTGTAAAGGAGACATAATTGCAAGGAGTCTTAAAAGTATTATGTTTTGATTGTAAAACTCTGATGCAAGTAAAACTACCTCCTTGCAACAGATGGCAGGTGACAAAGCCTGGGTGTTTAGGAAGAAAAAAACAGCAGTGACATCACATTTTTTTTCCATTGCATGCCTCTTCTCTCATATTACTGTTTTGTCTACACGAATTTCTCTCATTTATCCATGTCCTTATGCTGCTCATTTTTTCAATCTTCTTTTACATTATGAGCCCCACCTTCCGCTCAAATTTGATCATTTTATCTGAGACATGCTTTTCCCTCCAGACTCCCCTAAATCACTTCTTTTTCTCCTTATTCTCTAATATTGTTGTTGCTTGAATTTTTTTTTCTGTAATTTATTGCTTCATCTATCTATGTATTTTTCCCTTTATTTAAATTCTCTTCTAATATTTTTCTCCTTGCATGTACACATATATTTTTATTTCTCACACTCTGTAAGTCTCCATCTTGGTTTTTTCTATATCTAAATCTGTCATTTTATATTATTGTTTTGTTTTCATTTCCACTATTTTGCTCTGCCTAGAAATACTTAGTAACAGTATATTTTTCTATTTCTTTATCTTCATATTATTATTACTCTCCTTTTTTTTCTCTTCCTAAGTTCCACATTCACACTTGAGAATATTATTAAAAGGAACAAACTTTTTTTTACACATCTTGCAAGATTTCATTAGATTCATCTGCTTTATTTTACACTTAAAACCATAAAAAGTGAAGCAATTTATTTTTGAAGCTTAGAATTTTTCTCGGCATGCTTGCTATCACTCAATATAAAAAAATAAAGATTTAAAACAACCAAGGAGCAAAGTCAACATCTTTATTGTTTACAAACATTTATATGTACAAGAATTTTACAATTAACATAGATCCATGATTTTCCTAAATAATTCAAATACCTTTACATCATATAAAAAAGATAAGAATACTTTTAGGAACAAGTAATCTAAATGCCTAGTCCAGTCTGATTTTCATTGACTTTGTGTTTGCCCTGCTTCTAAAATTCATAGTATCTGATTTACAAAAAACTCAACACCGCGCTGCACAGTTATTCTCAGCACCTGCAAATCTAAACCTCTCGACAGAGTACAAATTCATCCAGTCAATAGTGTTTGCTCACAAAGAGTTACAAGCTTAAATCAATACTTGTCTCATTGGAGCAGACTGTGATGGACATTGAAAAAAAAATCTACTCCATTGCCAAAATGATAAAGTGTGGTCTGTCATTTGATATTGGACTCTATTGCACAAATGAATCAAAACAAAGCACAAGATCTTGCAAGTTGATAAAGAATCAATTCAAAATCAAGATTTCAAATGCCCCAGTTTGAGTAACTCTAAGAATCACTTAGAAATTTTCCAATTACACCACATGCTGAGTATATGAGCTGATTGGCAGCATCAAAAGCCTACAATGAAAATGAATAACAGAAAGTTAATATGCCAAACTACCAATATGACATTACTTTGTTCTCTACCAAAGCTAAGCCATGTCTACTATTCCACAAGTACCTGCTGATCTGAAAACTCCTTTCAAACACTGCAGCCAAATTTTTGAAGAGTAACAAAGAAAAAATTAAGAATGCTGTACTTGGTGCAGTAAAAAAATTTCATGATAAGATTTCATGCCAACTGACATGTCAAAACTCAATGCTGTTTGAATTTCCTCTATCTTGTATGTTGATTCTCCTGCCTTCAATTTGTTCACTCGTCTGAACAAATTCTGATATAGACAGGTTGGGTGAGCAGAGCCTATTAGGAAGTGTAATTAAACAACTAGTAGTCTAGTTTTGTTATTCTCTTAATTACCTAGATCTAGATTCAAGGTTAAGTCTACAAGAATTATTGTCCATAAACCATGCCATACACTGATTCCAACATCTAATTTTTTTTTTTAGAGCTTATGTGAAAAGATTCTCATTGTTGCACCATCAAAGACAGCCTGACTAATCAAAGCAACTTATAGTATGATATAAGCTGATGAACATAAGATATAAGAAATCATTGAACAGTGCTCTGCAAGAGGACATTAAGAAAAAACTTCTATCTTTGTGAAAAGATCTTCCCTGCTTCCACTTAGGGATTCGATTGCATAACTTAATGATACTCATTTGCTGTGATGCATGACTTTAAAAAAAAGGATCCTGCTGAAAACTTTTGAAGTTACAAATCTAAAGCAATTTTTACCCACATTTTCCCTAAATTAATTTTGCATTTCCAAGCATTTGTATCAGTGTTATTTTCCATGCTATATTTTAAGTGGTAAATTCAAATTTTTCCTTAATTTACAATTGCAATAAACAAAAAATGGGCCTGGTCAATGATCTAAAATATGATGCTAACAAGCCAGAAAAGTAACGACAATTCTGAAGTTAGAGTTTGTGTGGCTTTGTGGATACAAGAACTTTGACGGGTGTGGCTATTTCTACCATGTCTTGTTTCTTGGCTGACGGTCTCAGGTGCTGACCGCAGGGCTCCAGAACTAGAGAGATCTCTACAGCACATGACTCTGTTGAAATATAGAACCAACAAATTCCTTTTTAAAAATATCAAAACTGAATGGCTTCGGTAAAAAAAATAAATCAAATTAATAACACTCCAAAACTGCCATAGAAATTCTAAGGCACATCTTTTTTGTTTATCTTATGATGACTTCAAAATTTAAGAAAAATGTAATTTCTTTCTTAATTTTTGAAGATCTCTATTCTTTAACTGGAACACTTATTATCTTAACAACTTTTTTCATGTGCTGAATGAATAAATAATGACTATAAATATTATACTTTGTTATTGAATGCATGAATATTGTTAAAATTTTTAAAATATCATGTACTGCTTGTCTTTACACAACACTTCAACTATTGTATAGATAAAACTAAAAACATATTGCCTATACCTTTCGACACCTAGGCTTTTACATGAGAAAAACAGATCCTTCACGCAAGTCTTTCTAACAAAATCAATTAAAATTGATTATTACAGAATAGGCAAAAAGTACTTAAAATATGGACAGGCTCTTATTATTAAACAGCACGTTCACAGTTAAATCTCAGTGCTTAAAGAACTAGAGGCTCTATGAAACTAGCTTTCCAAGTGCAGTGTATGGAGTCTAAAGTCTCACCTGACCAGAGGGCGTGAGACATGACCACCTCAGTATCCAGCTGGTGGCGGAGCCCTGAGAGGCGTGACCAGGCCTGTGCAGGGGGTTTCACCAGCTGGCTCTGCTGATCAGGGTACTTCACCTAGACAGATTTCATTTACTTTTTGATAAAATTGAAGATTATAATGATGCTAATTAAAAAGAAAAAAGAAAAATTTTTGATAATAGACAAAAATAATAACTAACAAATCTACAACTACAACTACCATGTATACTATTCTCAATTTGCATGGCATACTATAACGTCCTGAATGGTTCTTTTGTAGCAGTAACTGTTTTAATTTTTGTCTAAATTTTGCAATGTAGGTATTCACACCTGGTCCTTGGGCCTAACCCCTTTTTCTTCCCCTCTCCTAGTCTTGGTGCAGACTCTTGCCTGTAACATAGGTGGGCGGAACATACACACACCAGAATTGCATGCCGCACGAGCAAAGCACTACATGTACTTTCTTTGTTTTACAAGCTAAGAAAACTGATTTTAGAATAAAAAAGACCCACCATGGTACTTCTAATTAACTGGATCCTTCTTTCAAACTTCGAACTAACCAATGTTTTTTTTAAATAAAGCTTAAAGAGAGAAATATTTGGTAAAATTAATTGACTTCGAAACATCCAAGAATTTGAACTATCCTCATTCGAATTATTTGGACTCGACTGTATATATATATATAAATATATAATGTGTGTGTTCAACACAATGTCAACAAAAATTTTAACAAAATTGTTTCATATATCCTAGTATCCTAAGATTCAGAGCTTAAATTGTCTAGGATGATAAATGTATGTATAATCAGAGAGAAATTGGCAAATTAATTGTCATACAGTGAACTTCTAATAAATGACGTTTTAGAATATCTATGTTGATTAAAAATAAACAAACAAACAATAAGGGCCTGGTCTAATACTGATAGTTTTAAAGTGTTATGATTATATTAACAATTACAATAATACTGAATATATGAATAAGAAATTTTGTTTGTCATCAACCATATAAGTCTGAACTGTTCACATTATTTTTCAACAAATCTTAAATGTTGCTGACTTTACAGGGCCTTTTATTGAAGTTAAATTATCTCTGTGCTATGCTTATATCCATATAATGAGTGCTTTTCGAAGATGCAAGTAAATTGCTGACATACAGATTTCAGGATAAAAGTTTTGGCTGTAAGGATCCATTAACTTAACTTCCATCTATCAAAAATGTCTAAATGGACATTTTAACTCAGCTGGAAATGGATAAAACTGCTTTGCAAGGAAAATATGCCGTGTTTGAAAAGCCAAGGTAGGTTTAATTGACAATGTGGCAAAATATAACAATAACTTCACTGAGGAGCCAGAAGCAAGACAATGGAAGATATTAATTTTGTGACATTTCATTTGGTAACTTCAAAGCTCAGAATATTGAAAGGGAGCTGATGTACCTGATATATGACTTGAACTTAGGAATATATTTATTTTTAAAAGAAAACTAATTACGTAGGTATATTGAGCTAATAGAAAATGTAACAGATGTGATTCTAGGATAGACTGCTACCTGTATGCGCAGTGTGCGGACATCAACAAGGTTATCCACAATGGCAAGGACTCTGATGCCTGCTGTCAGTCCTGCTGCCATTTTGACTGGGGTCTCAAGGTTTTCTACAGGTTGGAGCAAAGTTGCTCCGACCCTTCTAACACCTGACAAATGAGAGAGAGCAGATCCTGGGCCTGGCCTCAGCAGCGCCAGCGCTCCTTGGACAACAGCGTGGGTACTTTGGAGCTGAGAGGAGTCAATTCTATCAAGGTTGGTCAGGAGATGTCGCGTGCACGGGTCTGGGCTTGTTCCCCCACTTCCACCAGGCTCACTCTCTAAAGATCTGGTCAAGTTTGTGCAATAGTAAACAGAATTCGGTAGTGCATGAGATAAAAAAAAAAAAATTATTCTGGGACATCATTGCATGACTCACAAATTTAAATTAAACAGTCGGCCTAGACATAAAAAAAAATGAAATGAAAGATTCTGCTGCCATACATAGAAACAATTGTATTTTCTCAAATTTATGGATTCTTTCCTTTAATGTCAAGCTTTATTGGCAAGTAAGTCCTTCAAAATGTCTTCTTTGCTGATTGCAGCAATTATTGGGCCATCATAACTAGTTATAGGAGGAAAAAAAAGAGAACATGAAGGATCAAAACAGAAAAAAAGTAAATGATTTTTTTTTCATGAAAGAATAACGCAAAATGATTATGAAGATGTGTCCTACTCATCAAGAAAGTTATTCATTTTTCTTTGGAACAAAAACTGCTATCTGCCTGGCCCTCTACCAAAAAGGGTA
Source organism: Elysia crispata (assembly GCA_033675545.1). Classification (NCBI taxonomy): domain Eukaryota; kingdom Metazoa; phylum Mollusca; class Gastropoda; family Plakobranchidae; genus Elysia; species Elysia crispata. The sequence continues at coordinate 37,357 of JAWDGP010006357.1, read as the reverse complement.
GCAGACAAATCAACAAAAGCAAAAAAAAATCCAAAGCTCACACATTCATTTTCCTGCTAAGGTGGAAAAGGCAACAACAGAATAAAGAGGAAGAAGATTTTATGCTCAAGCTTGGTAAACAGTAACTTTTTCAAGTCAATTGACCTGAGAAACTTCTCTACACATAAAAAAAAAACAAAGAAGGTAAGAAAATTACCTAACAAGCAAAGCCAGAGCATGCCTGAACGTCTCACATGTGCGCACTTTCTCTGCCAGAGAACCTCGGCCCAGAGCCACGACCATCTGGGCAGTGAGGGCTTTCAGCTCCAGCTGTCGCACCGACCACAGCAGAGAGCCGGTTAGACCCAAGAATACTGTCTGGAGGCGTGTGGTCAGCTCTAAAATCTGAGATTTCAGGATAAGAACACAAATTGCCTGTATAAATATCTACTTTGAGATACACAAAAATGGTAATAAAAAACGTATAATTTTGAACTACAACTAAAATGTCATCCAGGTTTATGACTATTGGCTGGACCTGTGATTGTATGTCATAAAACTAAAAAAAAAACAGCAACATAAATTATATAAATAAAAATAGGTGCAGAAAAATAACTTAGAGGATCTCTACCATCAAGTCCTTCTTTTTCCTGTAGTTTTTTTCATATAGGATTTTACACCCTACATAAAAAATAGCTTTAAAAATACAACCACATGATAATAAAAGATTTCTTAAAAATATTAGGAGAAACAATGACAAATCATTTTTTTCAATAAAAAGTTGCCTGATTTAAACAACTGAGATAGATCAGCATTGAACTGACAGACACACTAAGATTTTAAAAACATCAGAATAAAAGCTGAATGTAATTACAACCTGCAGCTGTTGAGAGCACAAGACTCTATATGACTCTATCTCAATCATGATCATATACCTCTTCTTGATTTTAAATTTGATGCTTACAGTTACTCCCCATGGCAATGAAAATGTAAAATTCATTGCAGCTCATAAAGCTGAAGTTAAGATCTAAGTAAAAATTCAAGTAGTCACTGTAAATGATTAATACTCTATGAATGAAGATCCAGAAATTAAAATTTGAGGGTACATGTTTTACCCTCCATATTATATTTTTCAGGATTTGTTTTGTTTTTTTTCCTAAAATATCTCATTTTCCAGAATTTTCAAGAAATGAAAGGAAAGTTAGTCAAGTTTCGAGACCTCCTGGGATAACAATGATAAAACAAAAATCCTGAAGTGAAATAAACTCAATTATCATTTAAGGCTAAGATGAACAATCATTGATGTATTAACTTGTTTCTTGTTTACTGATAGGATGAAGGAGTGATACCTTGTCCACAGATGAAACAACACTCTCAGAGTCTGCTACACACTGGGATGGGTTGGTCACTCGAATTAAAAGCTGGGGAAGAAAAATAGTTACAAAAGTTATAAATTATATAACCAGTGGGACCCCAATCAATTCAACAATAAAAGAACTGATCACATAATCATGTATCAATAATGGACTCAGTTTCAGGACAGAAGGTCATATAAACAAATATATAGTTAAAATATTGTTTACTTGAAGCCTACATTAACTATTAAAACATAACAAAAACCAATACAGCCTGCTGATTACAATAAGATTTAGAAATTTCTTAATACTGAGACAATTTTATTTTAATATATTCAATCACCTATCAAGGACCCATGTCAAACATAAATAGTTATTTCAGCTGCTCAGAGGGAGGGAGGAGAGGAAGAGGGAGAGGGAGAGGGAGAGGGAGAGAGAGAGAGAGAGAGAGAGAGAGAGAGAGAGAGAGAGAGAGAGAGAGAGAGAGAGAGAGAGAGAGAGAGAGAGAGAGAGAGAGAGAGAGAGAGAGAGAGAGAGAGAGAAAAAACAATGGCCCCAACAAGCAAAGTATATTTTATTGTTAAAAAAAATTTTTTTAAATAAATGCAATAACTATACAACTATCTTGCACTAAACTTTTCCCACTTTAAATTATTTCACACGATCTTTGGGGCACAAACCTTTGTCATGAGCAGCTGTGACTGAAGGTAGACGGACATGCAATCGGCTGGCGCCGATACTTTATTGTCAAGAAGTTTTATCTGTTCAAGATCCCTACACAATAGAACAAGAATAAAAAATACAACACAACACATGTATTATGCTTTGAAAAAAAAAAGTTTCCTGAGGAGGTTGATTAGTGATGTGAATTACTGCAGCTTGGTAATATCTCTAGCTGTATCAATGACTTAAAAAATTAAAAGAAATACTACAGACTTGCTAAGCATGATTGAAAAAGTTTTCTTGTAAAGATAAATGATTCTTGCCAATAACATCCTTTTTTAATAATCATGGCGGTTGTAGCAGTAGAAGCAGCATCAACAGGCCGTGGAGGAGGGCGAGTAGAAATAGTAGTAGAAGTGATATTAGAGGTGGTAGTTGTAGTAGTGGTAGTGGCTGTAGCAGTGGTGGTGGTAGTAGTAGTAGTAGTAGTAGTAGTAGTAGTAGTAGTAGTGGTAGTGGTAGTGGTAGTGGTAGTGGTAGTGGTAGTGGTAGTGGTAGTGGTAGTGGTAGTAGTAGTAGTAGTAGTAGTAGTAGTAGTAGTAGGAGTAGTAGTAGTAGTAGTAGTAGTAGTAGTAGTAGTAGTAGTAGTAGTAGTAGTAGTAGTAGTAGTAGTAGTAGTAGTAGTAGTAGTAGTAGTAGTAGTAGTAGTAGTAGTAGTAGTAGTAATAGTAGTAGAAGTAGTAGTACCTTTTGACTCAAAACAGTATCCTAAACATTGTTGAGCACTACATAAAACTCTAGCTCTTATAATTCTTAGCAGGGTCAGTAGTAGTAGCCACAGTAGCATTACTTGTGATGCTTGTTGCATAGCAGCAGCAGAAGGAACAATAGTAGAAGTTTTAAATAAATCCAATTGTGATAATGATAATAGTAGCAGCAGCAACAGCAGTAGCAGTGTTTTTTTCTTACAAATAAAAGTTCTAGAAGTGAAAGCAATTGCCAGTATCTTGTTAAAATAGCAGTGGTAGGGGTAGGATAAGGACATCAGGAGCAATAGCAGCAGAAGTGGTGATAAAAAGAAATTAAAGTTTTTTTTTTATAAAAATGTGGGAGAGACCAAATTGTTAAAGTCCTTATAGTGTTAAATGTATGACTATATCAAATGATGCAGCCGTTTTTTTAAAAGCCACAAGAGGCCTGGTTTTTTTGGCCTGTCTTTTTATCAAAAGTATTTGGCAGCTGGTACAGTTTCCACTAACCTGACTGCAGCCTCCAGAATGGAAACATTTATTGCCAACGGTAAGCTTTCCAGGCCAGCCAACCTGCGGGTCAAGTCGTCAAGGAATCGAGCAGCATCTGGTTCAGATCCAAGCTTGGAGGAACCAAGTCTTGAAATTTGTTTCGTCAATAATTTATCTAAGTCTGCCTCACCAGCTGTGTCCAAACTCTAGACAATAGAAATCAATTTTTAGAAAATAGACTTTGTTCAATTGCTGAAAAAATCTGTTACTAGTCAGTTGATTAAGCAGAAAAAAATTGGTTCTTAGAAGCCCAAACCACTGTGTATATTTATATGTAAATCAATTTTTTATATTTGACCTTTGAAGTGGTATTAAATTTATGAAGACAACATATCAATCCACCATCATTCTTCCATCTTTTTAAATACAGTAAATTAGATGTACAGACAAGAGAATAATGAAAGATTAAAGTTCACTTCGAGTCGCAGTTTTCCTGAAAAGTTCGTGAAATGCATTAGACGCTCCTAAGCAAATCAATTTTTGCTTGTAAATTTTCTCAAACTTGAATCATTTGGTCTGAGTGAGATACATAGACTTTGCAAGCTGTACAAATAACCTAGAAAAAAATTTTTTTTGTTTCATACCTCAAAACATAAGAAAATCATTAACTGCCAATTATTCTCTCAGGAGCAATGAAAAAATTAAGACGAGAAGAAAAAGAAAAGAAAAAGCAATGCAATTAAAATTAGCGCATCACATTTTAGTCAGGTATCCGTGATAGTAATTTTATAGCAGAAGTTGCATGTAGGATGGAAAAGCAATGGGATACCTGAATAACAGGAACCAGGTCAGGCAAGCTTGACCGCAGGTACTGATAGTGTCTTCGAGTATGTTCTGGGAACAGAGGAACCATGGAGGGCGAGAGAGCTGCTGCGTTGAACACCAGAATCAACACTGTAATGTCTGACGTTTTACACAAGTTAAGGTTATCATTCACAAAGACCCACTTCTATTCTCTCTTAGTTCATCAATCCACACAGAATTACAGCAACATTTTCAGAAATCTATTACTAGAATGGTTGAGGCCCAACATAAAACTTGGGACATTAATGAAATAAAAAAATCAAGACTTTGAAATGGTCATTTCATCAAAATATAAAAGTACAAGTGAATAAAGTTATGAATCAGGGTGCAATTTTTCAGATTAGGAAATTAGCATATTTCAAATTTGAAACTGACTTGTCAAATAAAAATTTGCAGACAGATAATTTAACAGAATCTACCCCGGCAGCTGAGGTCATTATCCGGTTTTGGCCCAGCTGTGCTAAGGCTGCCTGACAAGCCAGACCGGCAATCCTGGGCTGTGTTGTTATGTTTGTTGCATATGATCGCCTCTAATTTCTATTTTCTTAATGGATCTTCATGAAATTTTGACTATACACTTTTCAAATGATAGTTTCTTCGTACATTATATAAAAATTAAATAAAAAACAAAACAAAAACACTTTGAAATGATACAATTTTGATGAAATCAATTGAATTACAGTAAAGTGTATCACTTTGTTGATTACACACACATCACACAAATACACAGCATGCTCTGTCAAGGCCATCTCTATAGTAAAAGGGCCTTAGCTCTCTTCCATTGATTTGATCATGTGATGTCCAACTAGTCGTTCTTTCACGAAATAAATGAGCTACAGGTCTAAATTTAACAGTGACATCAAATACGAGTATTCTCGTACCTGGGCCAAGAGTTAGCAGCCCTGGGTACGAGATAACTTGGTCACAGACCCTGAAACAGATACAGCGGTACGAAATATCTTGTGCGCGGGGTGGATACTGTTAAACAAACCAAGCTGCATGTTTAATGTTCTAAATTTCATAAAGATACAGGCTGGATCATCCATGTCTGCCTCTGGAGTGTCCAAGTATGGATGCAAGCAAAGGAGGTCAGGGGTCAAGGCCAAAGTGTGAGAAGGATGCCCAGCTCCCAACTTCTGAGCACATCTGAAAAATTAAGAAGAGAACCACACAGAATAAAGACTAAGTTAAATTTCGTTTAAAAAAAAAAAACAACTAATGTACTAAGTCTTTGCAAAACTTCATAATTAAAATAATTTGAAAAAAAAACAATCATCGAATCTACTTTAAGCTTTACATAATGTCAATACTCGCAGCATTCACAATAAAATGCAAATTTGTCAAAATCATTTACACTGTTTAGTGCATATTTATGGACCAGCATAAATGCAATTCATGATTAACTTTTTAATGAAATTTGTCGTATTAAAAAATGAAAAAAAAATTTAATACTTCTAATCTATACATAATTCTATCTAAAACATTTTATTTTAATAATGCAAAAGTAGAAATTGCTTGTAAATGCTTAAATTGGTAATACAATGTTATAAGAGCACTTGATTATATCTATCACTCTCTTTAAATAACAAAAAAAAATATTTAAGTTGATTTGTTGAGAGCCTGTTGGCCCAAGTTGAGTACCTCCACACAGAAGTTTTGTCCTGAGGATATCTTGGCAGATTGTCCAAGAGAGCCATGATGCAACTGTTGAGGCCAGCTTTAGTTTCGAGCCGCACCAGACCCAGCATGTTGCGCAGTGCCTCTCTTGAAACATCAGAGAAGTCCTGACAAAAACAGAGAAAAAAAAAAAAAAAGATTTATGTCTCCAGTTCATTGCCATGCCACATTTTGCCCACATTTTTTTTAGTCTCCCACCTAAGGCACTTATTAACTAATGACATCCCTAGATTTTAATAAATAAAACACATCCAGTAGTGGTGGTGGTGATTTGAAGAAGCTAATGATATTTGTAAACTAAACAGCGCTCATGGCAGAGCAGTTGGGTTGCATACTATGAACTATGTAATGAATGCTCGGCCAAGTTTTCACTATGAAAATTCACAATGATGTCTTACTTCATTTTAGTTATGATAAGAAAGTAATAAGTTTTAAATTTTGATGCTCTTGCCCAAGCAAAACAAGCCTGATTAGAGAGGGAAAAAAAAAAAAAAAAAAACACTGACAGAATCAAAAAATGGAGAAGAGAGAGATTAGGTCAAACTACAGAGGCCCGTCAACTAAATAGGCTGGGTTAACATCTAAGATTGTTGGTTTCTGTTTAAAATGACAAAGACTCCCACTGAGTACTTCAGAGAGGAAAAAGTCATTGTGCAGTATCAGTAGTTCTGTTTCAACAATTTAGGATTTTCTTATCTTGATGGAATGGCAGCTAATTCTTTATGCTGACCAATAAACGTCACAAGACTTTATAGCAAAAATGACTTTCAATAAATGACAAATTAAAAGTTTTCTTTTTACATACTACACTGGTTGCAGAGAAGAAACTAATGTCTTAACTATCGAGTCCCATGTAATAATTTTCAAATCGTTTGAAAAGACCTGGATAGCTTTTAAGACTTCTTGAAGTTTAAAAATAAACAAAGGTCAATTGTTATTTATGTTTACAATAAGCTGAATAAAAGGCCGAATAAAGACACCTTTATATATTGTGGAAAATCAGGAGTATAAAGTTGGGGTGGGTAAGAAATAGTGCATTGTTAAAATCTCTTTTCAGAATCTAAGCAGTGGTTAGTGCCCAAAAAGATACAGGTATAAAAAAAATTAACCATTCTCAAAAAAAAAAATCCAATCCAATACCCAAAGAATGATGGAATAGTGAATCGTTTAAATCTCTTTTCACAATCTAAGCAGTGATTAGTGTTAAAACCAATAAGACAGTATGTGTAGGAAGGTAAAATGTTGGAAATACAACTACTGAGTTGGAAAAGATGAAGTCAGGGACAATTCTCAAAGCCTGAGGAGCCAGCTGCTGGAATTACTTGGTAGAATTAACTGCGATCAAAGCAATTAATTTAAAAAAAAATGCTCCATCTTATTATCCTGATTCCAGCACTTAAAAGGTGTTAAATTACAAAAAAAAAATGTTTGTTTGATTACCATTTGTAACCACCTTGACAATCTAATGTATGCAAAAATATGGTCAATGAAATACTATAGCAAAAAAAGTTAACCATAATGATACTATAGCTAAAATAATATAAATCCCAAATGTGTGACAACTTTGCAACAACAAAAACGATTAAAACCAACTTTAATAATGGACAGATGGATAAGAGGATGAGCCCAAAGATATATAGGCAGTAATAAAACCATTCTTAGCAAAAAAAAAATAATCCAATCCAGTACCGAAAGAATGATTTGAAAAAAAAAACTGAAATGAAAACAAAATAAGCCACAACTTTTTCATTGATACATCGCTCATCGCTTACAAGTTATAACATATTCTGATCGACTAAAAACATAGCAACCAATCAATGACAATTTCACAATGACTGTAAAACTCATTATGACAGTCAGTTGTTTTTTGCAGTAAATAATAATAAATATGTTGAAATATTTAATTATCCTTAACTAGATTTCAGACAAAAGCAAAGAACTAATGATGTCGTGGCTTGATTTACTGGTGCTGGGTCAATGCCAATATGCAGGACAGGTCACTGTTGTAGCTTTTTACAGGACGCAGTTGAAGAGACGAGAAATCCTTCAGCAGAATTAAAGCAAAATTGAAAAGTTAATGGAGAAAAAAAATACAAAGAGGCTGCAAACAAATGAACAGGAGAAGAGGGACGAGAAAGAATGTGAGCTTAGAATACAAAGGCACCTTGAGCACTCCAAGAATAATGTCTACTTGGTCCTCCCTGAGATACAGGTTGTGACTTATCTTCCGCAGGCTGTTGATGGCATTCAGGCGAACACTTTCTATCTCATCATTGAACATGTCAATGATGCTGTCATGACACAAGTCTGAGAAACTGGGAGAGTTGGACGCCAGCTCACATAAGGAGTCTAAAGTTGCATTGCGAACCTCTGAAAGGCAAAATAAACTATTTGAAAGTGCTGCTCATCTGTGTGAACTTGTGAAAATTTGTTGTTTTTTTTGTAATAAATTTTCTTCAAAGGCTCTTATCAAAAATTTTCTTCAAAGGCTCTTATCAGATAAATAGAGAAATGAACTTACTACTAAAATGAACATGTAAACATATTATTCCCCAATTTACATACCAAACCATTCTGCTATCTTTCAAAAAATGAAGTTCTAAAGAACCCGAGCTTAAAACAATGTGGTTGGTATTACTTCAATTGAGGTATCTGTGAAGTCAAAATTTGTTCAACGGTCGTTTCAGCAGGTTGATCTGGTACCTTGGTAATGACCTAGTAACTCCGATCAGGCTAGCGCTGAACTAAGTTATGCACTAGCAGGCAGCTGTGTGCAGAAGTTCAATTTTGCTTAACATCCCCTAAGTCAGTCTCATGGTAGTAACCAGGGACTCACACCCCATTGTGATGTAGGTGATAAAGGAAAGACATCAGCTTCCTCAGTTTATAGGACAGACTGTTGGTGCCAATGCTGTGTAAGGGATGCCAGGAAGAGGAGAAAAATAAGAAAGGCTGTGGCTTGAGATCAAGAGGACGATTGACAACTAGATTTACTGTCAGACAGACGAGTAGAGATAAGTAAACATTTGTTTGGAGAGTTGAAGAGTTGTTACTTAAGTTTTTCACAATTTATAGAGTCCATTGATAATGTTTTTGGTCAGTTTATAACCTTGTTTGATCTACATTTACTTTGGTATTAAACCCAAAGCAGTCTAGTCTAACTGGATGGTAGACAGTTCAAAGAGAAAGTATATTTGCTGCAAGCTAATTCAACATAGGTCAAAAATTTTGCGAAGACAAAAAAGAATATACGGCACAAAAAAACATAGGCTTTCCATGAGTATGTAATTTTGAGGAATATATGATGGATTTATTCTTGATAGACTGAATATTCCATTAACCAAAAGACTTCCAACATAGTTTGGTCCCTTACCCAAAAATTCATCTTCCAAACCGTGAACAAATGCTCCACAGGCACCGATACTGAGCAGATTGACTGTGTCTGGGTTTACATCTTCCTTAGGGGCATCATCTGCCCATTTCTGACCAGTTGACCATTCTCCTGCTGAGAAATGCTCCCGTGCTCTCTCGTGTGCTGATTGTTTCCTCTGTAAGTAACAGATAACATTAGTCTTAACATAATGATAATTCGTTGCATGTAGACTCCTAAATGCAAAAAATGTGTAGGTTATTAAAATAATACTCCACATTAAAATTTCATATATGTCCTGTACATAGGACTATAAAGATATCAAAATCAAATTTTATGGGCAAGCACATAACAATTTCATTTAATGTTCTCTCAACATTTTTTACACAAGAATATGAATATGCAATGGAGTTAAGTGATAAACTGAAAAGAGAAATTCAATCTCTACAATAAATATTTTAATGTGTATAGTAAATAGTAAAAAAAAATTAAAAAATAAATCAAGAGAAAAGCCTAGCCATAGCTTTGCACCAGAATAAATTTACACAGAAACAAGCTACCATTCCATCTAGGATCCCATCTTCCCTGTATTGCATTGTGCTGATTAACTCACTTCCTCATCCCATGTAGGAGTGTAGTTTTTGGATAGTGGGTTGACTTAGATCTATGTTGATATTGTTTTATTCAGTAGTCCAATGTTTGTAATTGAAGCCTACAAACTTAGCCTTGTTTGTTGAACATAGTTTACACTGTGAGAAAAGTGTCATTGCATTTGTATGGTCTAGATTCTTCTTGAATCTCCCACTTAGTCTTAACATAATGATAATTCGATTACTCTTTATTAACCCTTTGTTGACTGGATGTTTTATATATATATATATATGATAAGTTAAACTCGAAGGTATCAATGATTTATTACATTGCTACCTTTGTTCCGATTGTTTGCTGTTTTAAAGAGGATAACACCAACACATTATGTCATGTGAAGAACATTCTAATATGAATTGTGTATTTAGTTTGCTAGTTTTGTTTAGTAAGTCAACTTCTAGTGAGCAGTGGGTCAACATCTAGTCAGTCAGTGGTCAATCAGTCAAATTTTAATGAAAGTCAATCTTGAGTCGAGTAAACAGCATTGAATTTCATTGTTGGGATTAAACAGTTTGCAATTCCTACAAGTGGACTTCAGCCTTATTTTTAACAGGTGAATTGTGTGTTTGTCTGAGTGCCTAGACAAACGAAGCCAAACATGACTTAATCAGTTAAACTCCTATTACACCAAATCTAAACAACAGGAGCTGAGTACTAACACCAACAGCAAATTACTAAATAAACTAGACCCTGATTGATAGGCTTACATAATTATAATCCTTAATTCTTGGCTTGTTTTAAATATATTCATCTCTCCTAACACACACAGTTTACTATATTTCACCTACCCTAAGCATGGACATCAGCTTTTTGTCCAGAGTCTGTTCCAGAAACCTTGGACCCACCTGCTGTAGAGAGCCCTAAAGCAACACACGAGAAATAAAGAATGATAAAGGTTTGGGTAAATAATTCTTTAAATAAAGTATCAACCGATTTTTCAAACAAATTGACTTGATAACTTTATTTCTCTCTATATATCTTTCTTTTTCTATCTCCCACGCTAAAGAACTTAACAGATCCTGCTTTTACCAGTGATTCAGGATAGATGAATCAAAGTTTGCACACCATAGATTTGCGTAACAAATTGCTCCAAGATAAATGTGTAGTAATGTCCCTTGATTAGTTTAGACTACTAAACAAACATTCAATTTTACATTTAAGTTGAATAACATAACCTAACACCTTACAGCCTATTTGGCTCAGTGTAGTTCCTGTGATAAGGAATGGACATATTATGATAGTTGCTATTTAAATTTGAAATATCAAAAGATAGTAAGAGTATAAGTTTGTGTTTCTTATAAGTCTCCACAAATATCATTTATTTTTTTTTATCTATCGAAATCACACTATCTTGAGGAATCCAGAAATAATCATAAAAAAAAGAAGATAATAAGTGGAAGCACCTGTTTTAGTCAGTGCTGATAAATTTAACTTACGAGTAACTGTGCAGCCTTGACTCTAACTTGCACAGAAATATCTGTCACCATGTTACAGATCTTGGCAAAACCATCGTCCACCAGACGCAACTCTTCACTTGAGTTGGCTACTTGAACATGACTATAAGATGAATTGTGAATGGTATAAATTGTAACATCAGATATTATCTAGGTGATTATAAGACTGACATTGGATGTATATTGACTGATTTGGTTTGGATGGAACCATACAGGTTAAAAAAAAAGATTAAAAAGTGCAAGCAGATGGCATTGGAGGCTGGCATAGTTTAACAGCTCTGTGACCAGCATTTGATGGCATACATGTTTTATGTTAAAACAAAAGAAAAAGCTCACCTAAACCCTATTTGTAATACCTCTAAGATATGAGATGTCTTGCACAGTGTAACATACCATATATATCTTACCTTACACCTTTAGCAAGTCAAGTGCTCCTGTAGTAATTTGAGGCTATGCGTTACGTTTATTTATTTATTTCCCAAAATCCTTCATGATTAATGACCATTTTTAAATATAATTTTCAAAAACTTTGGATGTCACTTGGTTCTTTTTTTTTTTTGATGAACTCTAGTATGACAAGGAAATAACTCATTTCTTGTATGCTCTAACCATAATAGTCTGGATGCTTAATTAGTCCATGTAAAAATAGGAAAACTTTGGGAAGAGCCAAGAGAGATCTTTATCCATTGTAAAAATATACAAGGATTCATGAAAATTCTTTAAATGATCAAATTTTTATATGTTATCTGCATTGGTTTATTTTATATTTTGATGACTTTTACCTTCCAAAATAGAGAAGATATTGCAGTTATGTTAAAGGTAGAATCCTCTATCCGTTGAATGATCCATGGATCCAAACAATGAAAAAAAAATTAGATCAGATATGGGTCTCTAAGAGCAAACAAACTGTAAGTTCAAAATTGCCAAATGCCTAATATTCAATTTGTTTGAACTCACATAGGGTAGAGATGAGTAGGCCTATAGCCACCATTAAGTGTATTTGATGATGGACTTACTATTCTGGGTAGAGGTGACACAGGACCCAAATCTGCTGCATGGCAGCTAATCTCACACCCTCATAATCATCTGTGAGAGCAGAGCAAGCTTGAGAATAGGCAGAGAAGCTGAGAGTCCTGCCACCATCATGCAGTGTGAGCTGGGCAGGAAGAAAAAAAAAAAACCACATACACACACAAACGCTTAAACCACAAAAGAGCTGGCCTCATAAATCTCCTAGAACAACCTCTCAACATAAGCTAGAATCTGAGAAACTCAAGGAAACCCCACTGTAGTTAGACTCAGTTTGTGCTCTATATGTGGTACATATAAATCAAGAAAATATTAAGCTCAATGAGAATAACAAATGGGGACGGCAATAAAATAATAGGGCTTTACCAGTTTCCAGTTATTACAGCACTTTTTAAACCTAGAGGACTAGTTTGCATTTTCAGAAGCTTTCATAGGTTTTATGGGGAAAAAAAGATTGCAAATTCTTTAACAGCTTCACTAAATTGAATAGATAAATGATAATTTTTACAAAGAAAGACCTTTGAACTTTTAAGACTTATAAAATAAAAGTATCCTTCCCAGCCATGAGAAAATCCTGTTGTAGTCAGCTAGGCATCGATTGGAGCATGACCACATCTGGAAATAAAACCTACCATGGCTTCAAAAGCACTGCAGCGCACCCGTGGGTCACTATCACTTATGTAACGGGTTAAAACTTCTGCAACAGAGACTGGCCAATCAGGAGAAGCAGGCGTGTCCTGATACTGCTGCTCACATGCTCCTAAACATCCAATCAGCTGCAAGCACGCACTTCGCACACTGTGACTGGTGTGAGATACATGCTTCAAAAACAAGAAAAAAAAAATTAGGAGAAATTAATATTTAGCATACGAGAGGGATAGAAAAGTCAAAGACACAGAGGATAGATAGATCAATAAATGGAAAGATTTAGAAAGAGAGAGAGAGAGAGAGAGAGAGAGAGAGAGAGAGAGAGAGAGAGAGAGAGAGAGAGAGAGAGAGAGAGAGAGAGAGAGAGAGAGAGAGAGAGAGAGAGAGAGAGAGAGAGAGAGAGAGAGAAACAGACAGAGGCAGAGAGAGAGTTGTACATGAATAAATGCTTTTCTTTTTTCTTACATATTACATATGGGTTGATAATAACACAATAACACATGTTTTATGCTGAATAAGACTTCTGTTGAAGAAAAATAGAAAAAAAATACAAATTAAACAGAGGACTCCTCAGCATTTTAGTTTAAAATTAATTTGGATATCTTTCAGAAAGAAGTGAACTGTGAACCTTCCTCTGACTCCAGAGTCATTTTATAAGACATGATCTTGCCAACTTAGTAAGATAAAAATTATCATTAGGGATCCCGTAAACACTTGTTCTCTGACCTTGAACGCAGCCCTCATGAACCTCCGAACATAAGCACTGTTGCCTGGAAACACGTGGCTCACATCTTTCAGTGTTGTGAACAATTGTGTTTTTACTTTCTGGGAATCTGAGATACAACAAACATCAATACTAAAACAGTGGAACACCATCTTAAGCAGGAAAAAACATAATTATTTGCTTCATAGAGATGAAATGAAAAAATGATGATTGAATGAAAAGAACAACACAAAATATACTATATACAATTATAGTATAAGACTGTGAATTCAAGTTGTGATTCTATGAAGCTTCGAATCGAGTAATGGGTCAATAAAGGTCATTTTGCCCCCCTCCCCCTAAAGTGCAATATCTTTTTCCTATCTCTTATTCTTTGATAAAGAACTTGACACACTCATTGAGTCATTGAATTCAATTTTGTTTTGACTAGCATCATGATGATTCTTAAAAGTATACAGTAGCAGTCTATATTTTTGACCTTTCAGCGAATGTAGTTTAAGCTAAATTTGTTTTATGTATAGATTAATTATGATTTCATGAGCAATAATACCTGACTGTGCTAGTCAAATTATTTAGACACACAACGCTCCATGTCATTTGAAGAATGAAACCCAGAAATAAGCAGGAAATTGATGGAGCATCAGGATTCACATCTTTTCTCTCCTCTTTAGTGATAAGCTAACCATTTTAATGGATGATACTAATGTGATTACTTTTATTTGTTCGCAAGTGTAAGTAATAAAAATTTCTTTGGTTCTATGGAACTAAATAAAAATGTTAAAAAGGAAATTAAACCAACCCAATACGAGTTGAACAAACAACAACACAAAAAGTGCATACACACAAAATTATTCTCAAGGAAAGAAAATAAATTTTTGACTAATAACTTTTTTGCCTTTTCATCCGTAACGAGTGAACTTACTTTCTGAGTCGAACCTCTTCAATAGATCCTCAGCAAATAGGTGAGTATTAAAGCCTGTCACTAACACCAGACGCGCAAATAAGGCTATTATCTTGCAACGCACAATTGAGGTTCTTTCCCCATTCAGATGCTCCACAAGTTGCGCATAGACCTGCTCTGCCCCATCTCTCTCTGTTGGAAGGTTTTCTTCAAGCTTCAGCAGAAGGAACAACACCTCTTGGGCTGAACTGGTGGAGTTCAAGTTAAGGGAGACCACTGGCGCTGCAGACCGTTGAATCAAACGTAGCTTTTTCACAGGCTGAGGCTCCTCCTAGTAAGAAAGAAAATCCTGTCATAATTTGCAAAGTAACTTGTGCATAGATGGTTAATACTGATGTGGATAGCATATCATTGGCATTGTGATAGAAAGCAAGCAAGAAGAAGTTGTATCATGAGTAGAGATGGAAGTCAGACTTAGCCACAAGGGCTTCTCCTCTCATTCTCTCTTGGCTGGACAAAAAATGCATTCACTGATACTGCTTTGCAAAATTTCAAAATTATCAAATTGCTCGTTTTGATTGGCAGATTAGTATTAACAAAGTTAAAATCATCAAGTTAGATGAAATTAGCTTTATCTTTTTTCGTAAAGAAATTATCTATCAATCCAAATTTTATGTATCTGCCTGTATAGCCAAAGTTAGATGCTTCCAAAGTTCAAATGAGGATAATCCAGCCATGGGTGAATTCTCTTTAAGGGAGGATGGTATCATAAGGATGTAGAATTAGGTCTGACTAAAGATGACAGAGAGTATAAACCTAAACGTGGAGATAATCTTATGCCGAAAAAAGTCATGTTTTAAAGTTGATCCATCTGATGATGTGCACTAGTGAAAGTTATGATGGATGGAGCAGACCAAAATTCTTTAGGCTGATTTTTTTATATTGTATCTCTTTATTGCTAGGGGAGAGGGAGGAGTGTGCTGCAAAAAGCTTGATGTGGGGATAGTTACGTTTAATCTTGTCTGTCCATCAAATATTATGTCATAGCTAATGGATTGGAAGGCAACCATATGAGGGCATGTGACTTTGTGTCTTTAAGGACAGCACTGACTAAGTAACATAAAGTTGTCGTCAGGTATCTGTTGTGTAGAAAGGACCTAAACTTTGGCATCCTTGATCCAAGACCAATTTTTTACCCCTAGAGATAGATCCTCGGTCCTGTAGATTTAAATCTCCACTAAAAATGCTGTTGCATTATCTAAATTCTCCCTATATACATTTGAACCTATGAATACATCAATTGTATGCCTAACTATCACTGTAAAAGTCCCACTTTCTAACAAAATTTTCACTTCTACTTCTAGGTTTCAGCTTGGTTACTTTCCTTAACAAAAGAATAACAAAAAATTTTTTGCATTAAGGATCAACAACCACGTTTCTATTGCCATTGTTCAATGGGTTATTTCCGATCAATGCTAACTACAAAAATATAAATTTGGTGGAACTTTCGATTGGGTATGTTTGTTTATTAAAAGAAGTGATATAGGATATTATACAATGCCACATAATTTTTCTTTTTTTTTTTTTTTTTTTTGGGGGGGGGGGAAGGGCGGGGATTACAATTAAGTTCTCTATATCATTATATGGTCCACTCAAATGAAGCCCTCTTTGGCATGATAGAGGTACCCATTTAAAAGTCCCAGAAATTTATATAGATCTAGATCTTGTGCCAAGCATTGACCACTATTATTTCAGCCGCCGATTGTTGAGATCTTTTTAACAGAGTGATTATTGAGGTTACGTATCCCCACTAATATTAATCTTAAAGGTTCTTGGGGCCATGTTCATTTTGCCACAACAGCTATGACATCAAATCTTGTCCAGATTGTGGACACTTGACAAGATGTAGGATTTAGTGCTATCTAAAGTCTAGATCTAGTCTAGATTAGATGTGCTTATTTTCAATAAACGATACCTCTAAATCTAGATCTAGATCTAATCAATAGATCTCAGGTAGACCTATCTAGATCTAGAACTTAGTCTAGGATAGCATTTAGGTGCATTTACATTCTAAATCTAGAATCCAAGCGCATATCCATAGAGATCTACACTACATGGCCCCACTAATCTTAAAAGTTATAGGGACTTATTGCCCCTATAACCGTTGCCTTTTTTTTTTTAAAGTTTTTTACAATTAATTATTTTGCACTCCATTTCTTCGTTAATGGGGATTAATTCGCATTACAGAAAATGAGATGAATGCGTTTGAAGGTGGCTCCAGAAATAAGCATGTGCGTCGTGGAATTTAGTAAATATTATACTTACAGTAACAACATGGCTAAATTCTGCCAAAGCCCTTTTCTTTAACTTTGCTGCCATTCCGCTGAATTACACACACATGACAATTTTCTGGACCTTTTCTAGATCAGATAAAAATACAGTTTATCTACTCTAGATATATTTAAGTTAGATATAGATCTAGATCTAGAGTCTAAAATGTGCATGCTATGTAACTGTAAGTAAATAGCTCCATCATTGAGGTTCTAGATCTAGTCTAGATCTGGCATTATATTCTGAAATGGAATGATCTCCCGTTGCACTTTCGTTTTCCTTAATTTTGGGAAT
The DNA here is from genome assembly GCA_033675545.1 of Elysia crispata. Classification (NCBI taxonomy): domain Eukaryota; kingdom Metazoa; phylum Mollusca; class Gastropoda; family Plakobranchidae; genus Elysia; species Elysia crispata. The sequence goes on along the minus strand of JAWDGP010006357.1, from coordinate 20,179 downwards.
CGGTTACAGTCACGAAAACGACTAATAGGCATACGAGTCTAGATAGGGTTACTTCCTGTTATAAATGCCAGATAGGTATGAAAATTTGGAGTAAAATTTGGGATATTTAAAAAAAATATATGTTACAATCTGGCATTTATTTAAGCGGAAACGACATAGTTAATTTCTTTCACCAAAAGTTTCCATCAAACGTGGATTCAAAATCCGAATCATAATTTGAAAGGCCTAGATTTTTAATCTATAATTCTCAATTTACGCGAAATATCAAACCATCACAGAATGGAGATGACGACCTATGGTAATTTGATGATTTCAATCTAGATTCAAATTCTTATATTGGGCCTAGATCTAGATCTACAACTAGTTTACCAAGTCTTAGGATTTTTGAGATAGATTAGTTCTAGGCCTAGATCTATATGATTTAGATTGTTTACATCAGGGCCAGATGTCATTCTGAAAGCAACATACATCAAATTGTACAGTCTCTTGTAGATGTTTAGATTTTAATACCTCTTCTCATAATGAAAGATTTCTTTTATGTAATGTACATCCAACATGAAGGCTTTTAAAACAAATAGTTAAATGACTGCTCCTAAATGATTCACGATTTCATCAGTGAAGTGAAGAGCACGTAATTGCAAGCACATTATTGTCAGATATCTTGACTAATTACATTTAGATTTAGATGATCTCAAAATCTCTCTTCAAGCATCAAATATTCTAGATTTACTTTGTTAAAGTTTTTTTGCACAAAGAGAATAATATGTCTGATTTTGGTTCTTCACTTCTAACTTTAAGCGTTTGCCCTTATCAGACAGTCCTGAAGTAAGTTTACTGAGATCTGCCCATTCAAAAATTTTAGATATCAAAATGTAAATATTCATTACTCAACATGCATTTTTTTTATTTTTGGGAGAATCAGTGGAAATCTATGTGATAAAAATCTGCAATTTAAAAAAAAAAATTATTTTAAATCTAAAAATTCAATTAAGTACGGTAACTTGGGTTCAACAAGGAGCCGACAAGATGTATCTCATTTAGTTCTATTATTTTGTATGTCAATTTTATTATTATATCAATTATCATAAGCAATTTAGAAAGCATCATAGAATAAGGTTTGTCAGAAAGTTTTTTAGGTGAATGCCCGTATGTTGGGGCAGCGCGAGCTGTACTTTCTTTAAGCCACAGTTAGTCATAAATGTGAGTTCATCAACCCTTTGGGCAACTTTTTGCCATTTATATTATATCGCTACATATAATTCATTTTTTTCCTTATCAGAATCACCTACTTCAAGATCAGTTGAAGATTACAAGCTGAAAACCCTGTTCTCTGAACGGGACGCTGCTGTCAATTTGCCATAGGCTTATAAATGGTCTTGATATCTATCCTTTTACTTAGACCTGTACAACCCAGCTATGCCTCCACCTATCCATCTTTACCTAGAATCTATATACCTTGATAATTCTTATTCTAAACACAAAATTAATATGCAGAAGTTAAATCCTTTTAGAATTAAGGAAATCGACTGATTCTATACTTTCCCAGTTTGATTTTAGATCTTTTGAAACACTTATCAGAAAGCTGTGAATTTTCACATTAAGTATATAAAAGTACACTGCCTTGCGGTCATTTAAACCTACATGATAATTAAGGTTTAAAAAATCTGCAAAGGGATTTGGATCAAACAAAAAATTATCATTCTAAGTCTAAAAGTAAGATAATTATTTAAGTCTAGCTACTGTAAATATAGATCTAGACCCTAGATTTAGAATCTATATCCAAGCAACTTCTTTAAATTCTTTATTACATCTGACATTATAAGATGTAGATCTAAATCTATTGCAGACGATTTGACATCTGTCGCCACCTACATTGTATGCTTACTTTCAGTTTCATTCCTGCCATCTCTGCCCAGCTGTGCTTACAGGAAATAGTTTGCATCTTCACTTTTTTCTTTAAGAAAAGAATGGTTACATTTTTGCCTTTAATTTTAGAAAAACACTGTTTTATTGAAAAATATCATTACCACTCCAATCTTGAGGGCAATCTACACCTCTACCAAATTTGACGTTCTTAGGTGGTCTAGAAATGCTTGGTTAGATGGTCCTCATTTTTCACCTAGCTCCATTATACATGTATGTAGATGAAACAAATAACATTTAAAAGACTGTTCTCAACGGTTTACCATTTTTAAAGAAACTGGCATGTTTAAAACAAATAATTATTATTATTATTTTCAAAGTGATATTAGACACATACTTGTACCATTTGCTCATGCATATCATATTTTATTAATTTAACTTTGATTAGGTGTCACTGGGAAAAAATGAGGAGTTTAGTTTGCATTTCAAAACACGGACCACAGTGCCTCTTCCTCAGCAGTAGTGATTCTTGCGCGAGAGCCCAATAGTGGCACCGAGAGGCAGCCCTCTGGTACTCCTAATACAGGGAGCAGTCAGCTCCTCAAGGGACAATGGGAAGATCTGGCCAGAAGGGTTAAAGGTATGGGAGGGACCTGGCTTAACAAAGTATCAGAAGGCAGGTTTGTTTTTAATTGCACAATGGGAGACTGTTACTTGAAGACTCTCCATACCTGACCGGCAAGGTCTTTTTTGTATTTGGGCTTGGTGGCTGGGTAAGCTGGGGAGGTGAGGTGGGTAAGTCCAAATGTCATCCTCGAGGTAATACATCACAATTCCAGGACCAGTGAACCAACCAAAATTTGTGACAAAAGCATCTTGCTGGGGTCGCATAATCTTAGTAATAGTAAAACACTCCTCTGTTAATTCATATATGTGTAATGATGTCGCAGTGCTAGTGAAATGGAGATTGTTGTAAAAATAGGCTGAATGGCTTAAACACTGATCTGCTGCTAAGGTCTTTTCAGGTAATCTGACACCATACGCTGTGGTAAACGGAATGACACTCAGCCATTACTGTGACATCACCGTCCGTCACAGTTTGTACAAAGGGTAAGGCCCTTGCAATGGTAAGTACATTAAAGTATGAATTCCTTTTTTTTTTTTTCAGTTTCAAAAGCAAAAAGGAAGATTATAAAAGATAAAGTGAATAAAGCCTTTCCAAAAAAAATAGGCCCGTTACATCCCTCTAGCTTATGGATTGGTATTTTTGTGTTAAGGTATTTTGTAACCTCTTGTTGATGTAACTGATCCATGTAATGCAAAAAAATATAATGATTTTCAATTTGCTGGTTGAAAAAAAATAGTGCTGAAACCTAATACATGTAGATAAGCATATCCAGGGCTGGATTAATTTTTGTAGTGTGAAAGTAAATTTGTTTTAGGCTTTCTTTTAATAATGAAATATAGGAATTTAACTATTGAATACTCTCTTGAATAAGTGCCTATTCTGAACGATAATTTTTTATGTATCTCATCATTATTGTTATGGTATTACATGTATATATAGTTTTGATTTACTTTTTTCCTGTTATTTTCTCTGAATTTATATATATGAACTGTTGAACAGATTTTTTTTGTAAACTGAATGCAGCTTTAGTACTGATTTGTAGTATGTATAGTTTTTGTAATGATGAACCAATATTCAAGAGAATGTGTGCTTTTACTTTTCCAAGATGATGTAATATTTATTATTTTGCATGATTCATGTGGACAGGTCTTCGTGTTCACTCAAATAATGACCATAAATATCTTGAGTTGATGATTATTGTTTCATTTTGGTATATTGACACTTTTTATGTTTCAAGACAGTTTTTTTTTTCCTTACATTTTTACAGACATTGCAGATGTTCCTGTGTCAACTCTCCAACACTCCTCTAGCTCGTTCCCTGCTCTTGTTTAAATTTTATTGCATTATTGACTGTTTAAAAATTTGGCCCCTTTATAAATGTATTTTCGAGTTTTTGAATATAACATTAAAAGGTTGCAGATGTGTGATTGTAGCAATGCACTTGTTGTGTCTTGAGTCATATTTTAAGATTGTAATTCTAATACTTGAACTCTGAGATCAAAAGCCATTAGCAATTTTTTTTCTTTTTTCAAATCTTATGAATCAGGTTTTCTTGTTTACTTTTCCTCCATTTTTTGAGCACTTGTTAACTGTTATTGATGTCCTTTTAATGTTATATTCAAAAACTCGAAAATACATTTATAAAGGGGCCAAATTTTTAAACAGTCAATAATGCAATAAAATTTAAACAAGAGCAGGGAACGAGCTAGAGGAGTGTTGGAGAGTTGACACAGGAACCCTAGAAATCTCACCCTAGTAGACATGGAAACAGGTGCAAAGGTGACATTAAAAAAAAACTCGCAGGCAGTCCTAGGAGAAGAGTTTACTGCCAAAAACAATGCTTTCTTCATTTCCAGAAATAAATCCAAGTAATCTAATTCATTTTGATTAAATCCACATTGTAAACATTTTATTTCAATAAAAAGATTAAAATTAGATATTGGAACAATGGTCTGAGTCTAAACTATTAAGCCTGAAATATTATGTCTGAGCCATTAAAGAAAAAAAAAGTAAAAATTATGTGCTATATGGAGCCATGTTATAAGACTTAAGTCAGAGTTTGAAATTTGTGCTTTAAACTATGCATTATTCAATTATTGTTTTGATACAACCAAATGTTGACAGATCAGTCAAAATCTATGCATAAAGGAATGTCATATTGCGATAACATTTATGATTCTTCTTGTTTATATGTATTACAAGTGTATTTAGTGCGTACATTTTATATATATTGATAAATTATTATTTTTTTGGCTTTCAATTTTTTTGTTTTATCAAGTTGTTTTTATCAAGTTATTTCAAGTTTATGTATGTATATCTATCACTGCTTGGCTGTGTAAAACAAATACGGGAACAATATTGGACCAGCAGGAAATCATGTATGCCATTTTTCGATCTATCCATAAATAATAAAATTTGTCATTTTCTATATTTTTTTTTTTATTTATGTGTGAAAGACTAAGCCTGGGGCAAAGTCAAGGAGAAATAATTTTGTTTTTTTTTTAATTCATTATCACTGCCACCATCCTCAACACTGCTCTTACTGTTGTGATTAAGTTTTAACACTTGCAGGATCTGTATTTCTTTTTCACTGCAGCTCTAGTACACACAGCCTGGCCATTGTAATACAGTTATTGAGGTCTTATTATTTTTATTACTATTACTGTAACTAATAATGTTATCACTAATTGCCGTGCTTAGATGTCTCATAAAAACTAAAGCTGACTTTGACATAATTTTTTACCTTCAGTACCGTAACTCCAGCAATCATCTTTATTCTGATTATAACTGTATAACTTGTATGAATGGAGCAATACTGCTAGTACCGTAATTCCAGCAATCATCTTTATTCTGATTATAACTATAACTTGTATGAGTGGAGCAATACTACTAGTACCGTAACTCCAGCAATCATCTTTATTCTGATTATAACTATAACTTGTATGAGTGGAGCAATACTACTAGTACTACCGGATAAATGATTTATTTGTTTTTAGTTTTTGCACTGATTATCTATCTTTATCATAAACATGTGTCTGTGCTATTATTCATTTAGTTTTAATTTCATGACACTAATTTTTTTTTTATTGTTCTATTGATGCAGTAGTGGAGTGCACTTTTGTATTCCTCTTCTTCTTGTCCATCTGTGGTATTAATTTTCTTACAAAGATACTACTTGTTTTGGAAGAGAATACTTTTTTTTTCCTTTGTTATACATGTAATATGACGTGATTTCCAATTTTGTATTTGCATTACTGATGCTTTTCTCTTTAACTGTTTTTTGAGGATGCTGCTTGCTCTTTATCATTTGTGATTGATTTATAAAAAAAAAAAAAACATGCTCTATTTCCAAAAATCTTCTTTTTGCATTTATTGGAAAAAATTTGCCCCTTTTGTTTGTCAATTTCTTGAAGATTTTTAATTTTATGTTTACGTTTGCGAAATTCAAAAGAATGGATGGGAATAGAGAAAACTCACTAAGTGGATTTCAGCATTATTTAGTCTAGTGTTAATACCAGCAGCAATCGATCTACACTTTCTGAAAACTCAACACAGCCTTGAGATGAATCAATATTCGTATGCTCCTTTTTTACTCGCAGTGTCATTTGCTTGAATAATGAAACTTTATACATGTAGTGTTCTTAAAAAGCAGAAGGAAGGCCTGAGATCAACACTCATGGTGAAATGAGCTTTTTTAAGTGAAACAAAAATTAACATACGATTGAAGCCAAGCTTAAAAACATTGAGCAGAGGAGAACTGATGGATGTTTATGTTCATACAAAGAAACTCTGTTAGTTATGGTACTCATGTTGGTGCAATTTTTTTTCTAAAGGATAGGGTCTCACATTGATCATGAACTTCATATCAATTTTCATCTATATTCAATAGCTGTTGACTAAGTTGTTGTAAATTACAAAAATAAAACTAACTAATGAAGAATGGGGAAACTATTTTGTTCATGTATAGGGTTTGAACCAACACAAATACAAATGTAAGCTTTTGTTACTCTATTAGTGACTACTGCTCTGGTCTCAGTCTTAAATTTTGAAATGGTTGCTGAATTGTAAACAATTGTACATATACTGTGGGAAAATGAAGTTAGCTTTTAAAGATTCAATTTTCGCCATTAAAACTGAATTAAAGTGTAGGGTGTAGGGGCTTATAGCTACATGTAGATGGTTGCCTTTTATAGAATATTTCATGAAAAAGCTATGATTGATGTAAGCAGTGTCTGGCTCCAATTCATGAGTCAACAGCTTATGATTCAAATATAATAGTGGAGACAGGTTGCTGTAAGTTTACTGTTTTTTTTTAATTAACTTAAAATCGATAAATAATAGAAAGTATACACAAAAATAAAGTGAAATACTTAAAGGCATAATCATTGACTTGCCATACCTTTTATAATAAGTACAATCAAAACATGCGACGTAGGTGTAAATCAGAATTAACCTAGGAGAGAATTTTTTGAGAACCACATTCCATGGATAAATATATTACAGGTCCAATCGATTCTTTTAGACTTAACTTCAAACCAAGACACAAGTTATTAAGTATCATACTAGTGCTACAACAAAAACTTTTACAAAGTTCTTGCTTTTTTTAAAATCTTTTTAGTGGTAAGATATTTCAATATCATGAAATTAAAAGATAGCAAACTGAGCAACTATTTGTAACAAGTGAAAGAAATAAAATTTCTGGAGTAGACCTCACACGTACACAACTTCACTCATTTTGTCAAAATTCCTAGGGCTGTTTTGCTGTTCATTTGCTTGAAGTTGGGATGGTCATTTTTTCATCAAATAATCCTGCAAAATCTTTAAAACATTTTAATAGTTTAAATCTTTTGTAATGCACTCTGAATTTATGGCTGAATAAAATTGAACTTTTATCCTAAAAGATTTATCTTTTTTTTTTTTTTTAATTCCAACTTGTTTCACATAAAAAAAATGTCGTGAGTACTAAAACAACATTAAGAAACACAGGTGGTCAGCTTTATTTAAAAACTTTAAAACAAATCAATCATTCTGAAATTCAGAATAAAATAAAATAAAATTAATTTATGTATAGATTGCAGCGTGGACAAATTCGTTTTGTGGGGAAGTGTAATCCAACGTTCAGAGAGGATTAAGAAAATTATTACATGTAGGTAATATGTGTATGTGTTGAGGTGATCCATGATCTTATGCGAGTGTACAACAAACAGAACTTTTTCAGAAAATCACGAACATGTGGTAAAAACTTTCAGAAAATATGTAGTTCATAAAATTTCTACCCCTTAGATATGAGACAGAAGACAAATAGGCCTAATCCTTAGGCATCTCGTGAATGTTTATCTGAACGGTCATTTATTTTTATTTGTATAGGCCTACAGAAAATTATTCTTACTGCAAATAGATCGCTCTAATATGCATCAAGGCCGGAGCAGCACCAAGTAATAAATCGCTCTAATACAGTAATACGCATCAAGGCCGCAGCAGCACCAAGTATTTACACTAGAGTAAGATACCTGAAAATAGTTGGTAAGGCCGTTATTTTAGGTGACGCTAGATCATGTATTATTAAGGGTTGATACTCGGATGTACGTAAAGAGTATACTAATTTTCTAACTCGAATTTACGTTGGAAAGGTGGTCTTCTAAAATTTGTTTACCAGTGAGTGAATGAAACAGTTCCAACTCCAACAAATTAATTTTGTTTTGTTTGTTTTCTTTTGACGACAAAATTTATCTTTCACGATTATAATTCATTCACCAAAGGTATTGAATTTGATAATTATGTGAGCACCCACTTATATGAATTGTACCATATTTAAGAGGTATAGAGACAATCGTATTATGCATTATACTACATATAGTTGAGACCAAATTTCATAGTAATAAGGGCTATGATAAACACCATTAAATTAAATAGGTCGTCCTTACCAAAAGGAAATTCAATTTTAAACCAGTAGAGTACTTATCATTAGACCCGCGCTTAGATCTTTATAATTATTATTCATTAGTCACGTAAAGGGTTCTTCCCATTTACTTAAGTACGATTGACTGGGTAATCATTGTCACGAGAAACTTCCTCAAAAATGCACTTTATAGACTTTCCTCAAATAAAACAATTACTTACTCAGTAATAACCAAATCAATGCCAGGATATTTGTTGAAACAATCGAGGCTTACGTGTAAGGTGATGATTGGTTTATGATTTTGCCGATCTTACGCTAGGAACAGACTGATAAGATGAGATGCGCGCACGTTAGGTTCTCATTTAAAGATTGATATGGAAGTAAACTTGCGTAAAATATAAAACTATAACCCAACCATCACCAGTTCCAAAAAGAAAAGAGTGCCTGTAAAAATTGATTACCTCTCTATGCTTCATGAAAGTACAAATCCTCCAGGTGTATTAAATAATCTGGTTGAAGATTAATTTAAAAAAAATAGCACCTTTAATTTGCTATGACTATCTGAAAGAATTCCAATAGGCCTACCAGTAACTAAACCGGTAGATGGTTATTACAACTGAGCATGGATCATCCAACGTCAGCAATTATTAGTACTACAGTCTAGTCCCTACTTCTCAGTTACATGATCATCGTGTTATTATTACATAGCTTTTCCTTAAGTGTTTTCAATCCCCCTTCGCTTTTCTCCTGCCTGCTTATTTCTGAAAGTATAAAAGTTTGTAATCATAACAAATTGTTGTATGTAACCCTTTGATTCCATTCCATTACATGTACTTTGCTTCAGCAATAAAATTGATTTACCGGTTACCTGTGTTGATAAGTATTGCAACCCATGTCTCAGATCTATAAAGTATACTTATTTCTATTCAAGTTGGTTCTTCGTCTTCGCCTTCACCCTGGATCAAGTTCTTTAGATTATCTTGGTTTCCTTATCACCCAAAGTGCTGCGCTTCTTTCCTGTAATAACTACACGGTATATCAATTAAAACTGTAAGTTACCAGTATATTGCCTAAGGTATCATTTTTCAGTGTTATCACCAGTTCGTCATCCTCCTATCATCGGTAATGATAGTAGAGCTCGGTAGGTTCAAAAGTCTTCTAAATCATAATGTTTTCTGGTTCATGTATTAATGAAAATCCTTCGTAGTCATCTAACAAATAGCATTGAAGATACACATAATAAGTCCTTTACCTGTATGAAGAATTTTTTTTAAATTTTCCCCGTGATTATTACAAGCGTTTCACTTGTTTGTTTGTTTGTTTGTTTTTGTTTTGTTTTTTTGGCAAAAAAAAAAACCGTTAACAAATGGACCAAATTTTCACAAGAATATGATGGCTGGTTGAATTCTACCTTAGTTTAAACTAAATACCACACACTTCCTTCTATTAAAGGCCACTAAAAATCCACAACCCCTGTAAAGGTTTTGTACAAACCACGTGTTTTGCAACATCCAGTAGATTGAGGCGTGGGTTTGTTTGTAAATACATGAACTTAATTTTCTTGTTTTGGACACAAGATATGGCTATCTCAGACAAATGTATATTTTAGGTCTAAAATCTAGATCTAGACATACATCAATGATTTTAGAGTATACAAATTACATGTATTTTATTTTCCTAGAAGATTTATTTTGATTTAAAAGATTGAATGACTAGAACTCTACCGGTTGAGACAATTGCTATAACAAGGCATACAGGGATAGTGATGGGAGGAGCCGCGGCATGGTCTGGGCGATAACATTTTGTAAATATTCTCAAGCTATTAAATTAAATTAATTAAAAAGAAATTGCTTTCAAACAACAATAGTATTTATCAAGCCTACCATAGATATGCATGTAAGAGTGTGTATGTGTGAGCATGCGCACACTCTGCCTGGTTGCTGGTTGCTTGTTGAAGGATTTAAAGGGAGAATCGTGAGGGGAAAAAGGGGGGGGGGGGAGAGGGCGTGCTTTACATATTTCAAGGACGAGTGGCTAACCTCTGTGTTTTAACAACTTCTAGCCTTTAATGTCTTATTTTAAGCGAGAGAGAGAGAGAGAGAGAGAGAGAGAGAGAGAGAGAGAGAGAGAGAGAGAGAGAGAGAGAGAGAGAGAGAGAGAGAGAGAGAGAGAGAGAGAGAGAGAGAGAGAGAGAGAGAGAGAGAGAGAGAGAGAGAGAGAGAGAGAGAGAGAGAGAGAGAGAGAGAGAGAGAGAGAGAGAGAGAGAGAGAGAGAGAGAGAGAGAGAGAGAGAGAGAGAGAGAGAGAATCACACGTATATAGGAATACAGGCACTGAGTCAGCGGATGAATAGACACAGAGACCGAAACAGACCGAGTGAATTAAAAACCAATAGAGCAAGAAAAGAGACTGAAAAGTGGAAGACAGGAAGAGAGAGAGAGAGAGAGAGAGAGAGAGAGAGGAGGGGCAAACAGGCAAGAGAAAAGAAAGAAAGTCAGATAGAAAGAAGACAGGGAGATGCTCGAAAGGGGAATGGGGGGGGGCACGCATACAAGATACAAAAACTGAGACAGCCGACGAATAGACACAGAGACAGAAACAAATGAAGTACATTAAAGGGATAAGAATAGGCTGATAGAACAAGAAAAGAGACTGGAAAGTGGAAAAAGGAAGAAAAAGAGACAGATAGACAGAGAGGGAGAGAGAGAGAGAAAGAGAGAGAGAGGGGTGGGGGGAGATGATTGGAAACATATACAGAAATGAGTAGGAGAAATGGAGTGAGAGGCAGGTGTACAAACTGGCAGACAGGGAGAGAAGCAGAGAAAAGAGATCAGGACAGACAGAGACAAGGAACCAGAGGGAAGACAAAGGCCGGAGATGGGACGGAAGAGGATAAAGAAGGAGAGATACAGACAGGTAGTTAGTCAAAGATGAAGGGAAGAGATAAACAGATAGACAACTGATTTAACAGGAAACGGAACACAAGACAGTGTCAGACAAAGATTCAAGAAAGAGAGAGAAACGGATAGAGAGAGGGAAAGTGATAGACTGCCATTGTCAAGCAGCTGAAACAAGTTATAGACATAGACAAAATAAGAGAAGCAGAGGCATGCAGACAATGAAACAAGAAAGTGACAAAAGCAGACAAATGTACAGAAGAAAAAGACATGAAGAAATAATGAGAGAAAGTGTCAAGAAGCCAGCCAGGTACACAGACAAGTTGTTACAGGATCAAGATAGATAGATAGTCGCGATTTAAAAGATCTTAGGTTAAATGTCTTGGCATGCGAGGAGATGGATAGATAGATAGGTACGTATTTAAAAATCTTATCCCAATCATCAGCCAGAGAAAGAGAGAGAGAGAGAGAGAGAGAGAGAGAGAGAGAGAGAGAGAGAGAGAGAGAGGGAGGGAGGGAGATACAGGGAGATACAGAGAGACAGACAGGGACGAAGACCCACCGACCGTGATCAATGATAGTAATACACTGAAAAGGTTGCAGTTTTCCGTCTTCGAACTAAAATGAAGAGATCCAGAGCACATGAGATGCGAAGAACACATTACAATTTAGGGAAGTCTGTCGGTTTAATATTACCAGATTGGTGCTGAAGTCAATGAGGCTAGAACTCTCTGCTGCGACCAGAACCGTCTGTAGCTACTTAGATGGAAAGGCTGCGATCGGTGGCAATTCAAGTGTTTTCTATCACATGGCCAATCTCTTCCCTCTTATTCCACCCTACACTCCACCCTCAATATAGAGACCTAACTAAGACTAGGAATGATCACTGCCTCCGGAGTCTTTTAAGACTTGGACAAACTTTTGCGGTATAAGTAAGAGTGGTATTTCATTTAACCATTTGGCAGTTAGGACAGGTAGATATTTTTGTTGTTTGGGCCTGTAGGCTGAATAGTATGTGCGTTTTGAGAGCAAAATGTTCTGTTCTAACTTAAGTATGCACAGAAGTTTAAAGAAATAGATCACTATAACTCAAACATGGTTTGTTTATAGCCAATACCGTTGTTTTAGCTTGAGTCTTCCCAATTCCTACATGCATGTAATTATTTGTTGATAGCCATTAACGTTGTTTTAGCTTGAGACCCTCCCAATTCGCAGATGCATGCAAATGCTTGTTTAAAGCCATTAACGCTGTTTTAGCTTGAGTCTCCCCAATTCCCATGTACATGTACGAGTAAATACTTGTTTAAAGCCATTAACGTTGTTTAAGCTCGGGTCTCCCAATTTTCCACATACATGTAAATATTTGTTTATAGCCAATAACATTGTTTTAGCTTGAGTCTCCCCGATTCCTGCATGCATGTAAATATTTGTTGATAGCCATAAACATTGTTTTAGCTTGAATCCTCCCAATTCGCACATGCATGTAAATACTTGTTTGAAGCCATAAACGTTGTTTTAGCTTGAATCTCCCCAATTCCAACAGTAGGGATTTTCGTTAGCGGGGCAGGACTAGCCTGTTAAAAGAGAGTATCAGGCGTCTCTTTCCGTCCGCTAGCTTGTCTTTCCCTAATTCCCACTAGGTGTCTCAAATCTCTCCCCATTCCCAGGTACATGTAAATATTTGTAAAGAGACATTAACATTGTTTTAGCTTGAGCCCCCCCCTCCCCCCCCTCCCCCAATCCCCATGTACATGTAAATATTTGTTGATAGCCATTAACGTTGATTTGGCTTGAGTCTCCCAATTGTCCACATACATGTAAATATTTGTTGATAGGCATTAACGTTGTTTTAGCTTGAGTCCCCCCAATTCCCAGGTACATGTAAATATTTGTTGATAGCCATTACCGTTGTTTTAGCTTGAGTCTCCCAATTGTCCACACACATGTAAATATTCGTTTATAGTCAATAACGTTGATTTAGCTTGAGTCTCCTCAATTCCTACATGTATGTAAATATTCGTTTATAGCCAATAACGTTGATTTAGCTTGAGTCTGCCCAATTCCTACATGTATGTAAATATTTGTTGATAGCCATTACCGTTGTTTTAGCTTTAGTCTCAAAATTGTCCACATACATGTAAATATTCGTTTATAGTCAATAACGTTGATTTAGCTTGAGTCTCCTCAATTCTTACATGTATGTAAATATTCGTTTATAGCCAATAACGTTGATTTAGCTTGAGTCTGCCCAATTCCTACATGTATGTAAATATTTGTTGATAGCCATTACCGTTGTTTTAGCTTTAGTCTCCCAATTGTCCACATACATGTAAATATTCGTTTATAGTCAATAACGTTGATTTAGCTTGAGTCTCCTCAATGCCTACATGTATGTAAATATTTGTTGATAGTCGTTAACGTTGCTTTAGCTTGAGTGTCCCTAATCCCCACAAACATGTAAATAATTATGTGTTTATAGCCATTAACGTTTTTTTAGCTTTAGTCTTCCTAATTCCCCTATACATGCAGATATATTTTTTATAGCAATTAATGTTCTTTTTGTTTAGTTGTTTTATCTATTTATATATTTAATTATATTTTTGGTGGATAGAAGGTGGGGATAGCCTAAAGTTATCTATTTTGTACTCTCATCTCCGTAACGGGGTAGTGTACTGTTTTTATGTTTAGTGAGGAAGATTGCATTCTTTTTTATTTTTTTTTGTCTTTCAACAGTACTTTTCCTCTCTCTGTGTCTGTCTGTCTGTCTGTCTGTCTGTCTGTCTGTCTGTCTGTCTGTCTCTCTCTCTCTCTCTCTCTCTCTCTCTCTCTCTCTCTCTCTCTCTCTCTCTCTCGCTGTCGCTCTCTTTGTCGCTGTTGCCTCTCAATTTTTCTGAGCCTATATATATTCTACTGTTCTAAACGGGTTTATTCTTTCCCTTATTTTCCTTTTTTCTGTTTTTTTTTTCGTTTCTTTACGCGGAAGTCCATATTTTTTGGATGAAAAAATATTCTCAGATATTTCAATAACTGATGCTACCAATTCTACCTCAAACGCGGAAAAAATATGACAATTACATAACAATTGATTTATTTTTACAACAAAATTTACTTTACAATATGACACAACGCTTTTACCAAATGATGAAACCAATTAAATCTAAAAAAAAGTAATCGTAAAGCAATGAACCTTAACGATGTAGCATGTTTCTACTTGTATATCTTCAACAGAATTTACAATAAAAAATGAATAGTTAACATTTTTTTCTTTAAATGTGCACTCTGCATTCCATGGTAATAAAGGAGGGCTGGGAGCACAAGTTAATGAGATGGTAAGGGGGTGGAGGTGGGGATGACGCAGATGAAGGGAAAAGAAAAGAATTCCAATGACAAGAAAGAAGGTGAACTGGAAGGAGAGTGACAGAATGAGGATGAGAGAGAGAGAGAGAGAGAGAGAGAGAGAGAGAGAGAGAGAGAGAGAGAGAGAGAGAGAGAGAGAGAGAGAAAGAAAGCAAAAGTGATTAAGAAAAATAAAAAGGGAGAATAAAGAGGAGAAAAGGAGACATGCATTTTGTAACTCGCCCGAGAATTCGTAAAAAAAATCTATTCTTTCTTAAAGATGACGTGTAATATTAAAAAAGAATTCAAACTGTTTTTTTTTTTTTTACTTGGAACCATAGGGGCGCAATGGAGTTACAGGAGTGAGAAAATGATTCAAAGATGACAAATCAGTTGAATAAAAAGAGGAAAGCCTGGCTAACGAGAAAGTATTACTAAAAGTACAGAGGAGTCCATATACAGTCAACACCTAAGGGAAACTTTTGCTTCAAGTCAACTTTGTTTGCCAGCACTATTTTGTATTTCGTTACAAATTAAATTGCAATGTTTAAAGCCAGCTTTTGCCTACAGTCAACTAACTTTTTCGGTCCTGAGGTGTTTATCCAGACTCCAGTGTAAAGTCTATGGAAGTAAAGAAAGGGCCAGGAGTGGAGAGGACGACGAAAAGGATACTGATTTTGAGGATGAAGACGATCATTACATTGATTATGGTGATGATAATGATGATGATGGTGATAATGATGATGATGGTGATGATGATGATCTGATGATGATAATGATGATGATTATGATGATGAAGATGATGATGATGATGATGATGATGATGATGATGATGATGATGATGATGATGATGATGATGAAAAAACTGTCTTCACAAGCATGTACATTATCAACACTGTATCGCCGATAATATTTTTGTTTTATCATGTTTCACTACTTCAAAGATAAAAATGAGCCTGACTTTAACAACAGAAGAAAGAAATTTGCCCATTTCACTCTATGTATCTCTGAATCCATTGGAAGCTAGGAAGCGAGAAAGAGAAACAGATAAGGAAAAAGAGAGAGAGAGAGAGAGAGAGAGAGAGAGAGAGAGAGAGAGAGAGAGAGAGAGAGAGAGAGATAGAGAGAGAGAGACAGACAGACACAAAGAGAGACAGAGAGAGACAGACAGATAGACAGACAGAGAGGTAAGCACAGCACTATGGCATCAGCTTCCCCTGAGTATAATTTGCCTCCTTAGATTAGAGGTAAAGGCAGTCTGAATCGAATAGCGAATAGTGTTCTAGCTTGAATACATCTAGTTACATTGGTGATAATGACAAGGTATGATGATAAAAGCAATAAATCTGTTCAACAATTCCTTTCTTATTTTCAGCTTAATGAAAATAGTTTCTGTCTAAACCTAAGGTTTGTTGAATACTTTTTCACTGTGGCAGGGCAAGGCACCTTGATCTGACTAAAAATAATTTAAGAAAGTTATTTTGATTTCCATAGGTTTTTTTTTTCAAATGTTCCATAATCAATCATTATGGTCTCCATCTTGAAATGACTTTATAAAACATAATGATTTGTCGAGTTCCTTGACTGGAAGAATTATTTTAAACTTTGTATTGAAGTGCTCTTCTCCCTTAAAAAAGAAGTTCTAAGAAAGTCTTTATCTTCGAGTGCGCGTTTCTTTATGCTACTCTTCTCTTCTATGTCAATTAGTACATCGTACTACACGTATTTTCCCCGTAGCCTCAGTTTCAACTGCGTTTAATTCACAATGAACGGGATAGTTCTGCCTAAAGCACCTCTGTCCGTTCACTGTTGGAGGGAAGTCAAATAGCAGCGTCCAGTTTTCTTCTCACCTCCAGACCTGTGGGTAAGGACAGTTTTAGACTTTCCGCCAAATAAACCATTGATTTCTAACTAACGCCTTTCAGTTGTTGCATGCAGGAAACAGGGGTATCTGCGGAGAAGTTCGGTTGCCGCACTTATAATTGAGGCCCCAACGTGCGCACCTGGGGGCACGTGCCGTCAGACCCGAGAAGATGAGTTGTGGGACAGGAATGCTGTGGCTCGTCCAGTGGTTGTGCAGCCTCCTCAGGGGGGGTTCTGTGAAGAAGAATTAGCCCGTGTCTGTGTTCCCTCCTTTCTATTAAAACCAGCCAAAATTGTTTTAGGGTTTAATAATTATCAAGTTGACAACTTTCTACGTCGTCTCCTATTTTTTTTCTGTAAAGAAAGCTAACCCTGTCTTTATCACAGCTAGTTTAGGTAATGCCACGTTCTCTCAATCCGAGCGAGAAGTCTGCTCGTCTCTCAGACACCTCCAGTACTGTAAAACTTCTCTACTGTCACCTCTTTCAGAGCGTCGCGCACAATTGTCTCTTTCTTTGCAGCAATTGGGGCTGACTGACCACTAGACATTAATTGCCAACATCAGAGAAGAGGAGACAAAACAGAAGGAAACGAAGTGTAAGGCCAGAGGCAGACAGTGATAAGCTATACAGATTCAATAAACGAGACCACTCTAGTGATGTGCTCAAAATAAATAAAACATGACTATAACGGGAATTTTAGTTCCAGGAGAAAAATTCTGCTGTAAGCAAGTTCCCGCTTCAGGAATGCACAGAGATCTATCCCCACCCCCCTCAAGAAAAAAGAAAAAAAAAGTTAATGAACGAACTACTACTTGTAAGTGTAAACACAGCTTGACAAAGAGAAAACGACTAATAGGCACCCGCAAAATCTTTTTATAGCTATCACGTGGTTTTAAGGAATCATGGAGGCTGTGCTATTGTCCATCACGTGGTTCAAAATATACAAACAATGTGTCTATAGCAGTACCATCTGTCTAGGAGGCCTGTTCACAAGGTTACGTAACATTATTCAGATGGGCCATCATCTGGCTAGCTATCAGCCACCTGCGCGAGGTTTGAACAGTTGATTATAGCATGCTTAGCAGTACACACTGTGTTTTCACTGCCATTTTTTATTGGATTACATTCATTCTTTCTTGGATTATATTTCTTATCTTATTCTTTGTTATTCGCCCTTGGATTGCACCTTGTTCTAACAGATGCTTTCAATGTGGAACATTCCAAGAATGCTTTTTTGTGATTTGGTGTAGATTTTCCTCTAAATGTGTGCACACTGATAGAGTATGACCCGTGGCACCAAACATCATACAATGTAATATATATATATATATATATATATATATATATATATATATATATATATATATATAGACTGATAAACAATTATACATGTTAAATTCATCTAAATATGCTTTAAGTTTAATTAGCTTTTCCCTTTATGGTCTCTGCGATATCACTTTATAGAGAGAAGGTGTGCTAAAGTGGGAGCCAAAGTTTTTTAAAAGTCTTTTAACTAAAATCTCTGATACTCAAAGTGCCCTCAATACTTTAACCTTAAGTTTCATATTTCATTATATGGTGTATCGGTGTCATTATCAATTTCCTTAACTGTTTATTGTTTAGGGGAAGAAAGTGCACTGTTACAAACTGTAAGAGCGGCTATGCCAGTCAGAAGGGGAAAGAAAGTGAAACGGTTATTTTATAATTATGGTTTTCCGAAGGACCCAACTGAATGTCATAAATGGGTTTCGAGTCTCCCTAACAAAGTTGAGAAATGACTGAACATATTGGAGTATGTAGTCGACACTGGCTCTCTGATACTCCTCACATTCGAAGAGGAAGATAATATTTATAATCTATATGCATCCTCCTATTAACTTTGGTGAGATACCTTCACCATCCATATCACACGCTCATCCAAAAACTCCTCGCCCTACCTAAAAAAAGCTCTCAGTGAAAACAAAGTCAGAGAAAATGACGAACTGGATACATTCATAGTAAAAAATAACTTTAACTGTGTCACTGTTAAGGAAGCCCTTCAAGAAAGTTTGCTCCTCTATGGACTCAGTGCTTGTAATGCAGATAGAACAGAACAAGCACTTGCCAGCTTCAGTCGCGGTGGTTGTATGCATGAATAATTATGTTATATACTTCCATATTAGACTTAGAGATGCAGATGCAGGAGTGACTGTAATTCAATTTGAAGACTACAACGGTTTTAAATTGGTAACACACCCAAATTTCCCCTGTAAAACTGTGAATCAATGGGATCAGCTAAAAGTTGTCCTTCATTTTTACACTGGAACAGGTTAGTACTGCCCATCATTCTGACCACCCCTCCCCCTCCCACATACACATAGACTTCTGTCTGTATCTCTTTCACTCTAAATATCACCATATCTTTTTTTGTCTTTCACATTCTGTCATTCCTTGTTTTGCTCTTGACATGTCACTCCAGTGCCTTTATTTAATGTAGCCTACTGTAACACTGTGTTATCAAGTCTCGAGAAGTTTCAAAGTGTAAATATTTGAATGTAATAGAAATTATGATGAGAAGGGAGAGTGTGTGTGTGTGTGTGTGTGTGAGAGAGAGAGAGAGAGAGAGAGAGAGAGAGAGAGGCCCGGAAGGGTTAAGAGTCGGATTGAGCTAGAGAGATGAAAGAAAGAGAGAAGGCCAGATATAAAGCGCACATGGCTAGCACCTATTACCATATCTAGCACCCCCCTTTTCCACACAAATAGACCTCTGGCTGTCTGTATCTCTTTCACACATTCTCTCTCTCTCTCTCTCTCTCTCTCTCTCTCTCTCTCTCTCTCTCTCTCTCATTCATTATTTTATCTCTTGCTCTAAGATTCTACGTACCTACTATGTTTGTTTTTGTTCCTTGGTCGAATTTTACAAAATTATAATCTCTGCACCCCCCCCTCTCTCTCTCTCTCTCTCTCTCTCTCTCTCTCTCTCCCTCTTTCCCTCTCTCTTCATTTGCTTCTTCTGTCTTGATACAATTAAAAACTCTCCTCATTATCTGATGTATGTGTTCTTAGTGTGTCACTCCAGTGCCGGTATTTGATGTACCGTACCACTGTATTATCAAATCTCGAAAAGGTGTACATGTGCATTTGAGTTTCTAAGTATTTGAATGTATAGCCTAAATGTACTTAGAAGTTGTGATGAAGAGGGAGGGAGAGAGAGAGAGAGACGAGGGTTAAGAGTCGGATTAAGCTAAAGATGAGAGAGAGAGAGAGGGAGAGAGCGAGAGAGAGGGGGAGAGAGAGAGAGAGATAGAGAGACGAGGGTTAAGAGTCGGATTAAGCTAAAGATGAGAGAGAGAGAGAGAGAGAGAGAGAGAGAGAGAGAGAGAGAGAGAGAGAGAGAGTAGGATTTAAAGATGAGAGAGAGAGAGAGAGAGAGAGAGAGAGAGAGAGAGAGAGAGAGAGAGAGAGAGAGAGAGAGAGAGAGAGAGAGAGAGAGCACATTGCTAGCACCCGCAGACCGGCCCATCCGAATAATATTACATAACCTATGGACAGGCCTCCTAGATAATTGGTACTGGTCTAAACGGACACGGAAGTGTAAATGACGTCACAAAATTCGTGTTTGACTCAGATTTCACTTCCTTTCCACCAATGTTCAAAATGGAGAAAGGACGTGTGTTCAAAACATATGAAGAGTTTGAGGCAGCCCTTAAATC
>JAWDGP010006355.1:0-18749 GCA_033675545.1 Elysia crispata | reverse complement strand
GGGCTATATCAAGCATTATGTTAGAAACACCTTAGATTATGTTTTGTATGTAGACTGTCTGGCTATAGATATGGGCGATCTGTTTGTAGTGTGCGGGCTATATCAAGCATTATGTTATAAACACCTTTTGATTATGTTTTGTATGTAGACTGTCTGGCTATAGATATGGGCGATCTGTTTGTAGTGTGCGGGCTATATCAAGCGTTATGTTATAAATACCTTAGATTATGTTTTGTATGTAGACTGTCTGGCTATAGATATGGGCGATCTGTTTGTAGTGTGCGGGCTATATCAAGCATTATGTTATAAACACCTTAGATTATGTTTTGTATGTAGACTGTCTGGCTATAGATATGGGCGATCTGTTTGTAGTGTGCGGGCTATATCAAGCGTTATGTTATAAATACCTTAGATTATGTTTTGTGTGTAGACTGTCTGGCTATAGATATTAGCGACTTGTTTGCAGTGTGCGGGCTATATCAAGCATTATGTTATACACACCTTAGATTATGTCTTGTATGTAGACTGTCTGGCTATAGATATGGGCGATCTGTTTGTAGTGTGCGGGCTATATCAAGCGTTATGTTATAAACATCTTAGACTATGTTTTGTATGTAGACTGTCTGGCTATAGATATGAGCGACTTGTTTGTAGTGTGCGGGCTATATCAAGCGTTCTGTTATAAACAACTTAGATTATGTTTTGTATGTAGACTGTCTGGCTATAGATATGGGCGATCTGTTTGTAGTGTGCGGGCTATATCAAGCGTTCTGTTATAAACATCTCAGATTATGTTTTGTATGTAGACTGTGTGGTTTGGTGGACCAGCCATGTATAATTATACCCCCCCCCCACACACACACATATATATATATATATTATATAATCATATACACATATAGCTTCCTCTCTATCTAAACCTCTGCGAGTCTCCCTCACTCACTCCCTCTCTCTTTCCCCCTCTTACTTTCTCTTCCTCCCTCTCTACATTCTTTTAACTCTAAACAACCCAGAAAGCCTCTGAGAGTACTTATGATCGAGTATCTCGAGATATCCAGTCTCTCATCTTCTCTCAGATATCTTCAGGCCTCGGGCAGTTCCTGGAAGATGTTATTTATAGGGTGAGAGTCGGGAGACAATTGGGAAGCAGGAGATGAAACTATGGACGAGTAACTAGAAATTATGAATTATTGGATATCAAAAGATTTGTAATAAACAAGTCTCTCTTGATAGCAGGAAGCTATAATTAGGTTGCCTAAATCTCTCACCCTCTCACCCTCTCTTACTTTCATTTTCTTTCTCTGTCTCTGTCTCTGTCTGTCTGTCTGTCTGTCTGTCTCTGTCTCTGTCTCTGTCTCTGTCTCTCTCTATCTCTCTTTCTCTCTCTCTCTCTCTCACTCGCTCTCTCTCTCTCTCGATCTTTCCCTCTCTCTCTCTCTCTCTCGCTCTTCCTCTCTCGCTCTCTCTCTCTCTCTCTCTCTCTCTCTCTCTCTCTTCCCTCTCCCTTTTTTTCCGATGAGAATGCTTATGTTTCATAAAAGTACTCTTAATTTAAGGTATGACATCACTCTGCTTTGGACGGCCTATATTAAACAATCAATCATGTTTTGACGTCTATGTAATCGAACCATTAATGGACGCATCCGATAATGGCACCGTTAGTTTTTTGATCCAAATTTCCGTTTCTTTAACTCCGAGCGTTTTGCTGCCGTTCCACATGTTCTGTACACATTTCGGATGGATTACGCCCCTTGATCCCAGAAAAAAAAAAATTATCCATAAACTGTGTTTTCCTAATCAGGTTTTCAAATAAAACAATTAAATACGTCTTTGCCATGGGAATAATAAATTTGAAAAAAAAAATATGGGAAATTCGTGTTGGAAAAAATCGAGGCGATTTTCCTAGATCAGAGTCGAATAAGAACCGCATAATTCGAATAATTCTAGCCGGTCTGGACAACTAGGGGCACTCAGGGTATTAGCCTTACAGGCCCACGTAGAGTAAACAATTAGTGATCCGAGGGGCATGCTGGGAAATTGATGGGATATCATGGTGGGGATGGGCTGTCAAGAGTTTGGGTTAGAGATTAATCGAGTCCAGATCAGACTGGTATGAAAAACAGTTGGGGGCAAGGTTTGTTTTTCGAGCGTTTTGGTCGAGCGTCAAAGAGTTTTGTTAGGTCGAGACGAATCAGAAAGAAAGTGTGACGTTATTACTGGTTGTAAATAAAGCAGGGAGCACAAGAGAGAATCTTTAATATCTGAACTTCGCCGTTTTTACCCAGAACTTGGCACATGTGATGGTTTTCATACCCTTCGGTCAGATTTGCTCGCAGTACATGCTTAAGTAGTACTAGCTTTCTACAGATACTTTTCATTTTTATTAATATCCGGTGATTGAAACGATCAAATTTAGGAAAACAAAATAATTTAGCTGCCTCTTCTACTGATTTAGATCATAATGAAGAAACTGAAAAGAATATAAACCAAAATAAAAAAAAAAACTCTTTGTGTATCTTTTCTAGAGCTGAGATTAAAATCTCAGTTATGTGTTTCATGCGATTTATGATTAGAGGTGGTTACTTAATGCGTTTGATATGAAGGAAATCGACCAGTTCTGTACTTTCGCAATCTATTTTTAGATTTTTGTTAGCGCTCACAAGAGAGATGTCAATTTACATATCAAAAGCATAAAAGTGCACTGCCTTGCGGGAATTCTTAGCCGCGCAGTTATTGAAAACTATATGGTAACGAATCTTAATATATATATAAATAGATTTGGATTTAAAAAAAAAATAGATTAACTAACGTTATTATTATTTGGCTGTAGTTAAAAGCGCTCAAAATCTTTTAAGAACACTAATTTTACGAAGCCATAATTTGAGGCGTTTAAGTTTGCTGGCGGGAAAAAATTAAATGAAAACAAAACCAAAAACAATCAAATTTATTGACTGATTGAATTACCAACACAAAGCAGATAAGAGAGAGAGAGAGACGGAAGTAATGTGGAGTTCACACCATCTTTCTCATAGCGTACCCAGTCGGCGTCAGGCTCTGAGAGTAGTTTAGGTGACGTTAAAAATAGAACAGCTCAATGCTATCTTCCACAGCTCTCGATTGTGGCTGGCTTATCTCTGACGTGGTTTGGTGACATTAGACTAGCAGACATCTTGGAGTAGGTGATGTCATGAATCGCGTAATTTATTGTTTGATTTTGGTGACTTTGTTTGTGTGTGTGTGTGTGTGTGTGTCAAGGACGTGTCGTGGAGTTAGGAGGGGTGTATGTGTTGTCTGGGGTCATGTCATGCCGAGTGAACTCATTATTTGAGTGTTTGTGTGTGTGTGTGTGTGTCAAGGACGTGTCGTGGAGTTAGGAGGGGTGTATGTGTTGTCTGGGGTCATGTCATGCCGAGTGAACTCATTATTTGAGTGTTTGTGTGTGTATGTGTGTGTGTGTGTGTGTCAAGGACGTGTCGTGGAGTTAGGAGGGGTGTATGTGTTGTCTGGGGTCATGTCATGCCGAGTGAACTCATTATTTGAGTGTTTGTATGTGTGTGTGTGTGTCAAGGACGTGTCGTGGAGTTAGGAGGGGTGTATGTGTTGTCTGGGGTCATGTCATGCCGAGTGAACTCATTATTTGAGTCTTTGTGTGTGTGTGTGTGTGTGTCAAGGACGTGTCGTGGAGTTAGGAGGGGTGTATGTGTTGTCTGGGGTCATGTCATGCCGAGTGAACTCATTATTTGAGTGTTTGTGTGTGTGTGTGTGTCAAGGACGTGTCGTGGAGTTAGGAGGGGTGTATGTGTTGTCTGGGGTCATGTCAAGCCGAGTGAACTCAACTCATTATTTGAGTGTTTGTATGTGTGTGTGTGTGTGTCAAGGACGTGTCGTGGAGTTAGGAGGGGTGTATGTGTTGTCTGGGGTCATGTCATGCCGAGTGAACTCATTATTTGAGTGTTTGTGTGTGTGTGTGTGTCAAGGACGTGTCGTGGAGTTAGGAGGGGTGTATGTGTTGTCTGGGGTCATGTCATGCCGAGTGAACTCATTATTTGAGTGTGTGTGTATGTGTGTGTGTGTGTGTCAAGGACGTGTCGTGGAGTTAGGAGGGGTGTATGTGTTGTCTGGGGTCATGTCATGCCGAGTGAACTCATTTTTTGAGTGTTTGTGTATGTGTGTGTGTGTGTGTGTCTAGGACGTGTCGTGGAGTTAGGAGGGGTGTATGTGTTGTCTGGGGTCATGTCATGCCGAGTGAACTCATTATTTGAGTGTTTATGTGTGTGTGTGTGTGTGTCAAGGACGTGTCGTGGAGTTAGGAGGGGTGTATGTGTTGTCTGGGGTCATGTCATGCCGAGTGAACTCATTATTTGAGTGTTTGTGTATGTGTGTGTGTGTGTGTCAAGGACGTGTCGTGGAGTTAGGAGGGGTGTATGTGTTGTCTGGGGTCATGTCATGCCGAGTGAACTCATTATTTGAGTGTTTGTGTGTGTGTGTGTGTGTCAAGGACGTGTCGTGGAGTTAGGAGGGGTGTATGTGTTGTCTGGGGTCATGTCATGCCGAGTGAACTCATTATTTGAGTGTTTGTGTGTGTGTGTGTGTGTCAAGGACGTGTCGTGGAGTTAGGAGGGGTGTATGTGTTGTCTGGGGTCATGTCATGCCGAGTGAACTCATTATTTGAGTGTTTGTGTGTGTGTGTGTGTGTCAAGGACGTGTCGTGGAGTTAGGAGGGGTGTATATGTTGTCTGGGGTCATGTCATGCCGAGTGAACTCATTATTTGAGTGTGTGTGTATGTGTGTGTGTGTGTGTGTGTGTCTAGGACGTGTCGTGGAGTTAGGAGGGATGTATGTGTTGTCTGGGGTCATGTCATGCCGAGTGAACTCATTATTTGAGTGTTTGTGTGTGTGTGTGTGTGTGTCAAGGACGTGTCGTGGAGTTAGGAGGGGTGTATGTGTTGTCTGGGGTCATGTCATGCCGAGTGAACTCATTATTTGAGTGTTTGTGTATGTGTGTGTGTGTGTGTGTCAAGGACGTGTCGTGGAGTTAGGAGGGGTGTATGTGTTGTCTGGGGTCATGTCATGCCGAGTGAACTCATTATTTGAGTGTTTGTGTGTGTGTGTGTGTCAAGGACGTGTCGTGGAGTTAGGAGGGGTGTATGTGTTGTCTGGGGTCATGTCATGCCGAGTGAACTCATTATTTGAGTGTTTGTGTGTGTGTGTGTGTGTGTGTCAAGGACGTGTCGTGGAGTTAGGAGGGGTGTATGTGTTGTCTGGGGTCATGTCATGCCGAGTGAACTCATTATTTGAGTGTTTGTGTGTGTGTGTGTGTGTCAAGGACGTGTCGTGGAGTTAGGAGGGGTGTATATGTTGTCTGGGGTCATGTCATGCCGAGTGAACTCATTATTTGAGTGTTTGTGTGTGTGTGTGTGTGTGTGTGTCAAGGACGTGTCGTGGAGTTAGGAGGGGTGTATGTGTTGTCTGGGGTCATGTCATGCCGAGTGAACTCATTATTTGAGTGTTTGTGTGTGTGTGTGTGTGTCAAGGACGTGTCGTGGAGTTAGGAGGGGTGTATGTGTTGTCTGGGGTCATGTCATGCCGAGTGAACTCATTATTTGAGTGTTTGTGTGTGTGTGTGTGTGTGTGTCAAGGACGTGTCGTGGAGTTAGGAGGGGTGTATGTGTTGTCTGGGGTCATGTCATGCCGAGTGAACTCATTTTTTGAGTGTTTGTGTGTGTGTGTGTGTCAAGGACGTGTCGTGGAGTTAGGAGGGGTGTATGTGTTGTCTGGGGTCATGTCATGCCGAGTGAACTCATTATTTGAGTGTGTGTGTATGTGTGTGTGTGTGTCAAGGACGTGTCGTGGAGTTAGGAGGAGTGTATGTGTTGTCTGGGGTCATGTCATGCCGAGTGAACTCATTATTTGAGTGTTTGTGTGTGTGTGTGTGTCAAGGACGTGTCGTGGAGTTAGGAGGGGTGTATATGTTGTCTGGGGTCATGTCATGCCGAGTGAACTCATTATTTGAGTGTGTGTGTATGTGTGTGTGTGTCAAGGACGTGTCGTGGAGTTAGGAGGGGTGTATGTGTTGTCTGGGGTCATGTCATGCCGAGTGAACTCATTATTTGAGTGTTTGTGTGTGTGTGTGTGTGTGTCAAGGACGTGTCGTGGAGTTAGGAGGGGTGTATGTGTTGTCTGGGGTCATGTCATGCCGAGTGAACTCATTATTTGAGTGTGTGTGTATGTGTGTGTGTGTGTGTCAAGGACGTGTCGTGAAGTTAGGAGGGGTGTATGTGTTGTCTGGGGTCATGTCATGCCGAGTGAACTCATTATTTGAGTGTTTGTGTGTGTGTGTGTGTGTCAAGGACGTGTCGTGGAGTTAGGAGGGGTGTATGTGTTGTCTGGGGTCATGTCAAGCCGACTGAACTCATTATTTGAGTGTTTGTGTATGTGTGTGTGTGTGTGTCAAGGACGTGTCGTGGAGTTAGGAGGGGTGTATGTGTTGTCTGGGGTCATGTAAAGCCGAGTGAACTCATTATTTGAGTGTTTGTGTGTGTGTGTGTGTCAAGGACGTGTCGTGGAGTTAGGAGGGGTGTATGTGTTGTCTGGGGTCATGTCATGCCGAGTGAACTTATTATTTGAGTGTTTGTTTGTGTGTGTGTGTGTGTGTGTCAAGGACGTGTCGTGGAGTTAGGAGGGGTGTATGTGTTGTCTGGAGTCATGTCAAGCCGAGTGAACTCATTATTTGAGTGTATGTATGTGTGTGTGTGTGTGTCAAGGACGTGTCGTGGAGTTAAGAGGGGTGTATGTGTTGTCTGGGGTCATGTCATGCCGAGTGAACTCATTATTTGTGTGTATGTATGTGTGTGTGTGTGTCAAGGACGTGTCGTGGAGTTAGGAGGGGTGTATGTGTTGTCTGGGGTCATGTCAAGCCGAGTGAACTCATTATTTGAGTGTTTGTGTATGTGTGTGTGTGTGTGTGTCAAGGACGTGTCGTGGAGTTAGGAGGGGTGTATGTGTTGTCTGGGGTCATGTCATGCCGAGTGAACTCATTATTTGAGTGGATGTATGTGTGTGTGTGTGTCAAGGACGTGTCGTGGAGTTAGGAGGGGTGTATGTGTTGTCTGGGGTCATGTCAAGCCGAGTGAACTCATTATTTGAGTGTTTGTGTATGTGTGTGTGTGTGTGTGTGTCAAGGACGTGTCGTGGAGTTAGGAGGGGTGTATGTGTTGTCTGGGGTCATGTCATGCCGAGTGAACTCATTATTTGAGCGTTTGTGTGTGTGTGTGTGTGTGTCAAGGACGTGTCGTGGAGTTAGGAGGGGTGTATGTGTTGTCTGGGGTCATGTCATGCCGAGTGAACTCATTATTTGAGTGTTTGTGTGTGTATGTGTGTGTGTGTGTGTCAAGGACGTGTCGTGGAGTTAGGAGGGGTGTATGTGTTGTCTGGGGTCATGTCATGCCGATTGAACTCATTATTTGAGTGTTTGTGTGTGTGTGTGTGTGTCAAGGACGTGTCGTGGAGTTAGGAGGGGTGTATGTGTTGTCTGGGGTCATGTCATGCCGAGTGAACTCATTATTTGAGTGTTTTGCGCTTTATTTCATCATAGACTGTTGAGGGGCGATATTAAATTTTTTTTAAAAAAATTATAGGGGCTCATAATTCATTTATCGATTGCTCTTCAAAAATAAAGGAAAAAAAATAATTTAAAATAAAAATAAAAAAGTAAATAAACAAACAAAATAAAAAAAATAACCCCTCCTCCAACAAATAAATCAAAATAAAAAAGTAAATAAGCAAAAAAATAAAACAAAATAAAAAATACCCCCCCCCAAAAAAAAAAACAAAAAAAAAAAAACAAAAAAAAAAAACAAATAACTAAATAGCTTAATACATAAACAAATAAAAACAAAACACAATAAAAGTCAAAAGTTCTTTCAAACCTAAAAGCGATTGTTGTTATTATTTTATCTGATTGGTTGATGTAGTCCATCCATTATACGGAAAGCTCGACCTGTTTCTACAATTCATATTAACGTTTCAATATTGCCTGTTCCAACCGGCGAGATATACATCAGATACTATAGCTATAATCTATTATCCTTAATTCCTAGTGGAAACTGGACATAAACATTGCAGAAAACAATATTGTTATCACAAATTAAAAAACCAAAACAAAACAAAAAGCGAAACAGCAATTATGATATGGGTCTTGTGCAGCTAAACACAAAATATCATTCTTTGTAACAAAAAGACTTTCAAGTAGAGCTTTAAAGGCAAAGTTATTTTTGTTTTGTTTCCTTTCTGTTTTGCTTTTTTTTTTTTAAAAAAAAAAAGATCGATTAAGAAACATATTCTCCATTTTCCATGTTATTCTCGGATAAAAAGCTTTCCAGGTTTTAAATCTTTTATAGGTGATGACGCCTGTGATTTGTAACGATCTGAGAATATAGGGGGGTGGGAGGGGAGAAAGAGAGAGAGAGAGAGAGAGAGAGAGAGAGAGAGAGAGAGAGAGAGAGAGAGAGAGAGACAGACAGACAGACAGACAGACAGACAGACAGACAGACAGCCTGAGAAAGAGTGAGAGATTGAGAGAGAGAAGGAAAGAGAGAGAGAGAGAAGGAGAGAGAAAGAGAGAGAGAGGGAGAGAGAGACAGAGAGAGACGGAGGGGGGGGGGTAGGAGAAAACTTTGTCACCACTTAGCTGACACAATCGTTACATCAAGATGTGGATTGCTCTGATAAAACAATACATGTGCCCTACATCATTCTAGCGTCCAATTTTATCATTTCAAAGCTCTTGGGAAATCGTTGCTGTTATGGCCCCATCACTTAGAGATGTTGTAAGATCAAATACCCTGCCTCCCTAACAGGAAGTGACATCATTATTTTTCATTGTTCTGTGCCGATTTAGAATTCGAAAAACCTCCCCCCCCCCATGTCAAGAAGTATGACAGCATGTTTTATACGACCTTCAGGACTAAAGAGCGGACCTCTGATCCTTTGGACAGGATCACTGTTTATTTCTTTCGTATTTTTTTTTAATCCATAACATATAACGGTCACTCTGGGCATAATTAGAAGTCCAAAGCAGCGCTGCCCGCTCTACAAACTGCGTTATTTGACATCCGTGCCCCCGATACAGACAGAAACGTGTTTGGACAAACGTTTTTTTTTTCTTCCACCCGATTATCATTGACAGATTCGGGAAATTTCCAGAACCAGAGAGAGGGTGTATAAATGATCATCCCTTACCAAGGTTAGCTATGGGGGGTTTAAGTATTTCACAATAGCGCTGTCAAGAAGAGAAATTATTATGGTTAGTAAAGTAACGAAAGAGTATATATATATATATATATATGTGTGTGCTCAGAATAACCGGGTAGGAGTGTGGAAGGAATTCATAAGCCTGTTTTGCAATAGACCTTAGTTGTTGCGAAACTGGGAGAGGAATGAGATATGGGATTAGGACTCGTCTGTGTCCTGCAAGGGACAAATAAATGTTGCTTTCCATGGAGACTTATTGTACAAGTTGTAACGGACCCATCTTCGTGGCCGACAGAGAAATGATGGGCAGACAGAAACATAAAGAGACATACAGAATTAAAGAGGCTAATGCAGGATGAGCGTGGGGGAGAGAGAGAGAAAGAGAGAGAGAGAGAGAGAGAGAGAGAGAGAGAGAGAGAGAGAGAGAGAAAGGCAGAGATATAGAGAGGCAAAAAGAATATGAGGCAGAAAAAAGAGGGAGAGAGTGAAACAGAGACACAGGCAGGGAGAGACAATGAGAGATATTTACATGAAGAGAGAGAGTGAGTGAGAGAGATAAACACCATTAAGACAAATGAAGACAAACAGAGATATCGAAATGGCGTTAAAGAAGAGAGAGAAAGAGATAGAGAAAGAGAGAGAGAGTGAGGGAATGAGAAATAGAGAAAAAGAAAAAGTGACAGAAAGACGAAAAAAGAGAAGAGAGAGAGAGAGAGAGAGAGAGAGAGAGAGAGAGAGAGAGAGAGAGAGAGAGAGAGAGAGAGAGAGAGAGAGAAAGAAAGAGAGCGATGGACAGAGTGAACGTGAGTTATCAACAGTTACATGGAAACAAAGCCATCATCAGCGGGGGTTGGCCCTGGCACCTGAAGCATGTGACCATCGATATTGGCTCGGACAGCTCGCCTGTAGGAGACCAGGACCTGTTCTCCGATCAATTCTTCTCCCTCTCCTTTCATTTTTCCTCGATTCTCTTAATGTTCTGCTCCATTTGCTAATTTTAGAGTCTTATTAACTTCTTTAAGACTGGTAACTTATGTCTGTCTGTCTGTCTGTCTGTCTGTCTGTCTGTCTGTCTCTCACTTCGCTCCTGTGTCTGTCTGTGTCTGCATCTCTCTCTATACCTCTCTGTCTTTCTCTGTTTCGCTAGGTCTCTCTCTCTCTCTCTCTCTCTCTCTCTCTCTCTTCCTCTCTATATTTCGCTATCTCTCTCTTTTTCTCTTTCCTTTTCTATATCTCTCTCACTCTGTCTGTGTGTTCATCGCCCCCCCCCCGCCCCTCTCTCTCTCTCTCTCTCTCTCTCTCTCTCTCTCTCTCTATATATATATATATATATATATATATATATATATATATATATGTCTCTCTGTCTATCTGTCTCTCACCCAAATCTCAATATCGGAATGTCTGAAGAGCCTTGACAATGTCATGTGACCTGAGCAAGGGTGTTAATTAATATTGATTAAAAGTTCAGAGAGCTAAACAGATATAATACAAAAAGGCAAGGAGAAAGAAGAAGGACAGACAAAATGCTTTGATACACATTGTAGAAAGAGTGAGAAAAAGGCAGAAAAACTTAACTTGAAATGAAAAAAACGCAAGAAAAATATTTTTCCACCAAAAAATAAAACAAAACAAAAACAAAAAAAAGGAAAACTGTTTATCTCACTCATATAAAACATAAAAGTTTTGAGAACTACTACTACTACTACTACTACTACTACTACTACTACTACTACTACTACTACTACTACTACTACTACTACTACTACTACTACTACTACTACTACTACTACTACTACTACTACTACTACTACTACTACTACTACTACTACTACTACTACTACTACTACTACTACTACTACTACTACTACTACTAATATTACTACTACTACTATTACTAAAATTCCTATTACCACTACTACTCCTACTATAACTACTGCTATTACTACGACTACTACTACTCCTACTACTCCTACTACTCCTACTACTACTACTACTACTACTACTACTACTACTACAACAACAACTACAACTACTACTTGTACCACAACTTCCTTTGCAGATCGTTCACTGTTAGCATTTTTCCTTCTCTTTGTTCTTACACTTTATTTCCAAGCCCTCCATGTGAAATTTATCTATTCTCACAAAACCAT
The DNA here is from genome assembly GCA_033675545.1 of Elysia crispata. NCBI lineage: Eukaryota > Metazoa > Mollusca > Gastropoda > Plakobranchidae > Elysia > Elysia crispata. The sequence continues at coordinate 7,344 of JAWDGP010006355.1, read as the reverse complement.
TTCAGTTTGCAAGCTCTTCATCTCGATCAAATTTTCAAACATCCTATTTGTTGAAGTCTACGTAGCTTAACGTCACAGCATCATAACATTTACAGATATATCCTGTTTTTATGTCATTTTAGGGTTTTTCCTCTCACGATTCTTTATGTAAAGAAGACAAAAATGAATTCCTTTCCGAGTAAGTTACAAAGATATATCAGCTGCCTTGTCCTGTTGACTCATATGTCAGCTATATCATATTTTAGGGTGTTGATATTTGAAACTGATCGTATCGCTTACCTTCTTCAATTATCAAGATGTCATGAAATATTTATATTTCGTATGATCGACGGTATTAGGCGTAAATTTTCAAATCTTGTAAAGTGATAAGAAAGAGAGGAACTTATACAAAAGTTCTATAATGATAATCTTAAGCGCTAGTTTTGTTTTGTTTTTTGTTTAGGGGAGGGGGGGGGTTGGAAAAAGGGGGGGGGGGGGTGGCAAATATCATTTTTTACTTATTGTTTAGAGAGAAATGATCAACTGCAAGGTACAAATGCACTTCTCGGAATTTCGTTTTAAGCTGATACTAGTTGTACAATTTTCAACCACAGAACAAAGTAAAATTGATGTCGCTGAAATATATATTAGGGAGAGAAAGTTTAAGTATTAGCAATTTTTTTCGGTAAAATAACTGTATACTTATGAATGAAAACTCTGTTCTTGCTATTTTTTCATCTGTTGATTCCATTTTTCTGTTTACAGTTTTGTAAAATCTTTGTTGAGCTTTTGAAAAAAAAAATTCAAAGACTTGAAAAAAAGACAATTTAAGAGTTTTCTTTACGAGTTTGCTGCAAAAATTTAACTTTATTAATGGTTGAGTACTTCATCAATCTAGGATTTTTCAGAAAAAAACAACAAGAAAGCGTTGTTTTCTCTGATCATATAGTCGTTTCTCTCTGATCGCATAGTTGTTTCTCTCTGATCGTATTGTCGTTTCTCTCTGATCGTATAGTTGTTTCTCTCTGATCGTATTGTCGTTTCTCTCTGATCGTATAGTCGTTTCTCTCTGATCGTATAGTCGTTTCTCTCTGATCGTATAGTCGTTTTTCTCTGATCATATAGTCGTTTCTCTCTGATCGTATAGTCGTTTCTCTCTGATCGTATTGTCGTTTCTCTCTGATCGTATTGTCGTTTCTCTCTGATCGTATAGTCGTTTCTCTCTGATCGTATTGTCGTTTCTCTCTGATCGTATTGTCGTTTCTCTCTGATCATATAGTCGTTTCTCTCTGATCGTATTGTCGTTTCTCTCTGATCGTATTGTCGTTTCTCTCTGATCGTATTGTCGTTTCTCTCTGATCGTATTGTCGTTTCTCTCTGATCGTATAGTCGTTTCTCTCTGATCGTATTGTCGTTTCTCTCTGATCGTATTGTCGTTTCTCTCTGATCGTATTGTCGTTTCTCTCTGATCGTATAGTCGTTTCTCTCTGATCGTATTGTCGTTTCTCTCTGATCGTATTGTCGTTTCTCTCTGATCGTATAGTCGTTTCTCTCTGATCGTATTGTCGTTTCTCTCTGATCGTATTGTCGTTTCTCTCTGATCGTATTGTCGTTTCTCTCTGATCATATTCGTATTGTCGTTTCTCTCTGATCGTATTGTCGTTTCTCTCTGATCGTATTGTCGTTTCTCTCTGATCGTATTGTCGTTTCTCTCTGATCGTATAGTCGTTTCTCTCTGATCGTATAGTCGTTTCTCTCTGATCATATAGTCGTTTCTCTCTGATCGCATAGTCGTTTCTCTCTGATCGTATAGTCGTTTCTCTCTGATCGTATTGTCGTTTCTCTCTGATCATATAGTCGTTTCTCTCTGATCATATAGTCGTTTATCTCTGATCGTATTGTCGTTTCTCTCTGATCGTATTGTCGTTTCTCTCTGATCGTATAGTCGTTTCTCTCTGATCGTATTGTCGTTTCTCTCTGATCGTATAGTCGTTTCTCTCTGATCATATAGTCGTTTCTCTCTGATCGTATAGTCGTTTCTCTCTGATCGTATTGTCGTTTCTCTCTGATCGTATTGTCGTTTCTCTCTGATCGTATTGTCGTTTCTCTCTGATCGTATTGTCGTTTCTCTCTGATCGTATTGTCGTTTCTCTCTGATCATATAGTCGTTTCTCTCTGATCGTATAGTCGTTTCTCTCTGATCGTATTGTCGTTTCTCTCTGATCGTATAGTCGTTTCTCTCTGATCGTATAGTCGTTTCTCTCTGATCGTATTGTCGTTTCTCTCTGATCGTATTGTCGTTTCTCTCTGATCATATAGTAGTTTCTCTCTGATCATATAGTCGTTTCTCTCTGATCGCATAGTCGTTTCTCTCTGATCATATAGTCGTTTCTCTCTAATCGCATAGTCGTTTCTCTCTGATCGTATAGTCGTTTCTCTCTGATCGTATTGTCGTTTCTCTCTGATCGTATAGTCGTTTCTCTCTGATCGTATTGTCGTTTCTCTCTGATCGTATAGTCGTTTCTCTCTGATCGTATAGTCGTTTCTCTCTGATCGTATTGTCGTTTCTCTCTGATCGTATAGTCGTTTCTCTCTGATCGTATAGTCGTTTCTCTCTGATCGTATAGTCGTTTCTCTCTGATCGTATAGTCGTTTCTCTCTGATCGTATTGTCGTTTCTCTCTGATCGTATTGTCGTTTCTCTCTGATCGTATTGTCGTTTCTCTCTGATCGTATTGTCGTTTCTCTCTGATCGTATAGTCGTTTCTCTCTGATCGTATAGTCGTTTGTCTCTGATCGCATAGTAGTTTTTCTATGATCGTATGATATTCTCCCTGATCGTATAGTCGTTTTTCTCTGATCGTATTGTCGATTCTCTCTGATCGTATAGTCTTTTCTCTCTGATCGCATGGTCGATTCTCTCTGATCGCATGGTCGATTCTCTCTGATCGTATAGTCGTTTCTCTCTGATCGTATAGTCGTTTCTCTCTGATCGTAAAGTCGTTTCTCTCTGATCGTATAGTCGTTTCTCTCTGATCGCATGGTCGATTCTCTCTGATCGCATGGTCGATTCTCTCTGATCGTATAGTCGCTTCTCTCTGATCGTATAGTCGTTTCTCTCTGATCGTATAGTCGTTTCTCTCTGATCGTATTGCCGTTTCTCTATGATCGTATTGTCGTTTTTCTCTGATTGTAAAGTTGTTTTTCTCTGTCGTCTTTTCGTTTCTCTCTGGTGGTATTGTGGTTTCTTTCTGATCGTATCGTCGTTTCTCTCTGATCGTATTGCCGGTACCATTGACCTGGGCCCAGTGACAATGGAGCAGAAGTCAGAGTCCATTAAGATCGGCAGGAGTCCTCAAACTGGATCAGTGGATTAGAAACCTGAGCCTTTTCGAGGGTTCGTCTGTCTTCCGCCTTCCTCTTCCTTCCTCAGAGATAAAGTTAGAGTGAGAGAAAAGTAGAAGTAAGCGAAAGGGAAGGAAAAACTTTTGATTAAGTAGGAACGAAAGAAAGGGATTAACGGGAAAGACTTAAAGAAAGAAAGAAAGACATAGAAAGAGATAGAGAGATAGAGGTAGAGAGAGAAACAGATAGAAGAGAGACAAACAGGGAAACAGAGATAGAGGAAGAGACAGAGAGAGAGTGTGTGTGTGTGAGAGAGAGACAGAGAGAGAGAAAGAGAGAGACAGACAGAGAGAGACAGAAGGACAGACAGAGAGAGAGAGGGAGGGAGAGAGACAGACAGAGAGAGAGACAGAGTGACACAGAGAGAGAGAGAGAGAGAGAGAGAGAGAGAGAGAGAGAGAGAGAGAGAGACAGAGAGAGAGACAGAGACAGAGTGACAGAGAGAGAGAGAGAGAGAGAGAGAGAGACAGACAGACAGACAGACAGACAGAGAGAGAGAGAGAGAGAGACAGACAGACAGACAGACAGAGAGAAACCGGGCATAAAAAGCTCTTCCGACTTTCACAACCTAAATGAAAGCCATTCAGCTATTGTTGACATCTGTCAAATAACGACGCTTTTAGAAACACGATAGGGCAAAAAAATGAGATTGGTATTTCATAGAAATCTGTCTTGAGAAATGCGAAAACCAAAGTAATTCCTTTAACACCAAAATGTTTTATAAAAACTTTCCTGGCATCGTTGAGTGCTAAATGAGTCTTATAAGGATTAATAGGAAATTTTACAATTCTTGTTTTATATGAAGCTGTCAAGAGTTTTGAGACATATTCAGTCTTCAGACGTTTAGCTTTTTTTAATTATTTTTTGTTGTTGCTACATTCTTTATCCATTCATTTTAAGGTTCACCTGCACCCGAAAATATTTTTCTCAGCAAGCTTTCATTTTTCAAATGAGCTGTCTTAGTAACAGCCATTGTCTCTTGATTTCTGTCGGGAAATCGTCTGCAATTCTTAAAACCGCCCAAATACCAGCTCTCAGCGGAGGTCTAAAAATAAACCTAGACAGCTTTCCACTTTTGATTTTTCCCATAATCCCTTGCACGTAATTTTTACAGACGTCTGGGTTTAACTTCGTCTGTTTGACGCCATGTTGCCTTGAGGCATTAGACGGTTAAGTTGAACTTTTTTTTTAGTCCAGACAGGCGGAAAATATCTCTTACCACTCTCTCTCTCTCTCTCTCTCTATTTCTTTCTCTCTCTCTCTGTCTCTTTTTTTTTGTCTCTCTCTCTTCTTCTTTCTCTCTCTCACTCTCTCTATCTATCTATCTATCTATCTATCTATCTATCTATCTATCTATCTATCTATCTATCTATCTATCTATCTGTCTATCTACCTCTCTCTCTCTCTCTCTCTCTCTCATTGAATCAATCGCTCTCTTTCCATCAAGTAAGTCTAGAGAAATATAACATTATGATAGTCTTAGAACAGCCTATATAACCTGATGATGCTCCGACACCCCTGGCTCCTCCACACTCACAGATTCCCCGCTTCTTAAGAACACTGACAGTGATTAAGTTTCATTTTCTCAGGTAGGTTACAAGTTGAGAATTCTAAGATGCTAACTGGATTCGAAAGTTTTCCAAAAATAACATCTTCGGTGTAAAATCGTCAAAAAGAAAGTTGATTCTGTTCTTATTAGTAAAAAAAAAAAAGAAATTCTCTGTGCGTAATGTCTTGTTATTATTATCACTAGTAGCATTATAATTATTACATTATTAATTTATTATTATTATATTACTATTTTTATTATTATTATTACACATTATTATTATTATTATCACACACACACACACACATTATTATTATTATTATTATTATTGGATTATTATTATTATTATTATTTATTAGTAGTAGTAGTAGTAGTAGCAGTAGCAGTAGCAGTAGTAGCAGCAGCAGCAGCAGCAGCAGCAGTAGCAGCAAGCAGTAGCAGCAGCAGTAGTAGCAGCAGGTGCAGCAGCGAGCAGCACAAGCAGCAGCAGCAGCAGCAGCAGCAGCAGCCAAGCAGCAGTAAGTAACAGCAAGGGCAGCAGCAGCAGCAGTAGTAGTAGTAGCAGTAGCAGCAGTAGTAGTAGTAGTAGTAGTAGTGAACAGTAGTAGTAGTAGTAGTAGTAGTAGTAGTAGTAGTAGTAGTAGCAGTAATAGTAATAGTAGTAGTAGTAGCAGCAGCAGCAGCAGTAGTAGCAGTAGTAGTAGTAGTAGTAGTAGTAGTAGTAGTAGTAGTAGTAGCAGCAGCAGCAACAGCAACAGCATTAGTAGTAGTAGTAGTAGTAGTAGTAGTAGTAGTAGTAGTAGTAGTAGTAGTAGTAGTAGTAGTAGTAGTAGTAGTAGTAGTAGTAGTAGTAGTAGTAGTAGTAGTAGTAGTAGTAGTAGTAGTAGTGGTAGTTTTACGATAACTTTTTCTGTACCTGCTGTAGCTAATTGTCTATCATTTGGCCAGGAAATCGGTAAAGATTTGAAGATATCTTTACACTTTACGGTTTCAGTTAAACAAAAATAGTCTTCTTTATATAAATCTCGCCCTTAAACAAAATTAATTATAATTTAAATAGGCGAAACACCGAGAACAATCGCTATCGTCATTGGTACAGAGCAATCAATCTTCTTCAGAGTCTTCTATAGGGTGGAGAGGGGTATGTAGTTGGGGGGGGGGAGGGAGGGAAATGTGAAAATTTACAGGTTTAATTTGCTTTCCAGTTTTCAGGGTTGAAGTGCTAAGCAAAAGAAGCTTCCATTTCGTAAGATCGATAATTATTATACCGTTTTTTTTTGTCGTAGTCCTTTCCACTAAATATATATAAAACCAAGGTTTGTGTAACAATTTTTAGCCGTTTAATGAAATGTTATAAAAATTTGACGTCAAACTTTTAAATTGAAAAAAAAAAAAAGGAAAGAGGGGGGAATATTTTCACACTCCTTTCAGTGTAAAAAAAAATGTGTCGACCAATACGTATGTTGCTAAAAAAATAAAAAAAACAATATTATACAGCTTATGAAAGTGTCTTGTATAAGTGTTATTAAACTTTAATTTAAAACTTACAGGATTCTCATAGCTATAATTTAATTTTTCCGCGGCATCGTCATTTATCAATGATTTCAATGCAAAAATCGGAAGGAAATGATAGTCAGTATGCGGAGAATGAAGCACAAAACGTGAATCGATTTATTACTTTCTTCACAGATTTGCATTTGTGCGGACACAGCTTGCCGTTTCCGTTTTAGTGCTCAGATTGACATCAGGAGGTTTCAGTCTCTGTGATTTCTCATTAATACGTTAAGTAACGTTTTCCTGTTTCTGTTTTAGTGCTTGGATGGATTGACATCAGGAGGTTCAGTCTCTGTGATTTTGTGATCTTCTGTCAATTACTACGTTAAGTAACGTTTTTTCTTGTGTCTGTTTTAGTGCTCGGGGTTGACATCAGAAGGTTGAAGTTCCTGTGATTTTGACATTGATGCCATAGTAACGCTTGCTTGTTTTGATAAGATTTAAACTTACGATCACAAGTTCTCTTATCGAGGTTTCACCACTAAAGATATGTATGAAATGATGCCATCGTTTTTTGCTGTTGTTTTTTTTTGGTTGTCGTTTTTTGTTTTTTTGTTTTTTGTTGTTTATTTGTTATTTGTTTGTTTTATGGACAGATTTGACAACAGAGAAAAGACAGTCTTGGTGACTTTGTTATTAGAATCCGCCCAAGGAGGCTGTCGCGGACCTTTGAGGAGCATCAAGGAGATGTTGTAGTCGTACAACTATGATTATGGTCGTGAATTGTGGAGGGAATTGGGAATGGGAGGGTTAGAGGGTAGGAGGCATAGCGGCATGACTCTGAGTGCTTTTTTGTTGTTTAACTTTTTTGTTTTACTTTCAGTTCATTTTGGAAGACACTTTTACGTATTTGATGAT
>JAWDGP010006354.1:0-22974 GCA_033675545.1 Elysia crispata | reverse complement strand
AACCGGCAATTTTGTGGCGGCGAGCGATGTGCCCCATCGAAAGAATTGCAAAGTAGAGCTCTTCAGGAAGACCCATCGCGAGCGCGTATTAAGACCGGAAAAAATGGGGCGGGGCGCCTTTCTTAGCGAGCGATCTTATAAGCCACAAGACCGGTTACGGCCATCCCGAGGACGACGAAGACGATCTCGCGGTCTTTTTGGACGCTGCTCGGTGTATAGAAGTCGGAAAGTTGGGGCTCGGGGGCTAGCGGGTCGAGGGTTTCCCCGGTGACGCGTGTGTACTCGCGCCATGCTGCGCTGACGTCGTGGAAGTCCTGGACTGCGCGGTTTTTGTCCCGGAGCTCATTGTTGATCCAGTCAAGGCGTTCAGTACGCCGCTTAGACCACGCAGCCTGGGCGGTCTGCAGCTGCTCGACGGCCTTGTCGTGTCTTTTTTGTTCTTCGGCTGCATCAGAGCTGTCAGACTGGCCGAGCTTCGAGAACAGGTAGTTGCTCCCTGAGAACGCCAGAGCGTTCACGAGGGCGCCTCCGACTATAAGTGCTACGCTAGCCATTAGTAGTTCACTTGCATCACACGCTACACGCTACGCTGCTACACGCTACATCAGATTTGACGGTATTATTTGTCTCTTAATGAGCTGATCCTTGGTGATTATGGATATGCCAACGCAGCCAAACAGCATCGCGCAGTCGCGTGCCGTCAAATCGAGCTTCGGCAATGGCCCTTTTAAGACCATCTGCGCGAGCTTGGCATACCCTATCGCAAACCCGCTGACAAGTGCGGCGTGGTAGAATGAATTGACGGCCGTTTGTTCGATCACAGAAGTCATGGTGTTGTTATTCCATATAATGTGGGTTTGGTTTAACCTTCAATTGCTGAGCAGGCCCCGCGTCGGGAGACAGGACCGGGGGCTTTTTCTCCTCTAGCGGTGGCGGCAGAGGCGGCGATGGTTCTGCGCGCGCGGGGTGCAACCGATAGGCCAGCCCCCCGGCAGCAGCCACCAGTACGCCTACAGGCCAGGTAAACAACGCAGGGCCAGCCTCTTCTTTTTTGTCACTTTGTCGGCGCGGGGCGGCTTCCTCGTTGCTTTGCGCGTCGGGCGGCCCTGACCCCGGCCTTGACGGCCGCGGGTCGGCTACGAACACCAGAGCCTCTTTGGCTGCCACGAGTTCTCTTTCAAGGCGCTCCGTCTTGGCTTTCCTGGCGGCGTCGCCGGCACGCCCCGCGGCAGCCTTCTTCTCGTCTTTCTGTCTAGGCGACCGGCTGGGTGCCGGCGTCGTCTCGGCCGTCACCCTCAAAACTCGCTCCGCCGGCGTTGGCGTGGGTGTCTCCGGCGAGGCCGCGGGCGTGGGCGACTCCGCCGGTGGAGTCACATTGCTGTCTCTCGAGTCCATCTTCTTCTATACGCCTTGGACACTGATGTCCAAATTGGCAGTACTTTAACGTGGTCATCGCCGCGGTGATCGGCGCCAGAAGCTCCCCGTAGCGGTAGTATAACTCGCAAGCAGTACTGGTGAGCGCGAGGTCCTCCAAGAGCGGCCTTTGATTCTCGTGAGGAATAGGGAGAAACATACTGGCCACAGCTGTGTACAGCTGCAGAGCCGCGCGCCCCAGAGTTTTTGTAATGGCAGCCCCCAGTCGTGCCTCGTAGAGGGAGTAGAGCTTTCCAACCTCGTCGTCTCCCAGTGAGTCGATTTCTTTCACGGACCAGGCCTTCCCCAGGTAGTGTCTGGCCTGCTCCCCGGCTGCGATAATGGCCAGCCTCTCGCGTTGTTCCGCCGCCTCCTGTGCTAGTTCATCGGCCGTGGAGTCTGGCGGCGCCGGCGGTTTCTTCGGTGAGCAGTCCTTCGAGCAAATCGTCCATCTTCTTGACTGATGTCTTCGTATGCAATAAAGAAATAAGTTTCCGAATTTGTCACCGAAGTCTAATATATTCGCCGACCTCCCACAGGAGAACCACAAGTGTGGTCAAGGAGAGAGCCGTGTTTAATACCACGAACAACATTAGTCAAGCAGGTGATATGCACGTATAGGCGGATGGCTGAGTAGTCTTCAACACCAGCTTAGCATATTTCTCCAAGGCGAGCCGGCGACGTATGTCGACTCGTTCTTCCCGTGAGGCTATAACATGGTTCTCCCGGAGGCACTCCTCGAAAGTCTCGTTCTTTGCAGTGGAATAAGGCCACCCACTGGGTCTGTTCACGCAGGTCTTTGAGGACCGAACTGTATCGCTGAGACAGCACCCAGACGGATTGCTGGGCGTGGCGGCCGAAGAAGGCCAACTCCGAGAGGGTATCTCTCTTTTTCGTCATCGTCTGCGAGGCGCTGCAGTCGTCGATGATGAACAGGGTCGGCTCGCCTTGGAAACGGCGATACCAAAAGCGAAGCCAAACGTGCAGACGTTCGCCCTGGTCGACAATAAACACCTCGGGGTCACTCCACACCCACGGGCGACCCTGGTAGGTGGTGTTGTGCCGGATGGTTGGGCACAAGATAACGATGTGCTGGAAGACCCCGCGATAAGGCCCCTTCTCGAGGAGGTCCAGGACGAACGCCGTTTTTCCACAGCCTGTTTGCCCAGAAATGACGGCCGAGTGGGCGGCGCGCGGCAAGCTGCTAATACAAGATGGACGTGATTCGGCCATCCTCCAGGTTTAATTGAGCATCCATATTGAGGAAGACGTACAAATCGAGAACGCCGATTGTTCTTGGTCACTACAACAGTCTGCCTCGTGGCCTTCACTCCTAGGGGGTCACGAAGGCGACGGTATGGGTTTAATTTGTTTCCGAACGCACTTGAAGCCATGGTGGTATTGAACTTGGACACCCGTTCTTCAATACAAGAACTTCATGGCTGAATTCGCGGAATTCGGTCGCCCCGGCGAGGTCAGCTACGCTGAAACTTCATTCATTCATCCGTCCGACGATGTTGCCTTCGATGTTGCCGATGATATTCTCGCCGATGCTACCGGCGGTATTCTCACCGATGTTGCCACCGATGTTGTCGGCGGCAACACACGGGCAGCCCCAGATGCAACGCCCTCATGGGCTGTCAGTAGCGTCCCATCAGGCATCTCTCGACAACAACTAGCTGATGAGAACCAGACTCGGGCTCTCCTTGACAGGTGGGGGAGAGAGAGGGGGGAAGTACAGCAAAACCTAGAGATCGTATCCTCAACCGAGGGAGAGCGTTGGCTACGTTGGGGGAGCGAGTGGCTCCTCCTAACCAACAAGAACAGTCCTGGAGAGTTCCTCAAACCCTCGACTCTCAAAAGTTACTACGGTGCAGATGTGACCAAGGCGTTGGGCGTCTACAAGAGCACCGGCCTCTCTCGCCAGGCGGCTGCAGACCTCAACAGAGCCGACCAGGAATTGGGCAAGGCGTCTGAGTCCATGGACACAGTCGAGCTTCAAGATTTGGGGCAGGGGGCATCCGAGGCCATTGCAAACGCTGAAAAAATCATCACTGTCCTCACTAGGGAGGGACTCACCTCCCGTGATATACTAGGCATGTGCCGGGCCCTGGAAAGGTCCCGGGGAGAACACACAAACAACCTCGCCAAGCTCACGGAACTGGATAAACACATCGCCTTGGAAGAACGCAAGCTAAAAGAAGCCCCGGACGAGGCTACTAAAAACCTCATTGCCGAACGCCTGCGTAAACTGCAGGATGAAAGGGCCGCCCGCCTTGAGGCCGCTTCCACCACCAGGAAGGCTCTCCGGTCCCAGATCAACCGTATACGTGAAACCCTGCACCGGATCCTACATGAGGACAAAACCCTCGCTGAGCGAATAAAGACCCTCTTCCGGGAACAGGGAATCACGATCGCGTCGATCCTTACGGCACTCGGGATGGCCATAAGCACCCTTGTCCTCGCGCTCACGGGCGGTTCTGGGGGCGGCGCCGCCCCACCGCAGCCAACCCCGCCGCAGCCTCCCGGCAAGGGCGGGGTCAAAAGGTGGCTTAAAAAGCATCTCCAAAGCCTCGGACGAGTCCTTGCGAAGCTCGCTGGAAAGGCAGCTGCCGCTTTGCCGGGAATTATCGGGTCGATCGTCTCTGGCTCCTGTCCCTCCTCGGGAAAACCGCGGTCTGGCTGGCTGGTAATCTGTGGGCCGTTCTTCTGGCTGTCGGGGGCTTACTGCTTGTGGCGGCGCGCGAGTGGCTTCTACCCAAGAAACCAAAGCAGGCCTAGGCCGATGGCAATACTGCCTACGACGAGGGCTGCTTTTTCGTCTCGTGGTCCTCGTGGTCAGCTTTGGCCGCCGCCGCTGCAGCCGCACACAGCCCGCCTCCATACACAGTTACTCAGTAAGACTAATTTTCATCCACATTTTTCTTATTTATGTCCCTTGAACCAAAATGCAAATAGCTCGCCTATTTACTTCCTGCTTTGATCAGCCAGCCTGGCCAGTATACTATAGTTGGCCTTTGACCCCCTGTCCTAGATAGCTGGTTGTGTGTACATTGCACCATCAGTCTTAACTGGCTTCTAGATAGCTGGTTGTGTGTACATTGCACCATCTGTCTTATCTGGCTTCTAGAAGGTACAGCTGGTGTAATATAGCAGGATGTAGCAGAATATTCACAACCATGGATTGTGGTGCAATATCTGCAATAAGTTGTGACGCATTCCACACCGTGACCGGTCACTCTCGACGAGGAAGCGCTTATTCAGAGAGGCCGGGACGAAGCCAGGGCCAGTTTCATAAAGAAATTGGCTGCGCCATAAACTGCTTTGTGAGGCCACGGCACGAATGGCCATGTTGCCGACGTGCCGTCGCAACAACACACAGCCCGCCTCCATACACAATTACTCAGTAACAAGGCTGTACGTCGTGTTTACTTCCCGGTTCAGCCATGTGCTAGGAAAGCGTCATGTTTTCATTCTGCCTCATTCAGCCTATAAGCGGACCATAGTTTAGTCACGTTTCCTTCTTGGTTGTCAGAAATGTGGGTCGCACTGTCCAAACTCGGTCACACTGTCCGAACTATGTCACACTGTCAAAACAATGTCACACTGTCAAGAGATAAACAAGTTGACGGAAGTTGGTGGTTTAGTGACCCCACTTAGTGCCTGATTCACCCCCTGGCAGACCCCCCGATCCTCACTGGCCCAGGATCTGAGAGCAAGTAGCTGTGGGGGTGGCTGCGCAAGCAGCTGCGGCGCGAGCGGCTCGCGCGGCCGCTCGCGCCGCCGTTGTGCCGTGTTCAGGCTGTACTTGCTCTATAAAGTGAGAGAGGGGAAGAAGAGAGTTTGGGGGCCCGCCAGGGGGGTGGGGCGGGCCCTCTGGTTAATCGGTCCTATGGGGTACATAAGTACTTGGCCTGTTTCATGACCATAAGTAGTTGCTTGGTAATGGGCGGCGTTCATACAAAGAAAGCCGTTGCTATGGTGTGTTTACCTGGGATACCGCGTTCTTTGCAGGACCGTCCCTGGGGCTCCCCGCGGTTGTAGCTCCGCTCTAGGCTTGGTTCCATTTTTTTTATCTGTCCTCCGAATTTTTTCCTATCTTGAAACTAGCCTTGGGAGCTGCGCTGGGCATGGCAGAGGGTGTGGGGGTGGGTGCCGCGGCAAAGGCTTCGCGTACATTGTGCATGTAGGCCGGCCTCTGGTTGTTTTTTTGTTGCGAAGCAATATGGTTGGGGGGCCCGCCAAGGGGGTGGGGCGGGCCCGGGTGGGGCGGGCCCTTCCTGGTTAACCGGCCCTCTCGGGGTACATAAAGAATTGGCAATTGTGCATTTAGGCCGGGCGTGTTTCGTGTGCATAAAGAATTGGGGCAATTATTCATGTAGGCCGGGCGTGTTTCGCGTACATAAAGAATTGGGGTAATTATGTATGTAGGCAGGGAGTGTTTCGTGTGCAAGTTTTATGCAAGCTGCGCCAGAACCCCCATTATGTATACTACTACTTCAACAAGCCGTGTCAATTCATCATCATCTGTTAAAAATATAGCAATTTTGATAACTCGTAACATCTGGCAAAATTATTGAATTAGACTAACAGTAACAGCAATCATGTAGATATAAATCTACATCTATTTCATGTTGTAACAAAATCTAAATTCTTTGTTTCTGATCAACGGATTTGATTTAATCTGCTGACATTAAATGTAGCTTTCAATCTAGGTCTATGTAAAACCAAGTAAAAAATTATCATCTTTTTAGAGAGAGGCCTAGATCTAGATCTAGCTCACCTTTGCTGGCTTCAACTTTGATAGTTGAAAGCAAGTGATTAATTACCACAGTGTCCTCTTCAGCTTCTGAAGTATTGTCATCATCTTCGTCACTTTCACAATCAGACTGATCACCAGAATTATGAAGAAAATACTCGTGGATTAGACCCTCAAGTCCTTCGGAGAGAATGTTGGCTTCATTTGACTGGTTAACAAGTTTTGCGATTGTATGAGCCAAGTCATGATTACACTTCTCTATCTTGTTAGAAATATCTATCTAGATCTAGATCTTGACCTAGATTAGATCTAGTAGCTTATCTAGATTAAAAGATCTTGAGTTGATAGAAGCAGGTAAACAAAGGGTTTTGCTGACAAAATTGTCCTTGAAAATATTGCAACGAAGTCAAACAAATAAAAGGATTTATTATCTGAAGAAAAATAGAACGTGCGTAATGATTGAACGTTGCGCTAGTGGAACTGGATTGACAGAAGAAAGGATGAATCAGGATCGGCAGAAAAAGCCTCGACACTCCTTGGTAACAACACTTCCGGTAGCCAGATAATTGATACCCAATGGTAGTTAAAAAAAAAAGTTCAGGTTGTGAATAATGATGTCTTTATCTATAATCAGGTTTTAATCAATTTATTACACTTATTGTCATATTGTTGTGTTTTTAATTTAATACAAATATTGTTATTATGTTTTTTTCCTTTTTTTAAATTTCATTTTAGTATAAACTACTGGTCCATGGGTCAAGCAAATTTTGACCTTAAAATATTTAATTTGGCAACATATCGAACATTTTTCTTAGGTTTGTTTACACTATTTACTGTTCTTTCATTGATTTTAAAACAGGGCGCTAAGTTGAGGGCGAAACCGAATACTTCTTTAAAAATCCTTTCCAACGATACCAAATATGATAGGGTTTAGTCTATGTAGGTTTAGATTATAGATGTCCGAAAAACTTCAAAATCTGCTTTACACTGAGAAAATTTAACAACTTTTGGAAGAGGTTGCCTCACAAAAATCTTAATTACTCGTAAATTAAGCTGTATTCAGCATACTTTCTGGTTGGAAATGTTGTAGAAATGGATAATCTTTCATTTGAAAAGAAAAAAAAATTTTCGTTTCTGAAGTCGATTCCTATCTTCAAAGGCCTGTATCTCAAAACTAGGTCGTGCGACTTCCGCCTGATTCGCCCAGAACGCCTCACAAATAAATAAAAGAAACATATATCTAATTATTCCCATCAAAATATATATATATTTTACAGTATTTTGTTGAAATAATTAAGTTTTATTGTGTATTGTTGGAAACAGTATTTATTTTTCATTCATTAAAAAAGAAGAACAAATATTTAATTTACTGGAAGCTGCCAATGTCTATCAATATTTCAATATATTATGTTTAATTTTGTTGTTTTGGATAATTATTTTCCAGACGAAACCTTCTGGGTTGAAGAAAGAAAAGAAACTTTTTGCCAATGCTATAAACCAACAATTCAAAGACTAAAAGTAATTGCGTGCATACATAAAAGATCCATCGTATGTAAAGCGGCGTTAGGTGAGACGTGACTAGTTATAAAATATACTTCTTGCTTGCTATTTATTCGATTTATTTCCACTTCTTCCTGCTCCTACCTATTCTCTTATTGTTTATCGCTTTCTTTCTATCTCTTTCTTTATCCATCCAACCATCATTTCAACCGTCTATCTAAGCCCATGCATGCATTCAAATATTTACTTCAGTAAGCAAAAAATCTGTACATACATATTTAATATTTAATAACATATTAAGCTTTCTATCATTGCATATAAGTGAACATTATGTTAAAAAAAAAGACATGGCCACATAAAAAATATGATGTATTCATCGAAATTGAATACTCAGAAATTGCCTTGTTTGGATTAAATAATTTTACGAACATGGGGAACAATTCGAGTTGGAAATACCTAAAATGCATGGATGTGAGATTTTCTTCTGTCAACGTAATGACTAAAGATCCATTTGTAACAATCGAGCAAAACATGATGTGGCAGGATAAAAGTTGTAGCATGGCAGTTATAGGTGTAAAAAGGTAGTCTTTAGATAATTTGCCATTAAAAAAAAACAACACTTTCTGTGCAGTGCACTAACAGATTTAATACAAATAAATGAGACAGGATCCTAATTTTTATAGGAGAATATTACACAGAAAGATTTGGTGCCACGCAGACTTAATTTGCAGCATTGGAAATGCTTGTATTTAATTTTGCTGCTCAATATTGAATTTCAAAAATTAATGTAGAAGTATCGGAATAGTACCGAAAAAAAGGGTGCACAGGTACAGCCAAATTGGAATATGGGATCAATACAGAGTAGATATTAAGAGAAATAAGATTGCTCAACTGTGGGAGCATTTCATAGATATAGAGAATATTACCTTAAAATCTCTTCATACGACATTGATATTTCAAGCGGAGGACAAGGCTGTCGCTGGTAGATGTGTGTATCTATCTACATGTATCGGGTTAATTTTTATTCCTTACTTTCTATTTCAGCTTCTATAAATATGTTCTCGCTATCTCTCTTTTTGTGTCTCTGTGTCTGTGTCTTTGTTTCTATCTGTCTGTCTGTCCTTCTCTGTCTCTGTGTCTCTGTGTCTCTCAGTGTGTCTCTGTCTCTCTCTGTCTCTCTGTCCCCCCTCACTCTCTCTCTATCGCTCTCTCTCTCTCTTTCTCTCTCTCTCTCTCTCTTGCCTAATCTTCCACGCAATTCACAAACGTAATAATTTTTTTTAAATGTAAACACTCATTTAAAGACAACATTTCTCAGCCTTTATACATCAAATAAAATTAATTCTTTTTTTGTTTCTCTCTCTTAAGACAAACTCATCTTATGTTCAAACGAGCCCGCTTTTAAAACAGTGTCAATGGATTTCAGAGAGAGCCTAGAGCTCAATGTGTCTTTTTCGAGTACAAAAATTATATCGTCAGTGAAATCAGTTAGACCAAGAACCTTTAAACCCGATATACGAGGGCAGGCTGATAATTAAGTTCCGTTTAATCATAACTTTTTAATTTTTCACAGCATATACATAAACAATACGTCAAACGAAAGCTTAATATCTCAGCTACATACTTAGCACTCTATTTTTCGATGTAGTCACCGTCGCGATCAACACACCGCCTCCAACGTTTCACTAGTTGGCTCACGCCGTCAGCGAAGAATTCAGACGGCTGTCCACGGCACCATCTGCGAACATCTGCGATAACTTCCTCATCATTGTCATAGTGATGGCCCTTCAGGTACTTCTTGAGTTGGGGAAACAAATAATAGTCAGAGGGGGCAAGATCGGGGCTGTATGCAGGGTGAGGTAGGGTCGTAAGTTCCAGCTGCCTTAAGGCGTCCTGAGTTTGGCGACTGGTGTGCGGGCGCGCATTGTCGTGTTGCAGGATTGAGTCCTTATCACGCCGAATACGTCTGAGTCGGAGTTTGAGAGCTCGGAGTGTTGAAATATATCGCTCAGAGTTCACAGTTTGCCCTTGCTCCAGAAATTCCATGTGGACCACTCCCTCCATGTCCCAGAAAACGGTGAACAAGACCTTTCTTGCAGAGGCAACAACCTTGAACTTCCTTGGACTTGGAGAAGTTTTGTGCCTATACTCCATCGATTGGGCTTTACATTCTGGATCGTAGTGGTGGACCCAGGATTCGTCTCCAGTCACAATGCGTTGCAGAAATGCTTCTCCTTCTGCATTGTAACGCTCTAAGAGTTGAGTACACATGTCCTTTCTCTGCGCTTTCATCTCTACAGTGAGCTGTCTTGGGACCCAACGGGCAGAGACTTTTCGGTAACCCAGTACAGTTGTGGCGATATGGTGCACTCGTTCTTTCGAAATGCCTACTTCATCTGCAATTTCCTTTTGTTTGACCCTTCGATTAGCTCTAATCATGCAGTCAACTTTCTCTCGATGAGCCGTGTCCGATGCGGAAAGGGGCCTACCCGAACGCTTTCGATCACGCAGAATTGTCTCTCTGGGGTCTTCCCCTTTAAAAATTCTCACCCATTTGCGAACTGCACAGTCTGAAATGCACATTTCACCATAAACTGTCTTCATTCTTGCATGAATGTTTGCAGCAGAACATCCCTCAGCTGCCAAAAACTCGATAACAGAGCGCTGTTTGATGAGAAGGTCAATGGAAGTCGCCATTGTCTCATAAACATGGCTACCACATCATGTGTTGCGCGTCACTGCATTATGAGCACGAATGAAATCACACAAACTTGTTGTTATAGTTAAGTCTACAAAAATGGTTCGGGAGTATATGTATGAAATTTTAGGTCGATGTGACGAAAATTGACCTAGTTATTAGCAAACGGAACTTAATTATCAGCCTGCCCTCGTAGTAGTAAAAAGATCAGTTACAAGACTGTGCAAGCATCAATTGTTTGGTCTTCGTGACAGCAAACTTTCAATTTTATTACTTTTTTAATATTAACGGGACAAATTTAAGACAAAGCAACTTTGAAGACTAGAGTTAAAAAAGGAGACAGCAAATAAACTAATTAATTTTAAGCTTTCTTTCTTTGCTTGAGGCAAGTATTCATTGCACTACAAATGTAATTTTAATGTAGTAGTAGTAGTAGTAGTAGTAGTAGTAGTAGTAGTAGTAGTAGTAGTAGTAGTAGTAGTAGTAGTAGTAGTAGTAGTAGTAGTAGTAGTAGTAGTAGTAGTAGTAGTAGTAGTAGTAGTTAAACATCTACTAATACTTCTTCTTCTTCTTCTTCTTCTTCTTCTTCTTCTTCTTCTTCTTCTTCTTCTTCTTCTTCTTCTTCTTCTTCTTCTTCTTCTTCTTCTTCTTCTTCTTCTTCTTCTTCTTCTTCTTCTTCTTCTTCTTCTTCTTCTTCTTCTTCTTCTTCTTCTTCTTCTTCTTCTTCTTCTTCTTCTTCTTCTTCTTCTTCTTCTTCTTCTTCTTCTTCTTCTTCTTCTTCTTCTTCTTTTTTTTCTCCTTCTTCTTCTTCTTCTTCTTCTTCTTCTTCTTCTTCTTCTTCTTCTTCTTCTTCTTCTTCTTCTTCTTCTTCTTCTTCTTCTTCTTCTTCTTCTTCTTCTTCTTCTTCTTCTTCTTCTTCTTCATTTTATTAGTTTTTTGGGGTCCTTATAGAATTAAAAAACAAATTAAGGAATCTAATTTTTTGTTTAATCTGTATTATATTCGAAAACAAAACTAAGAAGAAGAATAAGACAAAAAAAAAAAAAAAAAAAACAAGAACAAAACAGAAACAGAAACTGTGAAACTATTGAGAGAAGGCTTTTTATAATTTTGTTCTGTATATTTCTTGATATTTCTAACCTTTTTACTTTTAATTAATACCTAATGATAGGTGATATTTCCATTAATGTATCGTCATATAAATAGGTAATTGTACTGAATGTACCAGCAAAGGTTATAGTAGCAGTATTGTACAATTTGAAGCTTAAGTTATTTTCTATTACCCCTTGTTGAGGACCATAGGTTTCTCTTTTTTTTTCTCCATCCAGAATTTTTTTTTAAAATTTGATAATTTTAACTAAAACAAATGACCGATTGCAGCTGCTGGGGATGACTTTTCGGAGGGATTGACAGAGACATCTCTATCTCCTACATCACAACGGATTCCGAATAACCGTTACTGCCAAGCAGGATGGACCCAGGGCGATAACTTCTGCTACAAGGTCTTTGAAGGAAAAAAAGAAAGACGAACTTATTTAGGATCGAAGCAGTTCTGCGAAGATCAAAACGCGGAACTCCTGTCTAAAAATGATGTGCACGGGAGTGACTACATAGGTAAAACCTGGCTCCATGTTTTTTCATTTTTGTTCATCACCATTATTGTAATTATTATTATTATTATTATTATTATTATTATTATTATTATTATTATTATTATTATTATTATTATTATTATTATTATTATTATTATTATTATTATTATTATTATTATTATTATTATTATTATTATTATTATTATTATTATTATTATTATTATTATTATTATTATTATTACTTTTATTAGTATTATAATTTTTTATCGTTGTTGTTGTTATCATTTTAATCACAAAACCCTTACGGATATTGTATATGACTCTCTCACCTTACAACAACCGGCCCTCCTCACTTGTCACATAGTCACCTCAACTATACCAATTTGCATGTGCCCTTTTTACAATCAAATATCACTACCATGCATTGTTCTAAAATTCCCTTTTTCATTTATTTCCGATCTACACTTTAAATATAAAATAATTAAAAGAAACATATAGCCAATTATTCCCATCATATATCAGTATTTGTACAGTATTTTGTTGAAATAATTAAGTTTTATTGTATATTGTTGGAAACAGTATTTATTTTTTTTTTATTCACTTAAAAAAACAAAAAAACATTTAATTTACTGGAAGCTGCCAATGTCTATCAATATTTCGATATATTATGTTTCATTTTGTTGTTTTGGATAATTATTTTCCAGACGAAACCTTCTGGGTTGAAGAAAAAATAGAACCTTTTTGCCAATGCTATAAGCCAACACTTCAGAGCCTAAAAGTAATTGCGTGCATACATAAAAGAGCCATCGTATGTAAAGCGGCGTTAGGTGAGACGTGACTAGTTATAAAATATACTTCTTGCTTGCTCTTTATTCGATTTATTTCCACTTCTTCCTGCTCCTACATATTCTCTTATTGTTTATCGCTTTCTTTCTATCTCTTTCTTTATCCATCGAACCATCATTTCAACCGTCTATCTAAGCCCATGCATGCATTCAAATATTTACTTCAGTAAGCAAAAAATCTGTACATACATATTTAATATCTCAGAACATATTAAGCTTTTTATCATTGCATATAAGTAAACATTAAGTTAAAATAAAAAAAGACATGGCCACATAAAAAATATGATGTATTCATCGAAATTGAATACTCAGAAATTGCCTTGTTTGGATTAAATAATTTTATGAATATGGGGAAGAATTCGAGTTGGAAATACCTAAAATGCATGGATGTGAGATTTTCCTCTGTCAACGTAATGACTAAAGATCCATTTGTAACAATCGAGCAAAACATGATGTGGCAGGATAAAAGTTGTAGCTTGGCAGTTATAGGTGTAAAAAGGTAGTCTTTAGATAATGTGCCATTAAAAAAAAACATTTTCTGTGCAGTGCACTAACAGATTTAATACAAATAAATGAGTGGCAGGATCCTAATTTTTATAAGAGAATATTACACAGAAACATTTAGTGCCACGCAGACTTAATTTGCAGCATTGGAAATTTTTGTATTTAATTTTGCTCAATATTGCATTTCAAAAATTAATGTAGAGGTATCGGAGTAGTACCGAAAAAAAGGGTGCACAGGTACAGCCAAATTGGAATATGGGATCAATACAAAGTAGACATTAAGAGAAATAAGATTGCTCAACTTTGGGAGCATTTCATAGATATAGAGAATATTACCTTAAAATCTCTTCATACGACATTGATATTTCAAGCGGAGGACAAGGCTGTCGCTGGTAGATGTGTGTATCTATCTACATGTATCGGGTTAATTTTTATTCCTTACTTTCTATTTCAGCTTCTATAAATATGTTCTCGCTATCTCTCTTTTTGTGTCTCTGTGTCTGTGTCTTTGTTTCTATCTGTCTGTCTGTCCTTCTCTGTCTCTGTGTCTCTGTGTCTCTCAGTGTGTCTCTGTCTCTCTCTGTCTCTCTGTCCCCCCTCACTCTCTCTCTATCGCTCTCTATCTTTCTCTCTCTCTCTCTCTCTCTCTCTCTCTCTCTCTCTCTCTCTCTCTTGCCTAATCTTCCACGCAATTCACAAACGTAATAATTTTTTTTAAATGTAAACACTCATTTAAAGACAACATTTCTCAGCCTTTATACATCAAATAAAATTAATTCTTTTTTTGTTTCTCTCTCTTAAGACAAACTCATCTTATGTTCAAACGAGCCCGCTTTTAAAACAGTGTTAATGGATTTCAGAGAGAGCCTAGAGCTCAATGTGTCTTTTTCGAGTACAAAAATTATATCGTCAGTGAAATCAGTTAGACCAAGAACCTTTAAACCCGATATAGTAGTAAAAAGATCAGTTACAAGACTGTGCAAGCATCAATTGTTGGGCCTTCGTGACAGCACACTTTCAATTTTATTACTTTTTTAATATTAACGTGACAAATTTAAGAGAAAGCAACTTTGAAGACTAGAGTTAAAAAAGGAGACAGGAAATAAACTAATTAATTTTAAGCTTTCTTTCTTTGCTTGAGGCAAGTATTCATTGCACTACAAATGTAATTTTAATGTAGTAGTAGTAGTAGTAGTAGTAGTAGTAGTAGTAGTAGTAGTAGTAGTAGTAGTAGTAGTAGTAGTAGTAGTAGTAGTAGTAGTAGTAGTAGTAGTAGTAGTAGTAGTAGTAGTAGTAGTAGTAGTAGTAGTAGTAGTAGTAGTAGTAGTAGTAGTAGTAGTAGTAGTAGTAGTAGTAGTAGTAGTAGTAGTAGTAGTAGTAGTAGTAGTAGTAGTAGTAGTAGTAGTAGTAGTAGTAGTAGTAGTAGTAGTAGTAGTAGCTGTTGTTGTTCTTGTTCTATTAGTTATACTTCATCTTCTTCTTCTTCTTCTTCTTCTTCTTCTTCTTCTTCTTCTTCTTCTTCTTCTTCTTCTTCTTCTTCTTCTTCTTCTTCTTCTTCTTCTTCTTCTTCTTCTTCTTCTTCTTCTTCTTCTTCTTCTTCTTCTTCTTCTTCTTCTTCTTCTTCTTCTTCTTCTTCTTCTTCTTCTTCTTCTTCTTCTTCTTCTTCTTCTTCTTCTTCTTCTTCTTCTTCTTCTTCTTCTTCTTCTTCTTCTTCTTCTTCTTCTTCTTCTTCTTCTTCTTCTTCTTCTTCTTCTTCTTCTTCTTCTTCTTCTTCTTCTTCTTCTTCTTCTTCTTCTTCTTCTTCTTCTTCTTCTTCTTCTTCTTCTTCTTCTTCTTCTTCTTCTTCTTCTTCTTCTTCTTCTTCTTCTTCTTCTTCTTCTTCTTCTTCTTCTTCTTCTTCTTCTTCTTCTTCTTCTTCTTCTTCTTCTTCTTCTTCTTCTTCTTCTTCTTCTTCTTCTTCTTCTTCTTCTTCTTCTTCTTCTTCTTCTTCTTCTTCTTCTTCTTCTTCTTCTTCTTCTTCTTCTTCTTCTTCTTCTTCTTCTTCTTCTTCTTCTTCTTCTTCTTCTTCTTCTTCTTCTTCTTCTTCTTCTTCTTCTTCTTCTTCTTCTTCTTCTTCTTCTTCTTCTTCTTCTTCTTCTTCTTCTTCTTCTTCTTCTTCTTCTTCTTCTTCTTCTTCTTCTTCTTCTTCTTCTTCTTCTTCTTCTTCATTTTATTAGTTTTTTGGTGTCCTTATAGAATTAAAAAAAACAAATTAAGGAATCTAATTTTTTGTTTTATCTGTAATATATTCGAAAAGAAAACTAAGAAGAAGAATAAGACAAAAAAACAAAAAAACAAAAAACAAAAACATAAAAAAACAAAAAAACAAGAACAAAACAGAAACATAAACAGTGAAACTATTGAGAGAAGGCTTTTTATAATTTTGTTCTGTATATTTCTTGATATTTCTAACCTTTTTACTTTTAATTAATACCTATTGATAGGTGATATTTCCATTAATGTATCGTCATATAAAAAGGTTTTTGTACTGAATGTACCAGCAAAGGGTATAGTAGCAGTATTGTACAATTTGAAGCTTAAGTTATTGTCTATTACCCCTTGTGGAGGACTATAGGTTTCTCTTTTTTTTTCCTCCACCCACAATTTTTTTTTTAAATTAGATAATTTTAACTAAAACAAATGACCGATTGCAGCTGCCGGGGATGACTTTTCGGAGGGATTGACAGAGACATCTCTATCTCCTACATCACAACGGATTCCCAATAACCCTTACTGCCAAGCAGGATGGACCCAGGGCGATAACTTCTGCTACAGGGTCTTTGAAGGAAAAAAAGAAAGACGAACTTATTTAGGAGCGAAGCAGTTCTGCGAAGATCAAAACGCGGAGCTCCTGTCTGAAAATGATGTGCACGGGAGTGACTACATAGGTAGTATGTTTTTTTCATTTTTGTTCATCACCATTAATGTTATTATTTTTATTATTATTATTATTATTATTATTATTATTATTATTATTATTATTATTATTATTATTATTATTATTATTATTATTATTATTACTTTTATTAGTATTATAATTTTTTATCGTTGTTGTTGTTATCATTTTAATCACAAAACCCTTACGGATATTGTATATGACTCTCTCACCTTACAACAACCGGCCCTCCTCACTTGTCACATAGTCACCTCAACTATACCAATTTGCATGTGCCCTTTTTACAATCAAATATCACTACCATGCATTGTTCTAAAATTCCCTTTTTCATTTATTTCCGATCTACACTTTAAATATAAAATAAATAAAAGAAACATATATCCAATTATTCCCATCATAATACAGTATTTTTACAGTATTTTGTTGAAATAATTAAGTTTTATTGTATATTGTTGGAAACAGTATTTATTTTTTTTTATTCATTACAAAAGAACAACAAACATTTAATTTACTGGAAGCTGCCAATATCTATCAATATTTCGGTATATTATGTTTCATTTTGTTGTTTTGGATAATTATTTTCCAGACGAAACCTTCTGGGTTGAAGAAAAAAAAGAACCTTTTTGCCAATGCTATAAGCCAACACTTCAGAGACTAAAAGTAATTGCGTGCATACATAAAAGAGCCATCGTATGTAAAGCGGCGTTAGGTGAGACGTGACTAGTTATAAAATATACTTCTTGCTTGCTCTTTATTCGATTTATCTCACTTCTTCCTGCTCCTACCTATTCTCTTATTGTTTATCGCTTTCTTTCTATCTCTTTCTTTATCCATCCAACCATCACTTCAACCGTCTATCTAAGTCCATGCATGCATTCAAATATTTACTTCAGTAAGCAAAAAATCTGTACATACATATTTAATATCTCAGAACATATTAAGCTTTCTATCATTGCATATAAGTGAACATTAAGTTAAAATAAAAAAAGACATGGCCACATAAAAAATATGATGTATTCATCGAAATTGAATACTCAGAAATTGGCTTGTTTGGATTAAATAATTTTATGAACATGGGGAAGAATTCGAGTTGGAAATACCTAAAATGCATGGATGTGAGATTTTTCTCTGTCAACGTAATGACTAAAGATCCATTTGTAACAATCGAGCAAAACATGATGTATCTTTAGAGCGAATAAGTTTGTGGCAGGATAAAAATTGTAACATGGCAGTTATAGGTATAAAAAGGTAGTCTTCGATTTATGTACCATTAAAAAAAAAAAAAAAAGAAAAACATTTTCTGTGCAGTGCACTACAGATTTAATACAAATAAATGAGATGCAGGATCCTAACTTTTTTAGGAGAATATTACACAGAAACATTTAGTGCCACGCAGACTTAATTTGCAGCATTGGAAATGCTCGTATTTAATTTTGCTGCTCAATATTGCATTTCAAAAATTAATGTAGAAGTATCGGAGTAGTACCGAAAAAAAGGGTGCACAGGTACAGCCAAATTGGAATATGGGATCAATACAGACATTCGATCTTTTATATATATTTGAGTAGATATTAAAAGAAATAAGATTCCTCAACTGTGGGAGCTTTCCATAGATATAGAGAATATTTCAAATCTCTTCATACGACACTGATATTTCAAGCGGAGGACAAGGCTGTCGCTGGTAGATGTGTGTATCTATCTACATGTATTGGGGTTAATTTTTATTTTTTTCATTTTGTATTTTAGCTTCTATAAATATGTTCTCTATATCTCTCTTTTGTGTCTCTGTGTCTGTCTCTCTGTCTCTAGCTGTCTGGCTGTTTGTCCGTCTGTCCGTCTTTGTCTCTGTGTCTCTCAGTCTCTGTCTGTCTCTCTGTCTCTCCCCCTTCTCTCTCTCTCTATCTCTCTCCCTCTACCTCTTCCACGCAATTCACAAACGTAATGAATATTTTAAAAAAATGTAAACATTCATTTCAGGACAAAATTTTTCAGCCTTTATAAATTAAATAAAACTAATTCTTTTTTTGTTTCTTTCTCTTAAGCTCAAGTCATCTTACGTTCAAACGAGCCCGCTTTTGAAACAGTGGTAATGGATTTCGGAGAGAGCCTAGAGTTCAATGTGTTTTTTTTAGAGTACAAAAATAATATCGTCAGTGAAATCATTTAGACCGAGAACCTTTGGACCCGATATAGTAGTCAAAAGATCAGATACAAGTGTCCATACCAGCAACGTACTAAGGTTGTGTTTTTTTTTCTGTTTTAACTGTTTTTTTTTCCCCGCGACTGTGAGATTAGCATAATATTCTTTCACCTGGACAGACACAGTATGGACAGTTGGCTAATTAAGTATAATTCAATCTTATTTATATACCTTATTTCAAGTTCTTTCTTTTGTTAATTGAAAAAATGCACAGCTATAAATTTCCAAATAGTAGTGCACCATTATGCATTTTTTTCGGGAATCGCAAGTCTTCGTACATGAGTTTAAAGAATATCCTAAAATAGATTAAGAAAATATGGAATTAGCCTGTTTCCCTGATCTTATATTAAATTGATTTTTAAAAAGGAAGAGAAAAAGACGAAAAGTTTTCGCGTGTTTATGGCGAAGGAGGGATTTTTTTAGTGGATGATTTGATGCTTTGACATTGACCCATTTAACCTAATTCTTTTAGGTCCTCCAAAATGTCCACTAGAGGTGAATGTCACAGGACAGACGAGCAGCTCGATTACGCTGACTTGGTTACCTGGACACGATGGTGGAGCCCAACAACACTTCATTGTCTTCTACTGCCCCAAAAGCTCATTAGACGACCGGAAGTGGCACTCACATGACGTTGTGTTTCCTAACAACTCCCTCTATGTATCTAGCACAATAAAGGATCTGCCTACTGACACAATCTTCCTGGTCCGGGTCACTGGGGTCAACTTTTTCAATGCTCAAACGGTTAACTCTTCTGTGTGTGAGAAAGATACATTGGAAGCCAGAACGTGTAAGTCCAACATATATGAATACCTTATAGTTATACATAATATATTCGGAAGTTTTTATTTAATCTACATGAAAGCTTTGGATATTAATTTCTAGTTTTATCCCAAGTAAACAAACTGACTGTTGGATTCATATGTGTTTTATATAGTAAGCTACCTTTTGAGTTTTCCTCAGGGTATTTATTAGTTGTTGTCGCTAGGTACGAGTAAATGTTTTCCATCGTAAAAAAATCTGAGGTAGAAGTTGGAAACTCACATTGACCAAGAATTTGTAATAACTAATTATATACAGCAGCTACAGTTTCTTCGAAATAATAAACAAATAAACTGAAATTATCTCTTTTTGTCTCAGCCACTTATTCTCTCTCCCTCAATATTACTATCTCTCTTTCTCATTCTCTCTCTCTCTCTCTGTCTCTCTCTCTCGCTCGCTCGCTCGCTCGCTTTCTCTCTCTCTTTCTCATTCTCTCTCTCTTTCTCTCTCTCTCTCTCTCTCTCTCTCTCTCTCTCTCTCTCTCTCTCTCTCTCTCTCTCTCTCTCTCTCTCTCTCTCTCTCTCTCTCTCGCTCGCTCGCTTTCTCTCTCTCTATCTCATTCTCTCTTTCTCTCTCTCTCTCTCTCTCTCTCTCTCTCTCTCTTTCTCATTCTCTCTCTCTCTCTTTCGCTCGCTCGCTCTCTCTCTCTCTTGCTCTCTCACTCTCTTTATTTTCATAATTCGAAGTGCTTAGTGTGGTTGACTTCACTACGTCCCTATCTTAATATTCTAATATACACCCACCACCCCACCCCCATTTCACTCTCCGTCCTTGCAAAGCTGCCAACCCGCCACAACTCGACCCACAACTGGATGCCATTAAACCAACACAAACATCAGAGAGTGCTGGGTCTAATATTTCCATGCTCCACATCACTATTGGCCTCTCTGTTCTAGCTGGGCTGATTATCATAATTACGGCGGTCATAGTTATGGTTTTCAGAAAGCGAGGTAAGTGACTGTGTTGCTAAGGAGATTGGATGACCTAAATCTTTCAGGGGGTAATTATTTTGACCAATGTCATAACTATTATGTTCATCGTAGTACAATAATTAGGCCCACATTGTTAACATGTCTTTGGAATATATTGTTGGTAAAACACATCACTCTTTATAAATATTGTTTAATAAGTTAGAATAACAAACTTTCTCATCATT
The DNA here is from genome assembly GCA_033675545.1 of Elysia crispata. Lineage (NCBI taxonomy): Eukaryota > Metazoa > Mollusca > Gastropoda > Plakobranchidae > Elysia > Elysia crispata. The sequence goes on along the minus strand of JAWDGP010006354.1, from coordinate 2,550 downwards.
ACAATATTTTTTTCATATTATATATGGTCACCACTGGCACCATTTTCGTTGACAAATACAATTTTAATCATTGTTATAATATTTTTATTCGACTTAATACTTTATATGCTGTGTGTGCGTCAGCGTCAGTTGTATACGTCTCAGGCGTCAGATGTATTTCGTTTATGTTATTATAACGACATATTACATGTAACACTATCATTTTAAAATCAGGAACACCATATGACCATCATCATCAATAATGATAATCATCTCATCACCATCATCATTATAACCATCAATTTTATTTTCATTATCAGTATAAAGATAGAGTAACACTGTCTTATTACTGTACGGAACATTATTTCATCATAACCATCACCGTCATAATCACCATCATCATTATCATCATCATTATCGTCATAATCAACATATCATCATTAGCAACATCATTATCGTCATTAATATTATCATCATCATCATCATCATCGTCACAGTATAACGATAGATTATAAGTAAAACTATCATATCATCATAGATAACACGATATTACTTTTAATATCAACATTGCCATCATTACCATGTCAGTATAAAGATACGTTATAAGTTACACTATCATAAAATTATCAAGAAAAACATTTCATTAGCGGCAGCAACAGTAGCAGCAGCAGATTGTTGTGAAATTCCCACTACACTTTAATCACCGTCGCTATCCACATGACCATCATTTTTTAATGCATTGGAAATCGCATTGTACCTTGTTAATGGTTATGAAATTAAATATTTTTCATTGAAAACATTAAAAAAATAAAAATTTCAATGCCTCTTTCTTCTTTCTTCTTCTTCTTCATTTTTGTTTTTTGTTTGTTTTTTTTTTTTTTGTTGTTTTTTATTTTCCTTCTTTTTCTCAAGGATAATTATCTTTTTTTTTCTCTTTTCCCATTTAATGTTTTATTCTATTTTTGTTTTTTTTTTGTTTACCGCTATTTTTTTGCCTTATTCTACTTTTAATTATAACATTTTGACGGACAGCTGAAAATTATTTTATCTCTTCATATCTTCCTTTTAGCTGCCACAAGAAGGTATGTACTCATTAAGATGTGGACTAGACTTAAAATCAAGTTTTTGTAGAATATATCTTTTATAATATTATTTTTCATTTCAGTTACTTTTTGTGTATGGTAGAGAACTCTTTTATCAAAGATAATTATAGACGCCTATGTATTCTGCCTTTTTTATGAATAAGAAAAAAAAAATTACGAAGAAGCTCAAAGATATCTTGTTTTGATAGTGGAACTGAGCATGTCTACTTCATTCCTTTGAAAAAAGAAGCATATTGTGAAAATTGATACAATCAGAAGACGTTTGCCCTTCAATGTTTCAGGAGACATGTTGTACTAGACAAAAGCATCAACTATCCTAGTCAAGAAGGTAACAATAGAAATAATATACTACATTAGGGAAATGTAAATCTAATTACATATTTTTTAGACATTCATTATCATACAAATGAAAAGAACTGCGCTGCTAAGAATACCTCCAAAGCGGTGAATTTGTAGGCACTAAATGCCAAAAATTTGCAGCTTTGTAATAATTTTTAACATTATCTAAAAGATATTAAGAAAATACAGAATAATTAGTTTATCTCTTTTATTGACCGATCCATTGCGGTTTGAAAGTGTGAGATTAAGAAACTATAACATATTCTCTACCTTTTCGGTGACTAAATTTATTTCGAGTTATAATACGGGAAACTAGGTGATTCTGAGCTTTCCCAAGCTGTTTAAAAGTAATTTTAAAATATACTTACATAGCTATAAAAAGTGCAAATATGTCCACTGCCTTTCGGAAATACCCAGTTGCTCATTAATTCAAAGCTAATAATAGATTAAGACTTTTACAAAATTAACTCACCGTTTGTGCGAGGTACCTTAAAAACTTTTAATTCAAATAAATGGAATGATTCAAAGAGAAAATAACAAAATGCTCATATGACAAAGGCACTCTCTAAAATGGGAAAACAACAATATAAAAGCTCCGCTTAATGAGTATTTTAATGTTATGTTAATACACTTTTAAGAGGAGTGAATAAACATGTGGTAACGGTAATAGACAAATAATCAGAAGATCCCTAGTCCTCTCCTGGTTCATTAACTTAATGGCAGTATGAATATCATAATAATCTACTGATGATTTATCGCGTTACAAATATTGGATTAGGCTCAAGTCTGAATTCCACTCTCTATCTTCCTACTATCTCTCTCTCTCCAGCAGGCAGAGGGTGCGCAAACGCTCAGTCAACTAGCAATGTCAGGAGTGAAACTGACCAGCTGGGCCAAGACCAGGGAGAAGGCGATGAGACGTTCAGAGAGGCTCTGACTCTCACCTACAACCCAGTTTACTTTTCTCTCAAAAACGTAGCTATGGGAGCTGATTATAAACCTGAGGTAGATACCTTTTTTTTTTTTTTTGCTGTAAAATTGTAGAACAGGTGATAGGGCAGATATGGCAGAAAAGGTGTAAGAAACACGATGATAGGAATAGTAAAAATACTTGAAATAGAATTGCTTT
>JAWDGP010006350.1:0-33668 GCA_033675545.1 Elysia crispata | reverse complement strand
CTTTCTGGGAATCCACAATGTTTTTGGCTGTTTAGAAAATAGAGAAAGCAGCAGTTGCGTAAATATCGTAAGCTAACTAAGCTGATACTTTTTAAATGGATTTTCATTGAGGAATCTTGTTTGAAAACTCTCAGTGACTCTCATTAATTATTCAAGACATTGTCTAGGAAGAGCCATTCAGTTCCAACAATGGTGGGGACAAATGCTCAGTCATATTTTTGTAGTTTCCTTTATTTAAAAACATAAGTAGGCATGAAATTCATACCAGATTGCCTAGTTGCGTGGTTTCAATTTCAAATTTTTACAGCACAAACATTTTCGAAGTATTGGCATTGCTATCAAATTTTCTTGATACGCTTTTCCCACATTATGAAGACATGTTGAGCTGTCTTGTAAATGAGATGGAAAAAAAATGGCAAGTTTACTTTTTTTTAAAACATCACAATGCATATGTTTTACGTTGCTGCTTGCTTTTTGTTTAAGATATGCTTAGTTTATATATTACTAGACTTGGCACAGTATACAAATATTTTTTAGCAAAAAAACTTCAAGCATCAAGATTTAAAATCTTTCTTACAGAAAATTTATATTTGAATAATTGAAAGATAGGACGAAGGAGGGAAGCCGGAAGAATTAAAAAAAAAAGCCTTATTGAAATTTAATAAGCATTTTGAACTAGATATTTCACTTTAGGCTTCTCAAGAGAGTTATATAACTGAACACAGCCTGTTTATTTCTTTAAAACTTCAGATTTTTATCTAAACAGAAGTTTATGAATATATTTAAAAAGTCAAAATAAATGTAGTATATTTCAGCATGCACAAGTCACATTTTAGAACTTTAGAATTTTTTTATTGAACTGGTATTGATAAGCCTGTATTTCAGAGTACTGTTATTTTTTTGTAAGCTCAAGTATTTTGTAAATAAGCATTTAACCTGGTGCTTCTTAACATTAAATTAAAGATGAATTTTGCTTATTTGAAACATTACAGGTGCTGTATGTTATTAGTGCCCCATTCTGGCCCATCTTCAGCAATCAGGAAAACACGACTTTTGACTTAGTCTCTCTGGCGATTGTGTTGTGCAGCTTCCTGTCGATGGGCCTCATCATAATTCCAGAGGTATTGTTATTACATTTTAATTGTTGTATGCCATAAAAGCAGCATTGATCAGTTGATTTTTAGACACTGGAAGCGTCTCACGCAACTGTCCAAGCATTTTTTTTTATTGCACACCCGTGAGAGCACATGGACCAAAGTTTTTGGACAATAACTATGCTCACAACTGCTGTGGGAACAGTCTTGTAAGGCCTACTGTACAGTCACAGTTTGTTTCGTTTCATACAAAGTATTTTCAAAGTGGGCGTTGAATTGTTGTAGTTAAACGTCAAGATCTAGTACCATTACAAACATGATAAAAGAAAAAGAGAAGAGAAATTTTAAGTACAATGGCAAGACAGACGCCTGTATGCAAATCTAGTTCAACAGAAGGGAAAATTGCCTTTTGAACTCATCAATCAATCAATCAATCAGGTGCCATGCTCTTTAGCATAGGCAATCATGACTTTCCACACATCTCTATCTGTCATCGCTTTCAGTGCTTCTGTCACTCATCCTACTCACTCTCTCTCTCTCTCTCTCTCTCTCTCTCTCTCTCTCTCTCTCTCCCCTCCCCTTTCCTACTTCTCCTTCTATTGGGATTCTTAGTCCATGTGATAGCCAAGATTTAATCACTCAGCAAGCACATGAAATCTTTTCAATAAATCTAAAGCACGAATACAGCATCATGTTTACAGGCTGTTGGAATGATCCAATTTCAGTGAAAATTACGTCCGTCGTGTGATATTAACATAAACAAGTATTGAAACTGATTCCTTTGCTTGAGTTTATTCCTTTTATTAAAGATGTTGATGTGTGGACAATCATTGCTTGGACTGACCACCATTACTTCTATCTTTTTGCTCTTCATTTCAAACTTTCTTTCTACTTTCTTCTTCAAAGATGTCTAATTAATACAGCAGCAGCGTATCTTAAGTGGTGTACGTTGTGCCCTCCTACTTTAATTCTTGGATATCCTTCTAGGTTTTGCGTAATAATATCATTGTAGGGAGAAAAAGGTCTCAAAAAAGCATGCATCCTTGTGTGACACCACACTTTATTTTTTTTTTATGAGCTGATTTCCCCATCCACTTGCATTGCTGCTGACTGTTCTCAGTGCATGTTTTTGATCACTCATAGATCTTTTCCATCTCTCTTCAACTGTGTTAGTTGTCTGATTATCTCCTCATGTTGTACTCTATCAAATGCCTCCGTACAGTTAATGAAGCACAGAATTACCTCTTTTTGTACTTCCAGAGCTTGTTCAATCATAGTTCAAATGTGGATTTCATTTGCTGTACCTTTTCCCTGCACAATGTTCCTCTGCTGTTTCTGGTTTGATTTTATTTCCAACTTGCATCATGATGATTCCTAAAAGTATTTGAGTAATGTCACTCAGAAAACTATTCATTATACGCTATTCACACTCTGTTATCCCTGGTTTCTTTTGGCAGTGCTATAAATATGGATTTGGAAATGTTTGGTGGAATCTGACCTGTGTCATAGATTTTGCTGAGTAATGTAGTGATCGTATCAATTCCTTAGTATTCATGTGCCTCGGCACAAGATGTTTTTTATTAAATAATTTTGCTTGCTTTTTTGCTTTTTTTCTTTATTTTTTTGTAAAACATGGCATCAAAAAGTTTTGGTCAACATCAAATAATAGCACAATTGTAGATTATCATAAAAAAAATATATAAAAGGTATGGACTTTTTTGTTCTTACATCTTACTGATTTAGGTCTGTAATATGTTTAAAAATTTTGGTCCACATTTTTCCTTTGAAGGTGTTTGTATTGTAGCAAATATTTGCAATGTTTCAGTAAATATGGTCGGCACTCCACGTGGGTGTTCACCTTTAATCTGTGTTTCAGAAAAGTCCAGTATTTTTAAAGCAAATAGCTTTTTACCTGTAAGAAGCCAAACAATTTTTTTACCTTCCATAGAATTTTAAATTGATATAAATATATATATATATATATATATTATCGGTAAAAAGTTATATATATATGTTTTCTTTGGTAGGAACTGAAGTAAGCGACAAAGATATTATTTAGTCATCACACCCCTGACAAAAGAAGCTTTCTAAAATTGTTTTACTAGGTGCCCTTGCAAATTTGATCTGGAAAATTTATTCTTCGTCACAAATTACCAGCAAAATCCATGAACATCTAAAACGGAATGGATAAATGACAAGGATGGTATGCCTGATAATCATTGTTAGTTGCAAAGAAAATCCTCAGAAGGGGCAAATCATCTCAGCCTAAAAATGAAAAGACAAAGATATGCTTCTCAGGCTTATTTCAGTGCTTTGCAAAATTCTTATTGTCTAAAGGAAAAGAGTAATAACTCCTAAAACTGTAGGTCAATAGCAAATGTATAGTTTCCCATCTTTCAGGTTATACCCAGATATTTTGAATTGAAATCTCAATGTATATAGATACCCAAGATGTGTGTCTGTCTTGCCTGAAACCTTTGTCTTTCTATGACTTTTTGGGAATCTGCCCTCTTTTTATTTTTTTTTTAAATGCTGCTATATCTGTAACAACTATATCTAACATTTGCACGAAAAATTCCTTCCTTCTGACTACATTAGGAAATCCAGCAACATCCAAAGAGGGATGGCCGGATGGTAAAGAATCTGACTGCTTCCCTGGTCAGTCGGGAGTAAGAGGAGAGACACCAGAGGAATCTAAATGAGGATGAACAGATCAAAAACCAAATAGCTGAGGTCAGTGTCAGGCACAAGTTATGGTACAAACTTTAATAAAACTATACTTCTCTTCTCTAGTGCATTCCCAAGAAAGATTCCCAGGACAACAAGGAAGGCATTCCACAAATCAGAGATATTCTGTGTTTCGTTTTATTACATCATAGAGCTAAGCAAGCAATTCACTTTACAGCCTTTGTAATCCTGTCTTAACCCTTATGGGGCTGAGCAGAGTCTGAAATTGAATTTGCATTGGAATTTTTACCTGCTTGAAGTTCAAGAATTTTAGTGACAGATTTAGGTATTCTGTGTTATAGAGGAGACTGTTCAAACAGCAGAGAAGCACATAGGTTTGTATGCTGGGCTGAAAGTTGAAAAGTTTTGAACCATTGTACTGCTTTCGGATAAATATTTTTTTTTGCACCAGTCTCATCACATCACAGGCTACTGCAAGGCCCTTGTGGTCTATAACGTTGTTTGGACTATGGCCTTTGCCTTCCCCATTGCAACTACCAAGTATGTATGAAGAGGAAAAGTGCTTAGGTTTCCAGTACCGAGAATGTTTGGCTTGTAGGAAAAACATGCATCTTTATTTTTTTTTTTTTACTTAAGAGAATTCAAGATCGTGTCGCCACTCTTATGATTATCAGTATTGCACTGTCATCTCTGACATCAACATCATCAATGTCTTCTTGCTCCTATAGTATCGCCAAAAAAATTATCTTTCTCTAAGATTGAAACTCAATTAATTTTCTTGATAGAACCTTATTTTAGCATTTAACCTCTATGTGCATTTTTTTTTAATCGCTCTTTTCTGAGACGCAGACATCATTATAACATTTCCATTTCGACAGTTGTGAAGATATTGTGTGAGGGCTAAAGCTCAGTGCTGTATTAATCATACTGGAATTCGACCCGACAATACTCAACTGAATGAGCTGGGTCGACAAGCATCTTGAATTCTTTCCAATATCGCACCATAACCTTCACACTCACCGCATTATATGTACTGCGGCTGCAGAAGTTACCTCAGAACACTAAATCTGGAATTTTGTAGAGCATTTTCCTTCAGATCTGAAACAAATTTTCCCCTAGTAGCGTTACTATAGTGGATGAGTTTGGGGTCTCACCTTCTATGCCATGTCCTGTGTGATGGTGATCAATTGGTTGGGCAGAACAGACAAAAAGCTTTCCGATTGTGAAAGAGCTTTACCATTCAATCAATCTATCAGTCATTATATTAACCAAATGAAACATCACTCTGTCAACAATGTCACTTTATCTTTGAATCCTTACTCATTTGATCTCTTTAGATGTGTAGTAGAAACTTTATGGAGAGAAGTATATGTGGTTCATCATTGGTTGATACCCGGACAACTGGTAAAAGATCAAGGACAATTGCCCCATATGTACTGTGGAGCAGCTATAGGAGGCCCTTGAGGGACACTTCACCACAGAGTCTGTCATACTGTACCACGAGCCAAGCATGGCAGAAGTTGGGATGGTATGTAGAGTGGAGAAGGTGGGATTTTGGAAGATTGATTTTAGGCATTGTGTCTACTTCATGTCTGTTAGATAATCTTGAGATATGTATTATTTCAGAGTTCAGTTTAGAAGATCCTTCCAGTCTCTTAAGTTTTTCAAGTATTTTAGGAACAGATTTAGGCATTCTAAGTGAAAGAGGAAACTATTCAAACAGCATAAAAGCATGCAAGTTGGCTGCTACGCTGAAAGTTCAAAAGTGTTCAAACCATTATACTCCATAAGGATAAATATTTTTTTTTGCTTAGGTAAGACAATGGGACATGAGTTTATCCATCTCATTTGAAATACGAGAGATTGAGGCTCTTTTCTGCTATCGTTTCATATTATTGTTAAATGGTTTTGTCTCATAAAACACACTGTTCATAAATCACCGTCAGATCTGTTAGCTATATACCAGAACATTTCCTTCCTCCTCCTCCTCTCTATGTAAACCCTCTTTATTTCCACCCATACTTTTCTCTTTCAGACTGCCCAGCTGTTCACTGAGCGCTTGAATAGGATGCTCAGCGCGCCTGACACCGGTCTCATCAAATCACAGGGCACCCCAAGGCCCCGTGGCCCAAAATGCTGTCTGGGCTATGGCCGTTGCCTTCTAGAGTTTATCTGCCAAGTATGTATGAAGAGGAAAAGGTATTTAGGGTCTCAATGCAGAGAAAGTGTTTGCTTGTATCAAAAAATTGATCTATATTTATTTTTTATATAAGGGAATTCAGGATTATTTCGCCACTTTAATGATAATCAGTATTGCACTGTCATTGAAAGCATCAACCTAATCAATTTCTTCTTCCTCTTCCTTTTCTTTAGCATGATCATGAAATTTACACGAATTACATTAAATCTCTCCAACAGTGGAGTGCCATAAAGGTATGGGCTTTCTGGTTTTTGCATCTTTTTATACTGATTTAGGTCTGTAATATGTGTAAAAATATTAGTCAATACCAGGGCTCTTTGAGAGTGCTTTCTCTGTAGCAAATATTTGCAATGTTTCAGCAAATATAATTGTCGCTCCATGTGAATTTAACTTTTAAATTGTGTTAAGGAAAAATCCAGTATTTTTAAAGCAAATGGCTTTTTAACTATGAGATGCTAAACAAATTTATTACCTTTCATAGAATTATAAACCAATATATGTTTTCTTTGGTAGGAACTATTTTGCAACTGAAATAAGTGGCAAAGATATTTTTTAGTCATCACACCCCTTACAAAAGAAGCTTTCTAAAGGTGTTTTACTGGTTGGCCTTGCAAATTTGATCTGAAAATTTATTCTCCATTAAAGATGACCAGAAAAATTTCATGAACATTTGAAACGGAATGGATAAATGACAAGGATGGCATGCCTGATAATCATTGTCAGTTGCAAAGAGGATATTCAGAAGGGGCAACTGCTGCATATAAAATGAAAACACAAAGATATGCTTCTCAGGCTTATTTCAGTTCTTTGTAAAATTCTTATTGTCTAAAGGAAAAAAAAAGTAAAAACTCCTAAAGCAATAGCAAATCTAGATTCCCATCTTCCGGGTTATACCCAGGTATTTATTCCAAGTCTCAATGTATATAGATACCCTCGATATGTGTCTGTCTTACCTGTGTCTTTCTATGACTTTTCGGGAATCTGCCCTCTTTCTTTTTGAAATGTTTTATATCTGCAACAAGTTTATCTAACATTGAAACAAAAAAATTCCTCCCTTTTGACTAGATTAAAGAAATCCTGCAACATTCTAAGAGGGATGGTCAGAGTCTGACTGCTTCCCTGGTCAGTCAGAAGGAAGAGGAGAGACACCAGAGGAATGAACAGCTCAAAAAGCAAACACCTGAGGTCAGTGATCTGAAAATTTATTCTTCATTAAAGATGACCAGCAAAATCCATGAACATTTAAAACGGAATGGATAAATTACACGGAGTTTGCTAGTGAAGCTCAAATTTAACTCACTTGCAGCTGAGGGTCTGTGTATAATTTGAGTGCCTATGACTGGGCATTTTTTAAAAAGCATTATAGCTTAAACATTAGACTGCATCACCAAAATCTGGAATTCCCATAAGTTTGACAAATACAGAGTAGTCAAAGGAAAGTAACGGCTTAACACCATTTGCATTGATAGTCAGATAGATTATTCGCCTTGAATAATAGTTCAAAAACTTGTGGTTTTTACTTGTTGAGCCTTTTTTTTTTTGTCATAATTTTACTGACAACTACAAATTTTTTTCTTGACAGTCAAGTGGATCACAACTGCTAGGTCACCATTGTGCGAGCCCAGTGCTATCTGGCTGTATCTCCAGTTTTGTAATTTAGAGTAAAGTCAGTTTGAATGTTTGCAGACTCACTGTGACTAAGTTAAACCGGCGAATCATCCTTTATCTGTATCTGTGACAAACAGGGGCATTAATCTTGATAATTTTCAAGGCAAACCACAGTATTTAATTTTATCCCCTTCTAAAACTGGGATAAAATTTGAGTGGGCCTGAAAATGGACATACGATAAGATGCATACTTGATAGCACTGAGCTCATGATTGGTAAAAGGGATATAGAGGAAAATTATGATAATCCAATTTCCTTCTTTAATTTTTTTATGCATCTCTCTAGCGAGCCTCAATTTAGTGCAATCCTTTTAAATGATACATCAATGTAAAAGTGAGCGATAACAGCTTTTACAATCTATGCAAGAAAAAAAGATGAGACATTTAAAAGAGTTTGGGTATTGACACCCTTTGTTATTATTCACCAGAAAACGTGGTGTTTTGATCTGTACTACTGTTATGAGACTTATTACAGATGAATCTGTTTAACTCGTCATTATTTATAATTTAGTATCCCTTGTCTAATAATTGCTTTTGCATTGAGAAGTTAAGGACATTCCTTTGGTAGGGCTAGCTCCTTTGTGGAAATAAAGCAACAAAAAAATTGTGATAAGTTCTTAAGTTTGATTGCTTTTCATTTAAAATGTCAACACATGTATGGACTATGCCCTTATTTCATGCAGTGATTTTTTCTTTTCTTTTCACAGTGGACCTGTTCCCGTCCTTGTCATGTCTCTCATCGCCTCCGTCTTCATGCTACACATCTGAGGTAAATACACCTGAGGTCAGGCCAACTGCCAAAGTATCCTCCCACTCCAATTTCCCCTGACACCCTCTACCCCTGGATTTGAGCAGAGTATTTACTTGGCAAAAGGAAGAGGGTTTCTGATTCTTATAGAAGAAGGTTCATTTAGCAATAATATGGAAGGAAACTATGGCCTTTATTATTGATTTATTTTTTTTTAATCAATTCTTAGGGCAAAATTGTGACAGAAAATTCAACTAGATTGTTGACTCTGAACTCTAAATAATGGCTTTTCATTTTTTTGAATGAGATGAGAGTTGCCTGAATTGAAATAATCAAGGAAAGGGATGTTTTAGAGATTCTACGCCTTTAAAAAATCTGAAACTTTCTCATTTTCAATAGTTTTTTTTTCTTTTTAAATCCATCAAAATCTGTGGCATTTAATTTAACATTCCTTTGCATCCACATTGCAAGAGATCTTTGCTAAAAGTATTGCATCCTATCGCAAATTTGCTATTGTATACAATATTGACGAGGACATATTTAACTCTGCAATCTGTTTTGTGTGGGAAGGGACAGTCAGTCTAGTTTTGTGCCCAGATAGAATTGTGAGATTCAAATGTGAAATAGGGTGAGTGATATCTTTTCTTTCTTTTACATGTAATATTATCTATTTATTTAATCAACACGCGTCAATGTGCACGCTTTGTCTATGGCTATGACAAGTCTTCAATTTTTGTTTTAAAGCCACCAGTTTCTGATGATGTTCCTGTATTCCCATGCTTTTCTAACCTTTTCCGAAATTAGTATTTTTCATGTGTCTGGTCTTTGAATCAATATTTACCAGCGATATTTCACCGTTATATTACAACCTTTTCGTCATCAGTCTCTCTCTCTCTCTCTCTCTCTCTCTCTCTCTCTCTCTCTCTCTCTCTCTAACTCTTTCTCTTTAAAAGAGTTCATGCGCTCACTGAGTAATTAATTTGTGAGGACAATTTCTTTCTTCTAGATCTATCTTGTTCTTCCTCTCCCCTCTATCTCTCTCTCTCTCTCTCTCTCTCTCTCACTGTCTCTTGCGCGTTCGCTCTCTTTTCTTTTTCTTTGCGACTCTTTCTTTTTCCGTGTTATTTTCCTTCCACGTTCTGTCTGTCTGTCTGTCTGTCTGTCTGTCTCTCTCTCTCTCTCTCTCTCTCTCTCTCTCTCTCTCTCTCTCTCTCTCCCTATTCTTTGCGCCTCTTTTCTCATTTTGACTGTTCTTTTATATCTTCCTTTGCAATTGTGTGTCGCTAGTTCTTCCATCTCTTTTTGGATAGTTTTCATTCAGTCTCTCTCTCTCTCTCTCTCTCTCTCTCTCTCTCTCTCTCTCTCTCTCTCTCTCTCTCTCCCTATCTCCCTCCCTCTCCCTCTCTCTCTCAGTCTTTAAAAGAGTTCATGAGCTTACTGAAGGATTAATTTGTGAAGACATTTTCTTTCTTCTATATAGTTCTGCCTCTTCCACACTCTCTCACTCTAACTGTCTCTTTTGCGCTTGCTCTCTGTTCTTTTTCTTTTTTTTTTTTGCGACTCTTTCTTTTTCCGGGTTCTTTCTCTTCCACGCTCTCTCAATCTCTCTCTCTCTCTCTTTTCGCTCCAGCTCTTTCTCTATTTCTCTATCTCTTTCTCTCTTCTTTGTGTCTCTTCATTAAGGGGTTCGAGGTTCATTTTTATTGTTCTTTTCAGTTGTTGTTGCTTTTGCTGTTGATGTTGATGTTGTTGATGATGTTTTTCCGCGCGCCTTTTGCTTGCTGTATTTTCTGACCTGATGTAACAGTATATTTAAAATCCTTCGTAAGCTATTGTTTTTGTTTTTTTCATTCGTTATTTTTACTGTTTCTCAGTTTTGTTTTCCATTTCTTTACAATTTTGGTTCAAAAAATCATTTGCTAGAGCCTTTCTAAGTTGGCGGTTGGTCCTAATTTCTAAATCCCTTCGTTAAAATGGCCTTAGCGATAAAACTCCTGATAACCAATCTTGAGAAGGACAAGCCACCTCGCTCCTAGGAGCATTGCTGTGATTGTTGTTGTTGTTGTTGTATTTTAAAGTGCTGCTAGTGCTTTTGTTCTTCCTAATGCTGCACCCTTTTACGTCTCCCTCTCTCTCTCTCTCTCTCTCTCTCTCTCTCTCTCTCTCTCTCTCTCTCTCTCTCTCTCTCTTGTCTTGTTTGAGTGATGTATGTAAGATAGAGACAGGCAGACAGACAGAGAGACAGGAAGGAAGAGAGAGAGAAGAGAGAGAGAGAAAGAGAAAGAGAGATAGAGAGAGAGATCGGAAAAGGAAGAACAAGAAGTAGAAGAAAGAAAAAGCGACACATAGAGAGAAATATTAAGTAATAAACTAACATAGACATAGACAAAAACATTTTTTAAATGTATCAAAAGTGAAAGAGGAGAGGCAAAGAAGAAAGAAAAAGCGAGAGAGAAGAAGAGAGAGCGAGAGAGTTAGTGTGAGAGAGATAGATAGATAGATAGAGAGAGAGAGAGAGAGAGAGAGAGAGAGAGAGAGAGGAAGATGCAGAAAGTGAAACATACAGTTGGACACAAAGGTCAGGTTTTAAATAGGGAAAGAGAGGCAAAGAAAAAAAGGAAGAGCGAAAGACAAAGAGATAAATGGACTCTGAATGTGCGTCCCTATTTCTTTCTTTTTTTCCTGATTCTTTCTCTTCCTAATTTTTCCTTTTCCTCACTATCTCTCCTTCTGTCTCCCTCTGTTTCACTCTCTTCTCTCTCTCTCTCTCTCTCTCTCTCTCTCTCTCTCTCTCTCTGTCTATCTATCTATCTATCTATCTATCTCCCCTCTCTCAGTGTCAATTCTGTATATAAATCACTTTATGTATACCTGTGTGCCCCTATTTATTTCTTTTTCAGGTGATATCCCTTCCATTCTGCCCCTTTCTCTCTCTCTCTCTCTCTCTCTCTCTCTCTCTCTCTCTCTCTCTCTCTCTCTCTCTCTCTCTCTCTCTCTGTTTTCTCTTCTTTGCGACTCTTCTGTCATTTTTGACTATTTTTTATATCTTTCTGTACGTATCTTCATCAGTATATTACCTGGTCTACCTCTGTAACTGTGGGTCGCTATTTTTCTCTCTTTTTGGCCCTTTTTCTTTCATCGATCTCCCTCTCTCTCTCTCTCTCTCTCTCTCTCTCTCTCTCTCTCTCTCTCTCTCTCTCTCTCTCTCTCTCTCTCTCTCTTTTCTTTGCCTATCCTATGTCATTTTCGAAACATATTTTTTTTTAAATTTTAATAGAAGTGACCATCGCAGTTTATTACTCCTTTTTTCTCTTTAACTATATGTGGCTATTTCTCTCTTCCTCTTCCACACAATCTCTTATTCTGTCTCCCTCTGTTTCTCTTTCTCTATCACTCTCTCTCTCTTTATCCCCTCTCTACCCTCTTTCTCTCTTTCTCTATCTCTCTCTCTCTCTCTCTCTCTCTCTCTCTCTCTCTCTCTCTCTCTCTCTCTTTATCCCCTCTCTACCCTCTTTCTCTCTGTCTCTGTCTGTCTGTCTGTCTGACTCTCTATCTTTGTCTTGCTAGTTCGCTCTATCTCTCTGTCTCTGTCTGCCTCTCTCTCTCTCTCTCTCTCTCTCTCTCTCTCTCTCTCTCTCTCTCTCTTTTGCCTGTTCGCTTCTCTACGAAAACGATGCAATTTTTATTTGTTTTTCTTTTATTACTTTTTAAACATGGATTCCCGAAAATGTTGCACTTGACAGGTTAACTTCTTCAACACGTAAGGGCACATGAGAGTTCATGCGCTTAATGAGTGATTCATTCGTGTGGCAATTTCTTTCTTCGCTTAGTGGTTCTCCGGTTTCACACTAGCTCTCTTTCCGTATTTCTCTTTCTTCAGCCTCTCTCCCCCACTGTCTCTCTTTCTCTCTCCCTTGCTTGTTCGTTATAAATCCCTTTTTTTCTCTTCTTTACGACTTTAATGTCAGTTTTACTTTTTTTCCGTCCCTGTCAATGTCAATTTATTACTCTCTATTTGTATTGAACTGTGTGTGGACTAATTCTGTCTTTTATTTTTGGTTCGTCTATTTCCTCTCTCTCTCTTTCCCTCTCTCTCTCTCTTTATCTTTCTCTCTTGCTCTCTCTCTCTCTCTCTCTCTCTCTCTCTCTCTCTCTCTCTCTCTCTCTCTCTCCCCTCCTTCTTTTAATGTCCTCTTTTTAGAATATTTTTTTTTTAATTTTTTTTTTCCTGTAACGATTTCGGTATATTTCTCAGTCTTTGTCTCCAGTTGCAAATTACCTATTTTTTATCCCCTTTCTCATTTTCTGCTCACTCTTTCTCTCTCTCTCTCTTCCTCCCTTCAATGTCCTCTTTTTAGAATATATTTTTTATTTTGTTTCCAGTGACGATGTCTGTATTCAACTCAATCTTTGTCTCTAGCTGCAAATTACCTATTCTTTATCCTCTTTCTCATTTTTTGCTCACTCTCTCTTCTCTCCCTGTCTCTGTCTCTGTTCTCTTTCTGCCTCTCTCTCTCTCTCTGTCTATTTCTCTCTAGCTATTTCCATTCCATGCTCTCTCAATCTTTCTCTCTCTATTTCTCTCTCTCCCTCTCTCTTTCTCTCTCTTTATTTCTCTCTCTCTCTCTCTCTCTCTCTGTCTCTCTCTTTCTTTTCTTAACCTCTGTTCTCTGACTATTGATATTTTTTCCTGAAATATCTATGTCTGTATATAACTCACTCTTTCTCAATATCTTTGTGCCCTTAGCTATTTCCATTCCATGCTCTCTAAATCTTTCTCTTAACCCACTCTTCATTTCTCTCTCTCTCTCTCTCACTCTTTATTTCTCTCTCTCTCTGTCTCTCTCTCTTTCTTTTCTTACCCTCTGTTCTCTGACTATTTTTTTCCCTGAAATATCTAAGTCTGTATATAACTCACTCTTTCTCAATACCTTTGTGTCCCTAGCTATTTCCATTCCATGCTCTCTAAATCTTTCTCCTCTATCTCTCTCTCTCTCTCTCTCTCTCTCTCTATCTCTCTCCCCCTCTTTCGCACAACCTCTCTCTCTCTCTCTCTCTCTCTCTCTCTCTCTCTCTCTCTCTCTCTCTCCCTCTTTCGCACAATCTCTCTTCTCTCTCTCTATCTTTCGCACAATCTCTTTTCTCTCTCTCTCTCTGTATCTCTCTTCCTCTTTCTCTAATGTCATTTTTTAAACTATTTCTTATTATATTTAATAAATGTGTCCATGATATTTTATTACTCTTTCTTGCTCTCTAACTGTGTGTTGCAATTTCTTTCTACTCTTACTAATTCTTTCTCTTTCACGCTATCTCCTTCTGTTTTCTCTTATTCTCTTAACCCCCTCTTAATTTCTCTCTCTCTCTCTCTCTCTCTCTCTCTCTCTCTCTCTCTCTATTTTTCTCTCTCTCTCTATCTCCCTCTCTTTCTGTTTATGGCTATTTATAATACGGCCTTTCTTTATATTTTTGTGTTTCTATTTCTTTATTTTTTTCGCGTTATTTCCCATACACGCTATCTAGATCATTCTCTCTCTCTATCGATTTATTTCTCTTTCGCTCTATCTCTATCTCTCTCTCTCTCTAACTTTTCTTATTCTGTCTGTCTTTCTGTCTCTCTCCTTCTTTTCATATGTGCACCTGTTCTTGCATTTAATAATATTCTTTTTATCTTTATGTCTCTTTCTAAATCAGATTATGAGTGCTGCTCTTTGACTCTGAGTCGCTATTTCTTCCATATCTTTCTGGTTCTTACTCTTTCATTCTCTCTCTCTCTATTTCTCTCGGTTACTCTTTCTCTCTCTCTTTTTGCCTGTCTGTCTGTCTCTCTATCTCTCTC
The DNA here is from genome assembly GCA_033675545.1 of Elysia crispata. Lineage (NCBI taxonomy): Eukaryota > Metazoa > Mollusca > Gastropoda > Plakobranchidae > Elysia > Elysia crispata. The sequence goes on along the minus strand of JAWDGP010006350.1, from coordinate 19,435 downwards.
TCTCTCTCTCTCTCTCTCTCTCTCTCTTTCATCTTTGCATCTTTTCTTACATTTTTTAATATTCTGTTTATCTTTATGTCCCTTTTCTAAATTAGCCTATTAATGAGTCCTCCTCTATAACTGTGAGTCGCTATTTTTTCCATTTCTTTCTGGTTCTTACTTTCTCATTCTCTCTCAATTGGAGAAAGTTTGGACCACGGCTCTCAAAACATCATTGCGAAACGGGTCGTTCAAATTGTTCCAACTAATATGACCAAATCTTAAGTTTTTTGTTCTATTTCAGTTCTTTGATGAAACACACACAGGAGGCAAAAGCTGTTGAGTTTTGTGACACTGTCGACTTGTTTCGTTTCATACATTTTTTTACTTTGGCAGATTAGATGTGAAATATACAGGGAGCGCAGCCCACGTAGGCTTCTATCATTGAACAGGGAGGATATTTGATCCAAGAAAGCAGCTAAGGTCTAAAGAAAGAAAATGGAGCCCAGAGCTACAAATCAATAACAAGATATCCTGTGGTTAACACTTGTTGAGTTAGATTTAGGTCTCTGGTGGCCTTGACCCTCTTGAATGCAATAATCTGTCACAAAATGGCGATGTTAGCCTCGTCTTTTCTTAACTCAGACAAGACTGTGCCGAGCAGTGCAGGGCTGTAAGATGAGAGCATTAGTGACTCTTCGAGTGGAGTGAGTGTCGAGCTTATAATTGAATTCTTTTTAGGGTTTGGAGTCTCAAGATGGGGAAATCTTTCCCGGCTAATTAATTTTAATTTTATTTTTATTATTAATACGTATATTAGTAGTAGTAGCAGTAATATTTTAAACAGTAGTAGTACTATTATATACATGATACTACATGTATCACCATCATTATTATTATTGTCACTACATGTATATGTTGTTACTCTATAGTGAGATGTGTTTTAGCCCATTTTAAAATATAAGGTAAGACTGAAACAAAATAATTGTTTTGTTGTTTTTGTTTTGTTTTGTTTTGCTTGTTGTTGTTGGTTTTTTTTTTGAAGTATTATATAAATAATAGGGAGAGAGAGAGAGAGAGAGAGAGAGAGAGAGAGAGAGAGAGAGAGAGAGAGAGAGAGAGAGAGAGAGAGAGAGAGAGAGAGAGAGATGACGGCGCCCAAATAGGCAAACCCCATCAAGGGGCGTGGAGGGTTTCAGCCGGCATATACATATAAATATATTTATTTTATTTTATTTTATTTTTATAACAAAAAAAAAAAAATAAACAAAAGGGGGTGAAGGTTTTCAGCCACGATCCTCCGCCATATAGGCACTCTCGGTATCGCCTACTCATCCAACACCACATTGACGAAGTACCCTAGTCGCCGGTACCTCTGAGGAGGTTGTGGTTCTCACACACCCGTCCGACAAAACTTCCCTCCCAGCATCTATTCTCCAATGTATAACGAGTGTATTATGGGAGGAGCCACACCAGACCCAAGGCATACATGACGACTGGCGCGCGCCGTCATAGCGTGTGGACCTTGACCGTTTTACGGGTCTTAACACCGTTAGGGATTAGAGCCAGTTCTTGGTTCGTTACCTAGCCAAGCTTACAACCTAATAACAATTGGAGGGCTTTATATAGTGACCTATTGGGAAGTCCAATTTAATGCAGTTTACTTAGAGTGCATATTGATGGATTGTACTAATTAGTTTAATTAATTAACTTGGTTAGAGCTGTTAAATTTGACAAAATTGGAAAGCCATTTTGTTTACCTCAATTAAAAAAATGGTTTTGTGACATTTACTCATGATTTCTTCATAACAAAAAATTTCACCCTCTTAACGTTGCTGTTACAGACAAGTCACTCAAAGTAACAATGGCCTCCACTGTGTTTACATCAGTGAACTTGTTTACATAATGAACGAACTACTGAGTACTAGTCAGGCTGTCTTCCACCCTAGCCAGAATATTGGCAAAGTGAGAAACACTGCTTCCTTTTATCTTTTCCAACTAAAATATTTCTATGTACTGTAGCTTATGTCTGCAAACGTTTTCACGAGTTGGTTTTAACACAAATATACAAAGAAAGGGTTTTCTCCGTGTTTGAACTTTATGTTGTCATTTTCAAATTCTCTTTCCAACCATTTTGTCTTTTATGAAGCCTTAAAAACACATGTTTCTTAGTCTCAGGAGAAACTGAAAATTCACGTTCTTACTTCTTTACTAATCACATCGCCAGGCCCCTTTGCTCTCTCTCTCTCTCTCTCTCTCTCTCTCTCTCTCTCTCTCTCTCTCTCTCTCTCTCTCTCTTTCTCTCTTTTTTTATAGTTACTGATGTGTGTTTTGCAACCTCATATTGAAAATTGAAAGAGAAGAGGAAAACAAAACAAAACAACAAAACAAAAAACTAAAGCAGTTCGGAAAAAGGCATGTGTGTAGAGACGACCCTTACACATAATAATAGGTAAACTAGATATGGGACAATCAGGATAACGCCCTCCCACTCTGTCCCACTCCTGAAATCTCCATATCTACTCAACCGACAATCATTCCTCTCCGCATAGTTCCTCAATCGTCTGTTGGTTTTACTTCATCCCTCGATCTTTTCCAAATTGCTTGTCCTCTCTTTATATCAGAAGAAAATCGCCACATTTTCCTCTCTGTTATACCTCTTTTTTCTTCCACTGTCCATCATAAATCCTATTCCACTTTATGATTTCGCCCCAACTTTATCTTATATATATATACTTTTATATAAATCAAAAGCGACAACCACCTCTTGATCCCTGCTGACAAGACAAACAACTATTATAAACTCAATAAAGAACAAAATGAAAACCTCATAACTAAAAATATACAGAAATAATACACGAAATCTAACAAAACCATTCAATCGCAAATCACAGTGAAGCACAAATGAAATGCAGAGTGACTTGAACTCAATGACAGAATTAATACTATACAGCCAAGAGAGAAGCATATTACCCTCAAAGACAACAAGACAAATTTTAAAAATAAACCAAGCTGCAGACCCATAAACCATTGCAAGCCTGAACTGACAGGAATCAGCGAGCAAATTGTAGAGAAAATTTTTCTCGATATCAAATCAAAGACAAGCATCAACTCGTGGAAAAATACAAAAGATGTAATAGACTAGTTCAACAACATTGACAAAAAGAAAAGCCACACAATGATTTGCTATGGCATATGTGATTTCTATCCATCCATATCGAACATATGCACAGCAATTTGCCTCAAAATACTCGATGATTACAGATGAACAAGCCCACATAATCAAACACACCATGAAATTTATGTTATACAAGGACGGAAACGCATGGTGTAAAAAAAAAACCTTCAAACTTCGATGAAGCCATGGGAATTTTTTTTTTCGAGAGAAAGATGAATAGGAAAAAGATAAATTTCTTTATGCTTAAGCTAGTATTGACTACACGTCATAATTTTACACATGTATTCATTCTAGCACAATCTGACCTACACGTATTTAGCTTGGGTGCAAGACAAATGGCATAACCAATTTCTACAGATTTCTCACATAAATGGATGGATTCACTTCAGATAGCTATCATGTTTGAGGTTGTTTTTTTTCTTTATTCATGCCTTATTGTTCATTAGAAATACACTGTATATGACATCTTCATAAAGAGTCTGTCAGATAAAAAAATTTGAATTTGAAAAAAAGAAAAAACTCAGCTCTTTAGTCTAACTATTTCAAAATCAACGGAGCTGAAAATGTAAAACAAAATGATATCTCATCAGATCAGAGAACGCTTATATTTTCGGACAATTTTCACCCTAAAAAGTTTACAAAAGTTATAAGTGTTGTTAATAATACGAATGTTTTTCAATGAGATAACAGCAAAATGCATTCATTTTTTGTGGAGGTGGGGCAGAAGATGTATCACAGATGACAAGATTAAATACTTTTAAAATGTTCATAATTACTAAAGCAGCAAGAAAAAAAAAACTCCACAAAAACATGCAGTTTAAAATAAGACGAAAGCCTGGTTATATATATTTCAAATAAGAACACTTTTTAGGTGCACATTTAATATGTGATAGCGTCATACATAAAATTAAACCATAAATCAACAATACCATAACCCTCTTCTATTCAATTGACAAATTTTAAAAAATACATAAATTCTCAGCAACATTTAAGTCAGAACCAGCCAAGAGCTCTATATCAGACAATCATCTTACTTGTCCCTCACACTGTCAAATCACTCAGCATATTTCACATTTGCATCTCACAATTCTATCTGGGCACAAAACTAGACTGACTGTCCCTTCCCACACAAAACAGATTGCAGAGTTCAATACGTCCTCGTCAATACCGTATACAATATAGCAAATTTGCGATAGGATGCAATACTTTTAGCAAAGATCTCTTTAAGTGATGTATGCTCAAAGGCCGCAAGTTAATATTGACCGCTCTATGTCTTATCTAGCAGGAAGGTCCATAAAAACTTTACCTTAAAATATTTCGATTTTCTTAAATTTTCTATGACTGGAAAAAAATGAGAGTACTTTTCAAGAGTAGGTACAAAAGATGATCCAACAGAACTAATCTTTGATCAACTAAGATTGGTTCTCAGTGCAATGTGGATGCAAAAGAATGTTAAATTAAATGTCACAGATTTTGATGGATTTAAAAAGAAAAGAAAAAAAAACTATTGAAAATGAGTAAGTTACAGATTTTTTAATGGCGTAGAATCTCTAAATTATCCCTTTCCTTGATTATTTCAATTCAGGCAACTCTCATCTCATTCAAAAACAATAAAAAGCCATTATTTAGAGTTAAGAGTCAACAATCTAGTTGAATTTTCTGCCACAATTTTGCCCTAAGAATTGATTAAAAAAAAATTTAAATCAATAAGAAAGGCCATAGTTTCCTTCCATATTATTGCTAAATGAACCTTCTTCTATAAGAATCAGAAAACCCTCTGCCTTTTGCCAAGTAAATACTCTGCTCAAGTCCAGGGGTAGACGGTGTCAGGGGAAATTGGAGTGGGAGGATACTTTGGCAGTTGGCCTAGCCTCAGGTGTATTTACTTCAGATGTGTAGCATGAAGACGGAGGCGATGAAGATGAGAGACATGACAAGGACGGGAACAGGTCCACTGTGAAAAGAAGGGAAAAAATCATGGCATGAAATAAGTGCATAGTCCATACATGTGTTGACATTTTAAATGAAAAGCAATCAAACTTAAGAACTTATCACAATTTTTTTGTTGCTTTATTTCCACAAAGAAGCTAGTCCTACCAAAGGAATGTCCTTAACTTCTCAATGCAAAAGCAATTATTAGACAAGGTATACTAAATCATAAATGTACTCTCCGGTGATAATGACAAGTTAAACAGATTCATCAGTAATAAGTTTCATGACAGTGGTACAGATCAAAACACCACGTTTTCTGATGAATGATAACAAGGGGTATCAATACCCAAACTCTATTAACTATCTCATCCCTTTTTCTTGCATAGATTGTAAAAGCTGTTATCGTTTACTTTTATATTGATGTATCATTTAAAAGGATTGCACTAAATTGAGGCTCGCTAGAGAGATGCATAAACAAAATTAGAGAAGGAAGTGGGATTATCATAATTTTCCTCTATATCCCTTTTACCAATCATGAGATCAGTGCTATCAAGTATGCATCCTATCGTATGTCATCTTCAGGCCCACTCAAATTTTATCCCAGTTTTAGAAGGGGAAAAAATTAAATGCTGTGGTTTGCCTTGAAAATTATCAAGATTAATGCCCCTGTTTGTCACAGATACAGATAAAGGAGGATTCGCCGGTTTAACTTAGTCACAGTGAGCCTGCAAACATTCAAACGGAGTTTACTCTAAATTACAAAACTGGAGATACAGCAAGATAGCACTGGGCTCGCACAATGGTGACCTAGCAGTTGTGAACCACTTGACTGTCAAGAACAAAATTTATGGTTGTTAGTAAAATTATGACAAAAAAATACTCAACAAGTAAAAACCACAATATTTTTAAACTATTATTCAAGGGGAACAATCTATCTGACCATCAATGCAAATGGTGTTAAGCCGTTACTTCCCTTTGACTACTCTGTATTTCTCAAACTTATGGGAAGGCCAGATTTTTGTGATACAGTCTAATGTTTAAGCTAAAATGCTATGTTACTCGCCCGCAGAGTTTTGATTAAGATTCATTAGATTTTTGGGTTTTTTTTTTTTACAATTTTTAAAAAAGCCCCAAAACGCCCAGCCATAGGCACTCAAATTATACCCAGACCCTCAGCTGCAAGTGAGTTAAATTTGAGCTTCACTAGCAAACTACTAGCTGAACTTTAGTTTGAGAAAATATGAGGAGGGAAAAAAATTAACTAGAGTTCGTTGCCTGATTTCTACACAATATTTTTCAGTAGAACATCAAATGCTTTGAATTTTGCAACAAATAAGGGTACAAAAGAGAAGGGTTACTGCATAATTTTATCGGTTCCTGAACCTCTTTCAGGTAAAAATTTCAATGCAAATTCAATTTCAAATTCTGTTGAGCCCCATAAAGATTTCCTGTATGAAATTTAACCTCATTCCTGCGTAGAAACATGAACCTTTACAAAGGCTGTCAAGTGAATTGCTTGCTTGGCTCTATGATGTAAAAAAAGAGAAACACAGAATATATCTGATTTATAAAAATTAAAATGTCCTCCTTGTTTTCCTGGGAATCTTACTTGGAAATGCACAAGAGAAGGGAAGCATGACTTTATTAAAGGTTGTACCATAACTTGTGCCTGACACTGACCTCAGCTATTTGCTTTTTGAGCTGTTCATTCTCATTTAGATTCCTCTGGTGTCTCTCCTCTTCCTTTTGACTGACCAGGGATGCAGGCAGACTCTTTACCATCTGACCACACCTCTTTGAATGTAGAAGGATTTCTTTAATCTAGTCAAAAGGAAGGATTTTTTTTGTTTAAATGTTAGAGAAACTTGTTGCAGATATAAAACATTTCAAAAAGAAAGAGGGCAGATTCCTGAAAAGTCATAGAAAGACACAGGTAAGACAGACACACATCGAGGGTATCTACATACATTGAGACTTCAATAAAATATCTGGGTATAACCTGGAAGATGGGAATCTAGATTTGCTATTGTTTTAGGAGTTATTACTTTTTTCCTTTAGACAATAAGAATTTGACAAAGAACTGAAATAAGCCTGAGAAGCATATCATTGTGTTTTCATCTTTAGGCTGAGATAATTTGCCCCTTCTAAAGATCCTCTTTGCAACTGACAATGATTATCAGGCGCACCATCCTTGTCATTTATCCATTCCGTTTTAAATGTCCATGGATTTTGCTGGACATCTTTGATTAAGAATAAATTTTCAGATCAAATTTGCACGGCCAACTAGTAAAACACCTTTAGAAAGCTTTTTGTAAGGGCTGTGATGACTAAAGATATCTTTGTCACTTATATCAGTTACAAAATAGTTCCTACCAAAGAAAACACATATATATAACTTTTTACCGATAATATATATATATATATATATATATATATATATATATATCGGTTTATAATTCTATGGAAGGTAATAAATTTGTTTGGCATCCCATAGTTAAAAAGCCATTTGCTTTAAAAATACTGGATTTTTCCTAAACACAATTTAAAAGTTAACACTCACATGGAGCCACAATTATATTTGCTGAAACATTGCAAATATTTGCTACAGAGAAAACACTCTCAAAGAGGCCTGGTGTTGACTAATATTTTTACACATATTACAGAACTAAATCAGTATAAAAAGATGCAAAAACCAGAAAGCCCATACCTTTATAGTTTTCTTTATGATTATCTAAAATTGTGTTATAATTCAATGTTCTTTCAAACTTTTTGAAGGCATGTTAAAAATTAGAAAAAAAAATATTTAGTAAAAAAAACAACTTGCATGTATTTTTGTTATTTTTTGCGTTTGTTGTCAGATCCAGGCAGCAATAAGAAAGATGAAATTAGGCAAATCAACAGGCCTAGCAGTAAATCAGTGGAACTTTTAGGGCACCTGAAGACTATAGAACTGATTCGATCACAGCATTACTCAACAAAATCTATGACTCTGGTCAGATTCCACCAGACATTCCCAAATCCGTATTTATGGCACTGTCAAAAGAAACCAGGGGCAGCAGAGTGTGAATTGCACAAAATGAATAGTTTTATGAGTCATATCACCACCATACTTCTAAGAATGATCATGATCCAAGTTGGAAACAAAACCAAACCAGAAATAGCAGAGGAACAGTGAGGAGGGAAAAGGTACAACAAGTCCAATCCACATTTGAACTATGATTGAACCAGCTCTGGAAGTACAAAAAGATATATCTGTGCTTCATTGACTACACAGAGGCATTTGACAAAATACAACATGGTGAGATAATCAGACAACTAACACAGTTGAAGAGAGATGGAAAAGATCTATGAGCAATTTAAAACATGTACTGAGAACAGTCAGCAGCAATGCAAGTGGATGGGGAAATCAGCTCATTTAAAAAAAAAACCAAAGTGTGGTGTCACACAAGGATGCATGCTTTTTTGAGACCTTTTCTCTCCCTACAATGATATTATTATCTAAAACCTAGAAGGATATCCAAGAATTAAAGTAGGAGGGCACAACGTACACCACTTAAGATACGCTGCTGCTGTATTAATTAGACATCTTTGAAGAAGAAAGTAGAAAGAAAGTTTGAAATGAAGAGCAAAAAGATAGAAGTAATGGTGGTCAGTCCAAGCAATGATTGTCCACACATCAACATCTTTAATAAAAGGAATAAACTCAAGCAAAGGAATCAGTTTCAATACTTGTTTATGTTAATATCACACGACGGACGTAATTTTCACTGAAATTGGATCATTCCAACAGCCTGTAAACATGATGCTGTATTCGTGCTTTAGATTTATTGAAAAGATTTCATGTGCTTGCTGAGTGATTAAATCTTGGCTATCACATGGACTAAGAATCCCAATAGAAGGAGAAGTAGGAAAGGGGAGGGGAGAGAGAGAGAGAGAGAGAGAGAGAGAGAGAGAGAGAGAGAGAGAGAGAGAGTGAGTAGGATGAGTGACAGAAGCACTGAAAGCGATGACAGATAGAGATGTGTGGAAAGTCATGATTGCCTATGCTAAAGAGCATGGCACCTGATTGATTGATTGATTGATGAGTTCAAAAGGCAATTTTCCCTTCTGTTGAACTAGATTTGCATACAGGCGTCTGTCTTGCCATTGAACTTAAAATTTCTCTTCTCTTTTTCTTTTATCATGTTTGTAATGGTACTAGATCTTGACGTTTAACTACAACAATTCAACGCCCACTTTGAAAATACTTTGTATGAAACGAAACAAACTGTGACTGTACAGTAGGCCTTACAAGACTGTTCCCACAGCAGTTGTGAGCATAGTTATTGTCCAAAAACTTTGGTTCATGTGCTCTCACGGGTGTGCAATAAAAAAATGCTTGGACAGATGCGTGAGACGCTTCCAGTGTCTAAAAATCAACTGATCAATGCTGCTTTTATGGCATACAACAATTCAAATGTAACAACAATAACTCTGGAATTATGATGAGGCCCATCGACAGGAAGCTGCACAACACAATCGCCAGAGAGACTAAGTCAAAAGTCGTGTTTTCCTGATTGCTGAAGATGGCCAGAATGGGGCACTAATAACATACAGCACCTGTAATGTTTCACATAAGCAAAATTCATCTTTAATTTAATGTTAAGAAGCACCAAGTTAAATACTTATTTACAAAATACTTGAGCTTACAAAAAAATAACAGTACTCTGAAATACAGGCTTATCAATACCAGTTCAATAAAAAAATTCTACAGTTCTAAAATGTGACTTGTGCATGCTGAAATATACTACATTTATTTTGACTTTTTAAATATATTCATAAACTTCTGTTTAGATAAAAATCTGAAGTTTTAAAGAAATAAACAGGCTGTGTTCAGTTATATAACTCTCTTGAGAAGTTCAAAATGCTTATTAAATTTCAATAAGGCTTTTTTTTTTAAATTCTTTCGGCTTCCCTCCTTCGTCCTATCTTTCAATTATTCAAATATAAATTTTCTGTAAGAAAGATTTTAAGTCTTGATGCTTGAAGTTTTTTTGCTAAAAAATATTTGTATACTGTGCCAAGTCTAGTAATATATAAACTAAGCATATCTTAAACAAAAAGCAAGCAGCAACGTAAAACATATGCATTGTGATGTTTTAAAAAAAAAGTAAACTTGCCATTTTTTTCCATCTCATTTACAAGACAGCTCAACATGTCTTCATAATGTGGGAAAAGCGTATCAAGAAAATTTGATAGCAATGCCAATACTTCGAAAATGTTTGTGCTGTAAAAATTTGAAATTGAAACCACGCAACTAGGCAATCTGGTATGAATTTCATGCCTACTTATGTCTTTAAATAAAGGAAACTACAAAAATATGACTGAGCATTTGTCCCTACCATTGTTGGAACTGAATGGCTCTTCCTAGACAATGTCTTGAATAATTAATGAGAGTCATTGAGAGTTTTCAAACAAGATTCCTCAATGAAAATCCATCTAAAAAGTATCAGCTTAGTTAGCTTACGATATTTACGCAACTGCTGCTTTCTCTATTTTCTAAACAGCCAAAAACATTGTAGATTCCCAGAAAGCCCTTTACTTTCTAATTTATAGTAAATGTGCAAGACATTGACCTGTTAAAGCCTCACACCCTGGGTTTCATAGGCCAAGAAGATGAGCAAGATACCCTTGTAGCCAAACACCACACTTGGACCCAGTGAAACAATCACAGATGAAAGTTGATAACAGAGTCTGGGATTATGAACACAGATCGTGTTGATGGAGTCTGTCCGTTAGAAGGTATTGTGATCAGCACAGCATAGATCATTTGAGTTTGAAACTGCAATAGACTAGGGAGTTTTTCTAAATTGATAAGCAAAACTGATTGTACCAGTACAGTCAATCATCTATTCAAATGCAAAGTCAAAGATCATGCAAGGTCTAAAAAATTAAAATATGCAAGAGGTATAAGATCTATAAGATCTACATACTATACATAGACACATAAATATTTTCATAAAACAGTATACAAAAAAAGAGAGATTGTTGAAAAAGATTTAACGGACAAGATTTTCAAATCTTTATGAGAAATATTTATCTTCTTTCCTCTATCTCTTTGACATCCTTTCACTTCCTGTGATTCCCATTTTTCTTTACTATTTCTCCTCATGACAAAGTGTTGGACCTGAATAAAGATTATATTTGTATGTCTTTTCAAATCTTGACCATGTGTTTTTTCTCTGAAAATTTAATTAAGCTGAGTCACGTACAAGCACCGAGGATGCAAATACCAAAACTCTGCAAAAAAAAGGGAACCTAGTACAACTGGACTTACTGGTGAATTGTTCCACCTGGGTCCATGCAATGTGGAAACATTTCGCATATTCCTAGCAATTTTGCAGAATTCATAGTACAATAAATGGCATCCGTTATCGCTTCAAAGTCTTCAAGCATCATCCCTCTTTCCTCCATCCGGTTTAGTTGAATTTCATCCCTCTTTCCTCCAATCTGGTTTAGTTAAAAAAAAAAATAGGTGTCATTATCTAATTTTATTTTTTTCTTTAAAGTTTAGCAAAGAGTAAAAAAATTATGTAAAGTTTCTTTTGTCAGTACATTTTCCTAATTTTGTGCCAGAAACCGTTACACTATTTCTTCAGTAATAAACCGTGAGCTCTAGTTAAAAGTACCATATGAAAAGTCTAATACAATATAATCATGGTTGCTTGTAAAAAAGTCACTCCACAGCAGATTTGTTGTTTAGATGAGCACAGTTATGGACTATTTCAATTTTATTTCCATTAATGACCTTTTTAATTTGAGCATTGCAAGAAATTATCTTAGTGAGATTTGAGTGCAAATGTCATAAATTAAAAACATCAGTCTGTACTATCTTTGGAAACCTCCACACAAAAATTCTGAAGTTGAAAAATTTTAATTTTTTTAGAGTATCATTTGTGTATAAAATATTTCTTCATTTCTACTTTTGTGTGCAAGTTACTTTAGGTTATTGTTTTCAATTACATACTTTCAAGACAAAGCTTCTGAAGTATTTTGAGCATCAACAAACAAAGATGATTATAGTGAAGCAATAAGTAAAGTATCCTATAATGTTTTAATTTTGCCTATGTACAGCACATCACGGCTTGTATAGCCTTTCCACCTCGGCTTAAAAAATTATTGCAACTTATACAAAAGTTTAGATATTGGCTAGCTCAAGTATGGCAAACACTTTGTGGCCAGAAAATGCTAAAGCAAGGTTTCTATAAAGCAAAATCGTTGAGTTTCAATCCTGGAGAAAGGCTTTTTTTTTGGTAACACTATGGAGAAATTTAAAAGAATTCATGTAATTTTTTTTTTATTTTGACAAAGAAAAGGAAGAGGACTAAGACATTGATGATATTCACGATGGAGATGACAGTGCAATACTGATAATCATAAAAGTGGCGACACAATCTTCAAGTCCTTATATAAAAAATAAATATAGATGTATTTGTCTTTAAACAAGGGACGCTTTCTCTGCAGTAAAAATTAAAATACCTTTTCCTCTTCATACATACTTGACAACAGCATTGGGGAAGGCAAAGGCCATGACTCAGACAACATCATAAGCCACAGAGACGTCAGGGTATTCTGTGATGTGATGAGACTGATGTCAGGCTTGTTGAGCATTCTGTCCAGGCGCTCAGTCAACTGCTGGACGGTCTGAAGGAGAAAAGAATGGGTGGAATAGGGTGAATTTATATAGAGAGGAAGAGAAGAGGAGGAGGAAGGAAATGTTCTGGTATATAGCTAAATCATTTTGTTTTAGGATTATCTGAAAGTCTTAATGCCTCACAGCTTTGACAGTAATTTATCAATAGCCTGTTCCACGAGACAAAACCATGCAAGAATAATATGCCAAAATACCAGTAAAGAACCTTTGTCTCCCATTTTTCAAATGAGATGGATAAACTCATTCCCCATTGGCTTTGCTACACGAATAAAAATATTTATCCTAATGCAGTATAACGGTTTCAATACTTTTCCTCAACTTTCATGCCAACTTGTCATGTGATAGGTCTTCTCTGTCACTTAGCATGCCTAAATCTGTTTCTAAAATACTTGGAAAACTTAAAGGACTGGAAGGACCTTCAAAAATGAACATAAAGAGAGATTATCTAACAGACCTGAAGTAGACACAAAGCCTAAATCAATCTTATGAAATCCCACCTTCTCCACTCTACTTACCATGCCAACCCCTGTCATGCTTGGCTTCTACTGTAGATAATAGACTGTGTAAAGTCACCCTCAAGGGCCTCCTCTAGCTGCTCCACAGTTCATATGTGGCGATTGTCCTTGACCTTGTACCGATTGTCGGGGTACCAACCAATGATGAACCACACATACTTCTCTTCATAAAGTTTCTTTTTACACGCCTGGGAAGATCAAATGAGTAAGAATACAATGATACAGTGACATCATTGACAGAGTGATCTTTCATTTGGTTTCTATAATGACTTATAATTCGATTGATTGGTATAGCTTTTTTAAAAAAGGAATATTTTTACTTTGTTTTGCCTAACCAACTGATCGCTTTCAGACAAGGCATAGCAGAGGAAGAAAGACCCAAAACTCATCCAAGGAAAGAAATTTCCCACAATTCTGAGCAAATGCTCTACAAAATACCAGATTTAGTGTTCTGAGATAACTTCTGCAGTATACATATATATATATATATATATATATATATATATATATATATATATACATATATAATGCAGTGAGTGTGAAAGTTAGTATATTTTTCTTTTTTGGTGCCAAAAACTATCACTGCCTAGCAGATTTATTGTTACAGTGAGCATAGTTAGGGACTATTTCAGTTCTATTTTGTGAAACTGTCAACTTGTTTCGTTTCGTACAATTTTTTAATCTGGCAGATGAGATGTGAAATATACAGGGAGCGCAGCCCACGTAGGCTTCTATCATTGAACAGTTAGGATCTTTGATCCAAGACAGTAACTAAGGTCTAAAGAAAGAAAATGGAGTCCAGACCTCTACAAATCAATAACAAGATATCGTGTGGTTAACACTTGTTGAGTTAGATTTAGGTCTCAGGTGGGTTTGACCGTCTTGTTTGCAATAATCTGCCACAAATGGAGATGTTAGCCTCGTCTTTTCTTAACTCAGACAAGACTGGGCCGAGCAGTGCAGGGCTGTAAGATGAGAGCGTTAGCTACTCTTCGAGTGGAGTGAGTGTCGAGCTTATAATTGAAGTCTTTTTTGGGTTTGGGGTCTCAAGATGGGAAAATCTTGATGTTTTAATGTTATTTGTGTTAATAATACGTATATTAGTAGTAGTAGTAGCAGTAGTAGTACTATTATATACATGATACTACATGTATCATCATCATTATTATTATTGTTACTACATGTATATGTAGTTACTCTATAGTGGGACGTGTTTTAGCCCATTTTAAAATATAAGGTGAGACCTTTTTTTTCTTATAAGAGAGAGAGAGAGAGAGAGAGAGAGAGAGAGAGAGAGAGAGAGAGAGAGAGAGAGAGAGAGAGAGAGAGAGATGACAGCGCCCAAATAGGCAAACTACGTGGAGGGTTTCAGCCGGTATAAAGAAAAATTATTTATTTTTTTTTTATAAATTGGAGTAGGAATAAACCAAAAAAAAAACAAAACAAAAGGGGGTGAAGGTTTTCAGCCACGATCCTCCGCCATATAGGCACTCTCGGTATCGCCTACTCATCCAACACCACATTGACGAAGTACCCTAGTCGCCGGTACCTCTGAGGAGGTTGTGGTTCTCACACACCCGTCCGACAAAACTTCCCTCCCAGCATCTATTCTCCAATGTATAACGAGTGTATTATGGGAGGAGCCACACCAGACCCAAGGCATACATGACGACTGGCGCGCGCCGTCATAGCGTGTGGACCTTGACCGTTTTACGGGTCTTAACACCGTTAGGGATTAGAGCCAGTTCTTGGTTCGTTACCTAGCCAAGCTTACAATCTATTAACAATTGGAGGGCTTTATATAGTGATCTATTGGGAAGTCCAATTGAATGCAGTTTACTTAGTGTGCATATTGATGCATTGTACTAATTAATTTAATTGATTAAGTTTGTTAACGCTGCTGAATTGGACTAAAATGGAAAGACATTTTGTTTATCTCAATTAAAAAAATGGTTTTGTGATATTTACTCATGATTTTCTCATAACAAAAAATCCCACCCCCTTTCACGTTGCTGCTAAAGACAAGTAACTCAAAGTAATAATGGCCGCTATTGTGTTTACATCAGTGAACCTGTTTACAACATGAACCACCTACTGAGTATTAATCAGGTTGTCTTCCACCCTCGCCAGGATATTGGTAAAGTGAGCAGGGTTGCTTTCTTTTATCTTTTCCAACTAAATAACTATTTCTGGATGTCTGCGAATTGACCCTCACACATATATAAACAAAATGTTTGAGAAACAATGGTAAAACATGTTACCATTTTTTCCATTCTCCACAGGTCAAATATAATTGAATCATAACGATGGCTGCCTTGCTTTCAAGACAGCTCCTTGTTTTCCTTGTTTAAACTTAAGGTTGCCACTTTCAGATTCTCTTTCCAATCATTTTTGTCTTTTAAGGAGCGTTAAAAAAAAAGTTTCTTGGTCTCGAGAGAAACTGAAAAATCACGTTTGTTACTTATCACATTGCCAAGTCTCTTTGCTCTCGTTTTTCTCAATGATATGTCCTAGATCAACGTATTGAAGGAGAAAAATTAGAAAGCGTGAAAAAAACAAACAAGCAACTCAAGTATGTGTAAAGCGTGTGCAAAGATGACCCTTGCAAATGAGAAAAGACAAACTAGATATGGGACCACCAGGATCCCTCTCCAATTTACTCCTGAAATCTCTCAATTATAACTACTGAACTGACAATCATTCCTCTCCGCATAGTTCCTCAATCATCTTTTACTTCATAAAATCTCGCTTTTCCTCTCTTTATATCAGAAGAAAATAGCCCCATCTTCCTCTCTGTTATCCCTCTTTTTTCTTCCATCTTATCCCCTAAGCTCCTTTAAATCCCCATAGTCCATCACAATTCCCATTTCATTTATGATTTCACGTCAACTGTGTCTTTAATATGTAGATACATGCACACACATTTCGAACAGATACCTGTCTGAAAACCGCTTGATACGTCTTGTCTATCCATTTATTTATCCCCCCAACCCCTTTCTTTTTCTCTCTCTGAAAGCAAAACGTATGTCCCATCTCTGCATCTTTTACTCTCTGTCATATCAACAATTTCACTAGTTATAGAAATCAAAGGCCAACTTACAGACTCGTCGTTGATGGAATGATCCAGCTGAAAATAGGTGGTTTACCAGGCATCTGGTGTGATTTAGTTGCATCAGCTTTAAAATTCTCTGTCACAATCGTAGGATCATGACTCATTTTCAGAGGTTGTTTCCCCTCAAAATATTTTCACAGACTTATATAGAATGCTAGACGAGAGCGGTATCAGTTTCGTGTTGACGTTTTGCAGATCTTTCTTATTCATTTATTTAGTCAACGTCATGCTTAATTTCAACATTGATCAGCCTGTGACATAATTATCTTTTTGTTTTGATGTTATAAACAAAAATTCTAAAAGCAGAAAATAATTGCGATATGAATATACAAACGGTAGGGCTATAGATTTGAAGAAAACAATCAATGAAGAAAAATTGTAACCTACTCTCACCTTTTGGTTATCACATTTATTCCAGAGTTGTTTCCTTTCCTTGGGTTGTTCAACACCACGACCTCCACTGCTTTCCATGGGGTTTGACACCTCCGCAAGCGAGTTCATATTCACCTCTTGAAATAAAAAAAAAGTGTTTAAAATTACAATCATTAACGGTATTCATGATAGTTATTAGGGTTTGAAATAAAAATATGCTCAGGACATACCAGGAAAAATTTATATGTATAAAATAATTTCCCCTAAAAACATTATTCCATTTATATTTTAAATTTTATAATCTAATTGGTGTGGGGAAACTTATTTTAATCATTTTCATCCCAGAAGGCTCAGTTTTTCCAAATTCTTTTTTATAACACTGATCCATCCCATTAACACAATTAAACACAGCTATACTTAGTTCAAGATTCAAATTATGATTTCATAAGATTGGTAGTGTTTCATAACCAATGTCACTTATCTTTTTAATGCTTTTAAGATCTATATGATTGTGTAAATGGTCTAGCATTAAATGGGTCCTGGAAATATTCCTAAATTTTATGAAGAATATGAAGAATCAGTGGCTTGGCCCCAGCCAATGTAAGCACTGATTAGATGGGATCTCCATCACCAACAGATGATCCAGCCAAGAATTAAATTCAAACTTCTTTGTATGTGTGAGTCTTATGCTGTATCATTTTGTATCAGCTGAGGTATTGATCATTTGCCCTGTAAAAAATGGGCTGGTGGTCTATACTCTATATCTGGGTACTAGAAATCGAGACAAGGAAATTTAATAAAATGCAAAAATATCCCGCTTGATGAGAATTTATAAGTAAAGATAAACAGTAAAAAATAAACAAACCCTCAACTCCATTTTAATTTCACTGGCAATCCAGAATGACACTTGTGGCATCCTACATTTTTTTTTTTAATTTCATGCTAAGTCTAGATAAATTTTAAAGATTCCAAAATCTAAAATATTAAAGATCTAGATTTAGATCATTAGCGAGAATGTAATCTTTATAAACAGAAAACAATAAAAAACACAAAAACAAAACAACAAACAATCAACTCTGTTTTCATTTTAACAGGTAATCCAGAATGAAAATTGTAGCATCTTATCAAGACTACTTGGAAAGTAAAAAAATTTAAGAACTATAGTTTGGAATATCCAAATACTAATACAAGGTAAATTTTAAAGACCCCAAATCTTATAATGATAATATAAAGATCTTAACCTGAAACTTGTAACGAGTCATCAGATTTTTGTGGCCCACCACTTTAAAATACAATCCAAAAAAAATATGAAAAAGCAACCCTAAATCACGTGGTTTTACATGCGCATACTTTTTAAATCCCAAAGTTGTTTCACGGCTTTACAAATCAACATTTTAAAACCGCTTTTAAACCCTATAAAGCATGCGCTACAAACCATTGAGCTAGGTAGACATTTTAACTAGCCATACAAAACTGTTTCTTTTAAATGCAACACGAACACAACCTTTCTTTCCAATTTTAAATCCTGCGGCAGTTGGAAATAAGTTGGACAGTCAAAACTAGATCGAGGCGTCAGATCTCTAGATTGATCTAGATCTAGATCTAATTGAGATCTACACCGTACAAATCTGCGTTTGCATTTAATGCAAAACGAACACAGCGTTTGTTCTGATTTTTTAATCCAAAAGAAATTAAGCGCTTTATCTTAATTTTGTGTTTAGAATTAGAACTATCAAGATATCTAGATTCTAGGTAAAGATGGATAGGTGGAGGCAATTAATTTGATCTGTCAAATCATGTCGGTAAAAGGAGAGGTTCATATCAAAACCATTTATATGCCTTTTTAAATACACACACGCACCCCAGCCTGGGAATTGACCCCAGGACCTGGTTTGTAGAACAGGGTTTTCAGCTAGATCTAGTATTAGGAAAGATCTAGATGTAGATGATTGGCAAGAATTTACTGTTGATCGTTGTAGTTGTTTGAATAAATATATATATCTACAATAGTTTGAGTTTATAACTAGACTGCAGTTGATCACAATATTAATTATTTACGGCTCTAAAGCAACATGATTTAAGGTTAAAGTCTCTACTAAAATAACTGACCCAAGGTATCATCTAATGGACAAAGATGGTTTACCACAGAGTGGGCAAGATATACATTTTTTTCAAAGCCTTTGAATATGTTACATTAAAATCTAATTAACTATTCATTGTGCAACTCTCCACCTTTAAGTAGTAAGTAAATTAATACCTTTCAGTTGATATTTCCTTATTTTTCTTTGTAAAACCTTCCCTACAAGCTTTTTTTCCTTTGCTGTTATGTTGGTAGGCTTGAGGTAACACTACTTTTTTCATCCCTTTTGTTAATTTAAGGCTGGCATCAAAACAAAAATATAGATCTAGCTAATTTCAATATCTTATTACTTGATATATATCCTCTCTCTGTCTGTCTTTGAAATGTTTTATTTTTGCAAGTAACGCAGCGTTTTATCTAGGCTGGATAATTTTCTACGTCTTTCAATGTTTTTTCAGGTTTCAATTAACGGCACTTATTTTTTTTTTTACAACAGATAAATAACAATCTGATTTTCTCTTTCCCTGGCTTGCCAGCTCATTTCTTTTTCTTTTAGTTTTACTCCACTTTGTTA
>JAWDGP010006349.1:257500-261733 GCA_033675545.1 Elysia crispata | reverse complement strand
TCGCAAGTGTGTGTATTTATTATAAGTTTCTTTATATAAGAAAACGAAAGTGCACAAAGAAATTGTCTCTATGTTAAAATGAAAAAAGTACGCTCAAAGAAATTGTCTCTATGTCAAAATGAAAAAAGTACGAACATTTTTAACTGATGACGTCCACAAACAATCACATGACAAGGTTAAGATAAATAATCTCTTCCTTTTTTTCATCTGAATGAAACAACAATTTCGAATAAAAATGACACATTTGATGAAACATCTTACAAATAAATAAAATTCCTCTGCTTTGTAAACTCTAATTGTGGCGGTATTTGCAAACGAAACGTCCCTGTTTGGCCATTTTAAAACCAAAAAAAAAAAGATAGCTTTTGGATCATAGCCTCAAAAAAATAAATTCAAAAGCTATCTTTTTTTTAGGCTTTTGTTTCTTTCCGGAAGCCAAGAAAGTGGAGCTTTTCAGCCAGAATTCTTAATGAGGAGACAGAATAAAAGGACGGCATACGCTGGAATATTTTACTTTCACCTGCTAGGTTTTCTGTCCCACTCCATCTCTTGCGTCTGAAATCTCTTTCCAGACCCACTCTCTGCTGAGTGATTACCCTTGCCTAGCTTTTCTCAACCTTGGTGACCCTTATGATCATCGTTTATGGTAGTCTGGGCTATAAGAATTTGCTTAATAATTTGAAAATAAGAACGAAACGTTAACCTCATTTTAAAAATTAAATATACATAGTTGGTAAAATATTATATTGCATTGATACATATTTAGCAAATGGCACAAAAAATTGTATTCTAAGGAACATACAAGTGCGTTCCAAAATAAAATCACAACATACTTTTTGTTTTTCCACTCTTGCTTATGAGACAATTCTGTTTTAAGCTCTTTTTTTTCAACCACATAAAAAACAAAAACAAATTAGTAATGATTAGTGTAAAATTGCTTAACCAAAATTAATAATATTGCGAAAATCTGGAAGCAAAAGGGCAGCTGCTGCTAGGCCTTTAAGCCATCTCGTTTCCATGTCTGGAAATATTAAAGTGCAACAAATAACACATTATTGCTACATCTGTTTCCACCGTTTCGAAAAGTGACGTAAATATGTGTGATTATTTCCCTTGGCTTTCTTCAGTTTAGAAAAACTTTAAATTCGGGTCTGAGGCTCAGTTTAGAGTCAAAATCTAACTTTCCCTTACATTTTGAAAGTGAAACACAAAAATCAAGGGGAAAATGTGGGGCTGCTCCTCTAGTATTGATAAGATTAATTTGACGATAAGGCAAAAAACTAACTCGTGAAGATTTAAACAACTTCGATTTAGTTTATTTTTATTCCCCTTTCAGCTGATGGGATATGTATATTAAAAAAAAAAAAAAGAAACATTATAAAATTGTATTCCATAAACCGTCATAGAATAATGTGTTATATAAACAGTTACAACTATAATTATTTTTACACAATGAAATTCAACAAACACCCGAATCACCAAGTTCGACTATTTTACATCAATCACCATCTTCTCCAGTTTGATGTTACTCAAGCTGGGCCACTCGGCCGAAACTTGTCCATGTAGCAATGGTATTTCTATCACCGTAACTGCTAGGCATCAATGAAAACCTTTTCCATTTGATGTCAATAACTTCTTTTTTATATGGAAGAACCAAGAAATACTCATCCTATCTCTGTCTCTTGTTTTGTTTTCTTCTCTGCCTCCTTTGAACTCCTAGCTACTTGGCGTCAACAAAAACCTTTTTCAACTTGATGTTTTTAAAGTCTCCCAAGCCAGTCTTGATCCTGTCCAAGTGAGCCTCGGGGTATGCGAAGATCTTCAGCAGAGCCCGCACATGCTGCTCCCTGTCCACAGGGTCCGTGAGCAGATGGAAGAACGCGTCTCGGACAAAGGCCAGGGTGACGTCAGCATCAGAGGCCGCCGTCGGGTCCAGAAGACTGTGGTGGTTGTTTCTGATCTTCAGTAGCTGAGACTGCACGTTTTGCGGGATTTCGGTTTGATTCTGGGGTCTGGAGAAACAAAAGGGGTGGAATAGTCCACGATTGGATTTTTTAACTGATTTGATTGATTCATTGAATGAATGGTTGATTGACTGATTGAAAGACTGACTGAATGTTGATTGTTCTCTTCCATTCCTCTTTCTTTTTCACTCAAATCGAGCCACTATTGCCTTTAGTGCTTTAGCTTTATGTTTATCTGGCATCTTTAATGTTATAATGGGGAGAACCATAAATTTAGATTAGAGTTTTAAATACATAGTAAACTGAATGTTTCAACGACTTAGGAAAAGATCATGTTTTTTTTTAATCCTCAATCAATTTTAGTTGTTGTAGGTTTTATATGTTGAGAGGTCGGTCAATAATTTTGAAAAAGAATTAGGAGAAGTGAAACAATTTAGAATTTATTCTATCAGCGTTTAATTTTACTAAGGTGTCAGCCCTGTGGAGGCAGAGGCAGCAGCCATGGGACAGTCATGGGGCACCTTGAGGATGCTGGCTCAGGACCGTGAGCAATGGAAGGAGTTTGTTGCTGCCCTAATTGCCTACGGCAAAAAGGGCAGTAAGTAAGTAAGTAAGTAA
Source organism: Elysia crispata (assembly GCA_033675545.1). Classification (NCBI taxonomy): domain Eukaryota; kingdom Metazoa; phylum Mollusca; class Gastropoda; family Plakobranchidae; genus Elysia; species Elysia crispata. The sequence goes on along the minus strand of JAWDGP010006349.1, from coordinate 259,151 downwards.
GTCAGCCCTATGGTGTTTGATGTCTTTATAAAAAAAATTCAAGCCAAATCCTTGTACCTTATTACTCTCTGAGACCTTTATAAGCCTCTTTATGATATGATTAATCGCGTCCTTTCAAGTGGGGCCAGGTTTTGGGGAAGAAAAGACTCATATATTTTTTACTTCTTCCTATTGACATTGTCCTGATAACATCTGTAAAATCCCCTTCAATTAGAATTTATTGGGGTTGCCAAGATCTTTTCTAAGGCAAATAAGTATTATTTGAGAATTCTTGTACAGATAACTTTTGTATCAAATGGTTCTGTTCCCTAAAAGAGTTTTGGCTTTCTCTAAGTTACGACAGGACTCCATTTGAGTTTTAGCAGCTATGTTTTCAGTGCTTTCGTCTTATCTATGGATTTCGAGTCTGATCTAGATCTAAGTTTGTGTTTCATTTATCTGTGCACTCACTTGTTGTAGGTCTCCGACAACCTCAACGCCTGCCATCTGGCGAGTTCTCCTTCAGTCCTGAACAACTTCCGGCTGAGCTCGGTCAAGGACACGCCGGCTTTCTTCACATTCTTGGAGTTGGCGAGCAAGTAATCGAGCTAACAGATGGAGAGACAGACGTGGAATGAAACAACACGTATAAAGCGATTGTTCCTAGGTTTATTTCTAGCCTAATTTCTTACGTGTAGGTTATACTAAGTCCAGTTTGCGGAAAAGAGTTATGACATGTAATAGAAATAATGTGTTCGGGGTGAAAATCTGACCCTAGCTACAGTGGTACGGTGATTCTGTCGTTTGACAAAATCTCAAATCTCTCGATTGTTGTAACTATCTAATTCTCTTAGGATCCATCAGTTTTATAAGACTTAGAATAACCTGCTGTTATACATTTGGTGTAGATTATCATCTTATAATACATATGGACAAGGAAAATGCATAAGTAATTGAAAAGTTCAACATTTCAACGAAAGGATAACACAATGGCGATAATGTTGACAACACAAACAGACGCAGTGGAGATGAAAGATTTTTTTGAGACAGACAGAGAGAGAGAGAGAGAGAGAGAGAGATAGAAACGTAGAGAGAGGGGAGGATTGAGATGAAGAAAAGTGTAATGAGTGCACACAATTATTTTTTCAGAGAAGGAAAGAGAGAGAGAGAGAGAGAGAGATGAATAGAGTGGGGACATCCATAGATACAAAGGGACCAAAGAGAATGAAAGCCGAAGATTTGTCTCCAGGGAAAGAGTGAATGCCGTCTAGAGGATAACAAATAAATAGAAACTGTCTAATGGAATATGTAGTAAGCTGGGAAGGCAGACTAAAATACTGGATTCTAGATAGGAAACACGTTTAGTGCGAGGCAGTGGGATATGAAGCTAAAGGGGTGGTTGTCTTAGCATATGAAATTCTAAAATTTTTAACAAATATTTTACTTTGGTATATTTTTATATTTCATCGATAATCATTCGGTCGTGAAACTGATTAAGAATTTTAAGTTTTGAGGGAAAAAACTAGAGTTAGTCCCGCGCCAGTGTAGCTTTTTGAAAGACTCTTTCTTAAACTTTGTCCACATATGCGGTATGTCATGATGAATGCATATGTTAAATATATGATATTTTTAAGGAATTAAATTTGAGTATGAGTTCATAAGCTCAATTTAT
>JAWDGP010006349.1:232500-255000 GCA_033675545.1 Elysia crispata | reverse complement strand
TTCTTTTTCAGACATCGCCGTCATATTATTTTTTATACGTTTGCAATACAAACAAGGCACAAGGATTCATCGTGGTTTCTTTTGTTCCATCTGTAGAGAATTTCCCACTGCTTGTCACATTCTTACAGCCCTAGAAACTTCCTTCACGAGACTGAGACTAATCTCTGTGGAACATTCTGGGAAGGTTTCCCTGGTTCGAGACCAAAATAGCTGGGTGGTAGAGAGTGGTAGGTGTGTACCGCCACGTATACCGCAGAGTATAACGCATGGTATATCGCAATAATATGTACAACAGTGTGTACCACAAAGTATACAGCAATGAGTAACCCATGGTGTACCGCAGAGGATACCGCAATATGTACCGCAGTGTGTACTGCAGTGTATAACTCAAGATGTATCTCAACAGTGTATAACGCAAAGTATCCGCACGTGTACCGCAATGTAAATCGCATTATATACCACAGTGTAAACTGCAATGTGTACCGCGGTGTGTACCACTGCGTGTACCGAAGAACATCGCCGCTCCGAGCTGCCGTACTCTGTGTCTCGACCTTGGAAGGTCGACGTTGATGTGTAGTACACCTGCTTTGTCCCATGATGGCGTGATAGATAGACACACATAAATGTCGCTGGAGTAACCACTAATCCATGTGAAATTCGAAACTGAAAATCTTGATCTTATGGTGCGTGCAAGAATAGACCTAACCACTACCGAAAGCACAAGACATCCCTGGACATTATTTAACTTAATAAAAGATCGTGACCAACTCCCCACAGTAGTTAGCTCACTTACCTACTTTGTAGGAGTACCTCGTAAGTTTGTTGAGAATATGGTGAGTTTGAGAATCATCAAATAAGTTCCGTGTGTATGGCATGACGGAGGCCTATTACTCTCACTTAATGTGAATGTCGCAGGGACATAATATTCCTCATTTCCACTCATCCTGGACAAAGTTGTGTTTGTATAGAATACCCCAGTACGCACGATATTCATTTGGTCAAGTTTGTTAAAATAGATAAAAATCTTATAGAGCTTAGGAGACAAAGAAAAGTGTAGAGAACCACGATTAAACGTTGACCACAAAGTGGTTGGTAGAGAGACACCGGTAAGTACTTCGTCTGGCAGTGTAATCCTGTTGTACAGACGGTTCACAGGTGAAGACCCAGAAACTACACTGGCTGGATCACAAGATGACATGGTTTCTCACAGTAATTTGCCCCTCCATTATGACCAAGCTGATTTATTAATACAGGTATGCTGGTGTATAAAATTTTGTACAATAAAACAGACTTAGGAGGCAGTGATTACCACATCAATAACATGCTGTTATGCTGCACCGCAGACTGACAGCATCGTGCACCAGCTCCGCTGTGTGCTGTACAGGGCTGCAAATCCAATCATCAAAACGACATGATGGTAAGAATGGAATACAGACCGATACACCGTGATTCTCCGTGCTTTTTTTTGTCTTGTCACTTGAGAACTTCTCTCGATTCTCTGAAGAGACATCGACTATAAGTTGTGGAGACGGCGGCTTTCCGTCAATCCAGGTATTGTAGGGCTGGTTAGGTGAGATTCTAACTTACCACAAATAGCACAATCAAGCGTTGAACTGTTACCTTTTTGGAGCCAGTTCGAAGCTCTATCGACTGAGCTAAGGGGGGGACGTTAATGGTACATGGCGATACTTCCAGGCATGAGGTTTTTCTTGAGTTCAATAGCCCATCCTAAAAGGCTGGTTTCTGCTTAAGGTTTTGGGATAAGTGTGTCCCAACAGACACACTCTTCAAAAACCAAACTAGGTTACAATAATTTGAATAGGTTATTTCTGGTGTCGTCAATTGGGGGACAGTCACAGTTGATCACGGCCAGCAGTAAACATGTTGTCTTACAATGGTTCAAAGATGTCTGCTGTCTGCTGTCTGCCGGGAACAAACCCGTCTTAGGATAGATTGAATATCTAGGCTTTGTTTGCAATTTTCTTTTTTGATTTTCATCTCTATCTATCTATCTGTCTCACTATCTATCTATCTAAATACCTAGATTGAATATCTAGGCTTTGTTTGCAATTTTCTTTTTTGCTTTTCATCTCTATCTATCTATCTGTCTCACTATCTATCTATCTATATATCGATCTAAGTATCTACATATGTACATATCTATCTATCTGCTAATTTATCTATCTATCTATCTATCTATCTATCTATCTATCTATCTATCTATCTATCTATCTATCTATCTATCTATCTATCTATCTACCTACATATGTACATATCTATCTAATTATCAACAAATCTATCTGTTTATCTATCTATCTATCGATCTATATATTTATCTATCTATCTATCTATTTATCTACATATCCACCTATCTAACATCATCTAAGGTTGTTAAACATCCTAGTTATTTTTAGACGGTGTAGGGTAACGCTAATCAATAGAGATTAGTAGAAGAAACTGACGTGGTTTATTTATTAGCGGAAGAACCATCCTGCCTTTTGTTGCGCTCAATACTACAAATTTTGAACCCCTTTATATAACCAAGTATAAAGAGTATTCAGCTTTAAAAAAAGTTCTTTTTATTGCGTTCAATAGAGAGAACGAAGAGCTACTGTGATCTCTGAGTCTCTCTGTTTATTGTTCAGACAGTAGTAAGAATTAACCAGTAACGCCAACGTATTCTAACAAGCAGTCATCTCTCGGACCTCATGTCTTGATTCTGTCCCAGAGTCGTGCTCCTCCTAGCTGTCTATTTCCGTCTATCTGGTATTTTCAGAAACAATATCACATCTAAGAGTTTGACAAAGGGGAATAGGCCTGCTAATTGTTTGTTTTATACCGACGACGAAACAAACCGCGTGTGTCCTTACCTGGGCAGAAGTCGCACGGGTTTGAGTTTTTGATCGCTCAACACACAGGCCAGTGTGTTAGGTTTATTCAGGTCTAGTCAGTGCTCAGCACTTGGGAGCTGAGGTTCATTCTTTAGATGGAAAACTAACTGCAATCCATGGGAAATTCTTTGTCTTACTATCAAAGGTATGTAAAGTTTAATAAAATTTCATAAAGATTGCCGTAAAAAAAAAAACCACATTGTTTCATGCATTGTCTTAATTACTTATTGCAGGCCTGTTTTTTCCTGTTATTGGTATTATTATTATTATTATTATTATTATTATTATTATTATTATTATTATTATTATTATTATTATTATTATTATTATTATTATTATTATTATTATTATAATTATTATGTATTTATATTTACAATTACTTTTATTCGATTTTGAATTATAACATTGCATCAACTAATCACTGCTACTGCTACCGGTACTGCTGCTACTACTACTGCTGCTGCTGCTATTACTACTATTACTACAACTACTACTACTACTACTACTACTACTACTACTACTACTACTACTACTACTACTACTACTACTACTGCTGCTGCCGCTGCTGCTGCTGCTGCTGCCACTACTACTACTACTACTACTACTACTACTACTACTACTACTACTACTACTACTACTACTACTACTTCTACTACTACTACTACTACTACCACCACTACTACTGTTGCTGCTGCTGCTATTGTTTCAACGACTACTACTACTACTACTACTACTACTACTACTACTACTACTACTACTACTACTACTACTACTACTACTACTACTACTACTACTACTACTACTACTACTACTACTACTACTACTACTACTACTACTACTAAAGCTATTAATACTGCTGCTACTGCTACTACTACTACTACTACTACTACTACTACTGCTACTACTACTACTGCTACTACTACTACTACTACTTCTACTAAAGCTACTAATACTGCTGCTGCTACTACTACTACTACTACTACTACTTCTACTGCTCCTTCTACTACTTCTACTTCTTCTCCTGCTGCTACTGCTACTACTCCTACTACTACTACTACTTCTTCTACTACTACTCCTACTACTACTACTACTACTACTACTACTACTTCTATTACTTCTATTACTACTACTACTACTACTACTACTACTACTACTACTACTATTAATACTACTACTATTACTTCTTCTATTACTACTACTACTACTACTACTACTACTACTACTACTACTACTACTACTACTACTACTACTACTACTACTACTACTACTACTACGACTGCGAGTAAGACTTCTGACACTACTTTTTCTATTGCTACTACCGTCATAACTACTAATGCTTTAGCTACCTAATACTGGTACTACTATTTTTAGGACGTTGGTAGGACTATTTCTACCACTGCCTTAGTGACTAGGCGCTTGTCGTCATGGTGAAGTTTTCGGCTTTTTTTTTTTAATCTAATATAGCAACGACTATGGGCTAAAGTTCCTTTTGTTTAAAATCCATGCAATTATAAGATACATTGTCAGAAAACGAAGTTGTTATCTGCATCATTGTCAGCATTGTTTGATGATATCAGCAAGTGTATATTTTTTTTTCTTTTCAATGCGTTTCAAATATTTGCATCTGTTTATAATGGACCTAGGCGAAGAATGAGGAACATCTAAACGAGAATATCTTTTCTTTGTCACTTCAAGGGAAAACCTAGAGAGAAAAGGGATGGGCAGAGAAGGGGTAAAGGTTGTGATTAATGGTTCACCTCTTCAACATCATAAAGTCAGTCTTAGAGTATCAGCGGTGTGGAAGAATATATTTTATAAATATTAAGCCTTCAGCACCTTTACTTTAGGGCCACCTTCCCTCCTCTGTAGAACTAAACCTTGATTATACTGCCGCTACTGCAGCTACTATTCTCAATACTTATACTTCGGCCTTTGGCCACAACACTTGTCTAAAATGAAACGTGTGTAATTTTTTTTGTTTTTAGTAAGATTGTCTGTCTGTTTTGATTTCCCTATATACTTTTTCTTCTGAATGATTAAACGAGATTGTGGCAAAGGCAAAAACAAACAAAAAAAAAAAAAGAAAAGAAATTAAGAGGAGGTATAAAAAACGAAGCCGATGAGACGATTTAACACAGAACTTCGCAATCCTGAGATCAGTCCTACAATACCATCATGTGACAATAGTTTTACCGGTACTAATTTATCTTAGAATACATGTATTACCTTTTTTCTTCCTCTTTTGTCAGCTTTTGGTGATGTTTTTTGGGGTTTTTTTAAGGGATTTTCATGTAGCAGAAAGGGAGAAGCAGTTTAGGTTATCTCCTGCTTGTATTGTAGAAGCCATCAAGGGTGATTTGTACGTGGAAGTCATCTGTATCTTTATTCGTTGACAACCTTTGATTGATATTTTCAAACAAGCGCATGTTTTGTAATCGCATCCCACACAATAAAGTAACTTTTCCACTTATAGAATAACTCGAGCCTATCGATATCATTTTTATTATCATCGATAATTTTGTTGTTTCTTTATTTCTATGTTGAACTTTTATTATCCTAACTGCTTAACTAATTCAGTGATCCAATATTCTTCCCACCCGTTAGTTTTAAATTCATTTCTTTATAGTTGCTTCTGGTCCGCACTTTCAGTCTCAGATCATTCTTCTATACTATGAACTGACGGAAATGGGCGTCTGGCCTGGCGCTGTGTCCAACATACAGACTTAGCGTCTCTCTTTAGACCTAGCTATTGGCTCTGGAATCTACCACGATTTTCAGCACTTCGTTTAGGTCATTGACAGAGACATACCCAAACGTCTCGTATAACTCCAGTAATTTACAATGACCTGAAATAACCAGTTAATGCTAAGGAAGAAAAAGGTGAAAAATGATCGCTTTTGTTACGCGATGCAGTTTTTGGATTCTTGGTTTATTAAATGTTTCTAACAGAATGAACAGAAGACCATGCAAGGTGTAAACACTGTTGTTAACAAAGCTTACAAGTCGGTAGTCAAGGAACAAATGACAGTATTACGACGCCACTGATGCAGCAAGGCAACAACATCAAGCCTACATGTAAGCATGATTTCATATTTTTTTACATGTCTACAATGTTAACATACGCAACAATATTGCAGGACTTGTAGATAATAATATAGAGTTTCACAAGCTAGGTAGAAGTCTGCCCAGTGTGGCGTCATTGTATGGCGCCATTGCAAGATTTGTAGATAATAATGTCGAGAGTTTCACAAGCTAGGTAGAAGTCTGCCCAGTGTGGCGTCATTGTATGGCGCCATTGCAAGATTTGTAGATAATAATGTCGAGAGTTTCACAAGCTAGGTAGAAGTCTGCCCAGTGTGGCGTCATTGTATGGCGCCATTGCAAGATTTGTAGATAATAATGTCGAGAGTTTCACAAGCTAGGTAGAAGTCTGCCCAGTGTGGCGTCATTGTATGGCGCCATTGCAAGATTTGTAGATAATAATGTCGAGAGTTTCACAAGCTAGGTAGAAGTCTGCCCAGTGTGGCGTCATTGTATGGCGCCATTGCAAGATTTGTAGATAATAATGTCGAGAGTTTCACAAGCTAGGTAGAAGTCTGCCCAGTGTGGCGTCATTGTATGGCGCCATTGCAAGATTTGTAGATAATAATGTCGAGAGTTTCACAAGCTAGGTAGAAGTCTGCCCAGTGTGGCGTCATTGTATGGCGCCATTGCAAGATTTGTAGATAATAATGTCGAGAGTTTCACAAGCTAGGTAGAAGTCTGCCCAGTGTGGCGTCATTGTATGGCGCCATTGCAAGATTTGTAGATAATAATGTCGAGAGTTTCACAAGCTAGGTAGAAGTCTGCCCAGTGTGGCGTCATTGTATGGCGCCATTGCAAGATTTGTAGATAATAATGTCGAGAGTTTCACAAGCTAGGTAGAAGTCTGCCCAGTGTGGCGTCATTGTATGGCGCCATTGCAAGATTTGTAGATAATAATGTCGAGAGTTTCACAAGCTCAGCAGAAGTCTGCCCAGTAAGTTGAATCCCAGTCTCTGAGGGCTTACTGCGTCTGCTGTATGTTTTGGGTAGCTCCGTAGCTTGTATAAACATTTGTTTAGCATAACCCATCCTCTCCTTACTGCGATTGGTTTCCCCTTTGTGACAAATTTTGATTTTCTCTAGATCTGTCTTGAGCAGATAGAATGATCTGAGCGTGTGTAAACCCAAAACAAACAAAGAGTGTCTTGATTTACAGATGACATGAAGCTCATTTTAAAATGCTCAGGCGCTACATCCTGTGGCCCGCCTCCCAACCAGGGTGTGATAAACACACATCGTTGCCCTGACAACTGTCCCGCCAGGTTCCACACTTGTCTCAATGGTTTCTTGAGTCTGTAAGGATCCCCAAGTTCTTCTATTACTTCATCTCGAGGGTTCGACTTATATTTTAGAAAACAAAATAAAACTTTGTCTGCAAGAGACGACAACATTCTTATAGTACATCCTCATCTCAACCATAAGTTATGACTAAAGCAATCGCGTTTTTGACAATTAACCTATAGACGAAGGTAAGCGAGACACATTTTTCCTTCATGTTAATTGTGTTAAAAACTGTATTGCACAATCTGTAGTAAAGAGGCACAACTAGAATCCTGCGTGACTTAATGTACGACATAGAGAGAGTTTGAGAAAGAAAGCATTTAGTGGGGGGAAAAAGACTGACTTTAAAAAAATTATAACATAAACAGATAAAAACAGATAAGAAAGGAGAGAGAGAGAGAGAGAGAGAGAGAAAGAGAGAGAGAGAGAGAGAGAGAGAGAGAAAGAGAGAGAGAGAAAGAGAGAGAAAGAAAGAGAGAGAGAGAAAGAAAGAGAGAGAGAGAGAGAGAGAGAGAGAGAGAGAGAGAGAGGAAGGTAGAGAGAGGGTTGTTTTGATGGTTGGCCAGTGTTATATCAAGCGTGTCACTATCGCAACATTCTATGACCGGAAACAGTTTGGCCCCAACGGTACATTGTTATGAAATACCGAGCTTCGCCGAGTTCTGCCAGGTTTATGCTGTTTGGTTTTTGAACGCTAAGTTTGTATACTTAAAAAAGTTTTCATATCCGAGTTTAAAAAAAAAATGATGGTCTTCGATTTTCTTTAATTTTATGGAATTTTTAAGAGCTGAAAACTTGAAATGTTCCGCTGCTTCAGCCAGCGAGGTGTACAAAGTTTACATCAATGGCGTCTTGCTGAACTGAGCCAATCAGGAGCTTGCTCGCCACATGTTGTCATGGCGACCAGCAATTTCCACATTTAAGTCATCACTGGATTAGAGTCTGTCGTCTGACATTGTACAGAGGCCTCAAGATAATGGTTGAATGTTTGACAAACATCTTTTTATCATTGTCTTTCATCGCTCGGAGTTCAAGTTTGGCAGCATGTGTCAGGTGATCTCAGCCGGGAAGCTGTCAAGAATTTTCTGGATTTTGTTTTTACTTCCTTTTTGTTCGCGGCATTCTCAAGGATGATCAACTTGTATGATTCGTTTTAAATTTGTGGAAATTAACTGTCTAATCTCTTAGCGGTTCTTGATGTCCAACAGTGGTAGGCGTTGACAAAAAGTAATTAAATTTTTTTTATATATTTCTATTTGCAACTTTTAATGAAAATTTTTTGTCACAGAATTATGCTTTCCCAGTCTCTCTGCTATAATGTTGTTATTATTAATCGAAATAATGTCTTTTTTATATTGTTGGATGAATTATTCCCGTCGAGATAATCTAATAAATTGAGAAATTAATGTTTATTCGAATGTCAAGCACTAAAATTGGAAGTCTATAGACTAAAAACGAGCATACTTAAAAACCAACTAACACAAACTAACGGGTTGACAATGATGGCGAGTTGGATGACTGAAAAGTTTTATTTTGTGCAGTTAAATCTGGAGAGCTCCATTCTCGAATAAAACAGTCTCAACTACCAAAGTCGTCTTTGTATTTGTACAGATAATGAAAATCAAAATTATGGCCTGTGATTCACAGGGAATATTCAGGGATTGTGTTGATAACTGGAGTATCTTCAATCAGGGCCCAATGATAAGCAATGTTTGTACTTTCTCTCAACCTGACATCTCTGTCTCTGTCTCTCTCTCTCTCTCTCTCTCTCTCTCTCTCTCTCTCTCTCTCTCTCTCTCTCTCTCTCTCTCTCTCTCTCTCTCTCTCTCTCTTTCTCTCTCTCTCTCTGTCTCTCTCTCTCTTCCTCCCTTCCTACCATACTCTTTTTTAACCTCTGTCTCTTTGTGTTTCCGAATTTGAAATGAGTTGATATGGCTCTTGGAAGAGTTCCAATAGTTTCAAGGGTTGAAAAATCAAATTATGTAAGTTCAATCAAAACAAGAATATGTGTTAAGCGTACTTCTGAAGAAATGCTTGCTCTAAAACCACAAAATTTGCATCTTTAACTATCACACAACTCAATCATGAGCATGGCCAGAGAAAGAATGCATCACTTTTGTTTTGTGTCATGTGTGTATGGTTTTACAATGTGTTGGCGTGGCTTGGTTTTCACGGGGTTTTTTTTATTTTGAGCTGTATTTCAGACTAAATTAACCCTAGACTTTCAGCGTGCTTCATTTGTATTTAGACACAATATTATAAAGACTGCTCTTTAAGTCTATGATATTTAGCTTTGAAAATAAAATACACCGGATCATAGAGTCATCGCACAAAAATCTTTCGGTAAGGAAATTAAAATCTGCCTTTTAGAAGAATAGGGATAGTTTTTTTGTTGTTGTTGTTGTTGTTGTTGCTATTTTTTTCTTACCTTAGATACCAGTTCATTCAGATCTGAATTTTTTATGGCCAGGGATCTATGGTAGGACGAGATGTGGTAAAAGCCTGCTTCTACTGAGCCAGTTTGTGTTTTCTACCAACATATTCTCCTATATATGTGCGAAGCCTTCAAGTGATATCTCATTTTTTGTTTTGATTATTATTGTTATAAGTAGATTTAAATAAAACAGTGCAGTTGAATGCAAGTGATCTCAGGATGGATATCTTTGTTCCTCAGCAATTTAAAGATGTCGCTAATTTCAGATTCTTTTTAAGACATCCCTCTTCCAAAAGTTGTTCATTTGTATCCATTGATAAAACTTTAAAGCAATATGATACTTGGGAATTGCGTGATGAAATATTTATAGACTTAAGGAAACTATGGCCTGAAAACTTGACCGCAAGAAATGCATTTGATTTTTAATCAATATTTGCAGTTAATTTGAACCAATTCGTGAAAAGATTTCAAAAGCACTTTTTGTGGAGATTTATTGTCGCTTTATTTGCTCGGATTTGTATCATGAAATGAGACTTTACGACGTAAACTTGGGTACTGTGTTTTGATGCTTTAGACAGAAAACAATTAGACACAAAATGAAACTTGATCTCTCCAATTCTGAATTCCTTATCTTGTGTGATTATACGAAAATATGTATTCACAGCGGAGTTACTTTTTTATAATTCTATTTTATAAGTAAGGTTTGTCCTTGGCTGATTCAGAAGCTCTCTAGCATCATTTTTATTTTTATCTCACAGGATCTGCATCTTCATGTAATAGAAGAACGAGACGACAGTGCCGGCACTGCGTAATATATCCGGTGGAGTCATCAAGATAAACCACCACAGGCTAGCTAAAAGGATATAATCAGGACTTTACTTGAGTGAAGTGATCTCAAGGGCTTCCGACGGACACTCTCAGTTGTGAAACTAGATAACAGCGGCTGTAATCAGCGCTGCTGATCGAGTTATCACCCGCACATCACGTCAGCTTAGAGAGAGAGAGAAGAGAGAGAGAGAGAGAGAGAGAGAGAGAGAGAGAGAGAGAAAGAGAGAAGAGAAGAGAGAGAGAGAAGAGAGATAGGGAGAGAGAGAGAGAGAGAGAGATTCATCATGGATGCGCAACAAAGTTATCACCAACATGAACCAGATAAGGCTATCAGACGAGCTGACACAGGTGAGAAAGTGTGTGCTACACCGTCGGCGACAATCCCGTCAGGCCGCACCAGTGACACACCTACAGCTGCGGAAGTTCTTGTGGTCAGGGGAGGGAAGGCGCCAGGAGCTCTTCCGAAACTGCCCGTGACGCTGTCATCGCCCGCGTCCACCTTATCTGCTTCTCCGTCGCCGCCAACGCCTAAGTGTGGCTGGACCAGCCCGCGGTCGCTGTACCGCTTGACTTCTTCCCCTATCGCTGAGGAGGTCGAGAGAGGTCAACTCACACACGGCCTGTGCGCTAAACCTAAACAAGGTCCTAACTCTAAGGCAAGGGAGGACGCCAGAGGCCAGAGAAAACCGCCGCTGCCGGAGAAACCAAGGTTTTTCTCGTCTCCACTTTTCGCGAATCCCTCCGGGGAATCCCCAGCGCGAAGCAGGAACGCAACGAACACGAACCAGAGTTATTCTCAGCGCAACGTGACGACCGCAGAGGACGCAGTTTCGCAGTCTTCATCTTCTTCATCACATCCGAGGACGAGTAGCAGTGTTTTTACACCTCCCAGCCACTCGATTCCGACAGGAGCTGAGAACGGACAAAAAGCAGATTGTCGAGATCCTTTTCCCAGGCCAGGAAGACAAACTGACCTGCTGAGACGGGGCAGCAGCGATATCTCGTTTAGCCTCGGCGCGTCTTCATCTCGACCTCCACTAGAAAGGTCAAGGACGGGCACCGCTAAGAGAACTATCTCCATCAAATCAGGCGTCCCACTGGAGCTGGAGGAGGCCGAGCTAGAAGAGATCTCAATCATCCAGAGAATCTACCTGCGGGCAGCCGCGGACCTCAACTCTAACGACTCGAAGAAGATCGAGCACGCCAGGCTCATGCTTCACCGCCTGAAGCAGGCGGGCTTCGACGCCCGGCCTAAGAGCCTGTCGCACCCTCTGCCGGCCACAGCCTCGTCACCGACCATCACAGTGACCGTCACAGATCTGTCCCCGCCCACTGCCACCTCCACGCCGTACCTGGACAACTGCTTCATCTGGACTGGCGAGGAGGCTGACCGCAAGGCTGACAAACGTCCAGAGCCTCGCTCTCGACTAGCCAAGACAAACACCGACAAATCCAACATTAAAACCGACCTTGCTAATTACGCGGTAAGCCTTTTTGCTGCCGTGAATGAAGATAAAGAGAGGGCCCAACTTCACAAAAGGTAAGAATGGATAATATAATGATAAACGCCTGAACTATGATCAATCTTGTGTATAAGAACAAATCTTAAATTGAACCAGTGACTGTCTGTGATAGAACTAGGAACAAGAAAGATACAAACTGCTACATAACGATCATTACACAACTTTCTTTAAAACAATCAAGAACTAGTGCTGCTTCTAATTCTAATACTAAAACTACTTGGACTTGCTGCTAGTTTCTGCTGCTGCTGGTGCTGCTGCTGCTACTACTACTACTACTACTATTACTACTACTACTACTACTACTACTACTACTACTATTACTACTACTACTACTACTACTACTACTACTACTACTACTACTACTACTGCTGCTGCTGCTGCTGCTGCTGCTGCTGCTACTGCTACTGCTACTGCTACTGCTAATGCTACTGCTACAACTATTACTACACTACCACTTGTGCTATTACTACTATTACCGCCACTACTTTTTCTATATCTATTGCTGCTACTATTAACACCACCGCTACGATCTCAACTATCATTACTAATGATAAACCTCTGGTACCACCACCACAACTGGAAAGATCATTTTTCCACTAATGTGGGTTTTATTTATACAATGATAATATAATAATAACAACATCATCAACAACAACAACAACAACAACAATAACAATAACAATAATAATAATAATAATAATAATAATAATAATAATAATAATAATAATAATAATAATAATAATAATAATAATAATAATAATGAAAAGGATTATAAAGATTATGATAACAATAATAGATATTAATAATATTAATAGTAGGAACACCCCAATAGAGCCAAAAGAAGGATTCCATGTCCATGTGATTATCGCGTGAGGAAATAAACATCGGTATTGGTTATCCTCTACAGTGGGTTACATGCCTTTGATTCTCGCTTCACAGAGACTAGTGCAGTTGATTTGAACGAGGTGTTAAGGCGCTTGTGAGTCAGAAGGGAAAAAGCCGTTTGATAAAAGTAAACTTCCTGCTGCGGCAGCTGAAAGCTGTTCTACTGATTAAGGGTTGACTCTTTCAGAGCCGTGCTGACAATTAACATTAATCTCTGCAAAACTGATAACCCAGTACTTATCTTTTCTTTCATACAGTGATTAACTATTGAATTTGTGGTGTGAAAGGCTTAAGGGTTTGACTGAAAGAGAGAGAGAGAGTGAGAGAGAGAGAGAGAGAGAGAGAGAGAGGGAGAGAGACAGAGAGAGAGAGACAGAGAAAGCAGAGAGAAAGAGAGGCAGAGACTCAGAGAGAGCAGAGAAAGACAGAGAGGCAGAGAGAGAGACAGACAGACTGACAGACAGACAGACAGACAGACAGACAGACAGACAGACAGACAGACAGACAGACAGACAGACTGACAGACTGACAGACTGACAGACAGACAGACAGACAGACAGAAAGGGGAAGGAGGCAGATAGACAAGAATATTATGGAAGTGAGCTCGAGGAAGGGAGAATTAGTTTTAAAAAAGGAGGATGGGGTTTTAAGGGAGGTAGACATCTCTGTGTATGATTCCCCAAAACCCTTAAGGGATGTTAAACGTGTAAAGAACAAGATAGACGGGAGGCAGAGAGAGAGAGACAAACAGACAGACGCATGATGAAGAGACATAAACAGATAAGGAGCGACGCCGATTCTTATTCGGCTAGTCTGGAAACAGAGAGTCGGGCATAGAAAGCGTGATAGATACAGTGGTATATATATATATATATATATATATATATATATATATATATATATATATATATATATGTGTGTGTGTGTGTGTGTGTGTATAGGTAGGCAGATATAGATAGGTAGATTGTAGATAGGTATATAGATAGAGAATTAGATATATAAAAAGATAGATAGGTTGATAGGTAGGTAGATAATAAAAAGATAAATTGAGTGATAACTAGATAGGCAGACAGACAGATAGATATGTAGATAGATAGATTGAAAGATAGATAGATAGATAGATAGATAGATAGATAGATAGATAGATAGATAGATAGATAGATAGATAGGTAGATAGATAGGTAGCTCTGTAGATAAATAGATAGGTAGCTGCAGGTAGATAGATAGGTAGCTCTGTAGGCAGATAGATAGATAAGTAGCTCTCTAGGTAGACAAATAGATAGATAGATTGTTAGAAAGGTAGTTCTATGGGTAGATAAATAGATAGATAGATAGGTAGCTTTGTAGGAAAATAGATTAATAGATAGATAGAGCTACCTATCTAAGTTGATGCATAGGTAGGTACGCAGATAGGCTGATAGATAGGTAGCTCTGTAGCTAGATAGATAGATACGTTGATGCGTAGGTAGGTAAGTAGGTAGATAGATAGGTAGCTAAGTAAGTAGATAGATCGTGAGAATTGATAAAATTATATTTGAGAAGAAAAATTGATAAAACATTAATAGACAAAAACAAAGAGAAATAGGTAGATTAGTAGATGACAGGTTAATTGATAAACGCCTAAAATTTCTTGTTCTGCACTTTGATATCCATCCCAAACCATTGCCATTGTTTAATTCAGATCGGACAATAACTTGACTCTGTACAATTCTTTTCTTCACTTAAATGTTGTCTTGAAAGCTTCACTGCAAATGATCTGGACATAGTCACTACTATTGGAGGCATTCTTTTGAGCATTTTGTTGCTTCAGTTGCTGGTACTTAGTTCATTTTGAGGGAGACGGATATTACAGATTAAGTATTTTTACGAAATTTTTTTCTGATTTTTTTTATTATTATTTGGGTTGTTTGAATTACAAAGTATCTTTTCAATCGTTGAACATTTCTTTCTATCTGTTTTATGTAAATTCTCAACAATCCCCCAACCTCCCCTTTTTCCTATTTTTTTTCTCTTTCTCAATGAAAACCGCTCGCTCAAGGCTTGGCTGCTCTCGTTCTGACCCCAACCTTTACAAGAAGAGTTGTCTGCCCCTGAGCGTCCTGCTGGGTGCCATGGAGACGACGCCTGTGGCCCGCCGGAAGGACTCTGTGACCAGCTTCCGGAAGCGCTCTTCTGTGCCTGCGCTGAGGAAAGGGTCGTTCGTGGCCTTCCAACCCGTGTCCCGGGCTGCTGGATTGAGGCGACACAGGTAGGGGCTCTCCCGTGAAGGACCTTGTCCTGCTGCTGCTATGTTGTCAAAGGACAGGATAAAGCGTGAACTTTTTTTTATTTAAAATTGTTTAAAAATTGATAAATGGAAATTAATCAGGTGTATATAAGGACTATAATGATGATGATGATGATAATAATAATAATAATAATAATAATAATAATAATAATAATAATAATAATAATAATAATAATAATAATAATAATAATTTTCCTTTATTTATGCATGTAAGGTCCGTCTTTTGGCCTGGGATTATAATCTTCTATCCTTCAAAAAATATAAAATATATATGGAGCCAAATTTACAACGGAAGTTTAATGCGCTGTAAACATAACAATCCTATTTAATTGACACATGGTTTGATGAGGAAAAGTTGATTAGTAATTCTCTTTCATTTCGCGATATTTGAAAAAAAAAGAACATTACCTGTCTATTTTGTGTGTGTGTATGTGTGTCTGTTTGCGGTGACAATTTGTTCTGGTGGGTCGGTTGTTAGCGTACTTAGTACTGAAAAACTGGCGTCTATAAAATGTGATTCATCTTTGTCCCCAAATTGTCAAAAGAGCGAAAAAAAATTTTCCCGAATTCATAATTAAAGTTCGATGTATTCAGTTTTCAAGTTGAAAAACGAACTGGCCCTGGTGTTTATTTGCCGGGGATGGGGTGCGAGTACTTAATATTAAATAGGCTTATAAAATGGTTTGATATGTAGATCTATCCTTTTACTTACATGATCCAGATACATGCCTACACCTTTCTACCTTTACCTAGAATCTAGATGTCTCAATAATTCGAAAGACAGAATCTAGATAAAGATTTTTTTTTTAATTCTAAGCTTAAAAGTAAAATGTAGATCTAAATCTTAACTTTATGATTTCAATCTGGCTGTTGTAAAATAGTAGGCCCTAGATCTAAAATCTATGTCTAAGCTGTTTTTAGATTCTTTACTTAGACCCAGATCTTAAGGTATAAAATACATCTGCCGCCGTCTTTATTGTGGGCCTACTTTCACTTTCATTCCTGCCATCTCTGCCCAGCTGTGCTTAAAGGAAATAGTTCGCACATTCACCCTTTTTTTTTTTAAAGAAAATTGTTATCAACTCTTGCTTTTAATTTTTAATTTTCCAAAACCTGAATTTCGGGGGAAAATAATATCATCACTCCAATCTTTAGGACAAATTTATACAAAATCTGACGTGCATAGGTGGTCTAGAAATTCTCGGTTAGATGGTTCTCAGTTTTCACCTAGCTCCATTATTCAGAGATTGAGAATCTCAGACACAAAAGCTTTGAAATATCACTTCATTTGATTGTGACATGCGTCAAATGCTTTTTCAATTACTAGGGAAGGTAGTCACTCAAGTTCAACCGTTGGCGTGTAGAGCCACACAGATCATCTCAGCCACGAGCTTTCCACGGAAGCTCAACTTAAAACATCTTACCAGTAACCATATATAGCCATGATCCATACTTCCCACCTTATTGGCCCCGCCTTGCTCGGTTGTCGCCATTTGCTTAGAGCCGCTGATATCCGTGAGCTCTCCAGCTCTACGCTGACTAGCCAGACGGAGGCTGGTCTGGATATGTTGAGCCAGCCACGATCAGAAGCCCCTCTAACCTCTCCTGTATCTCTGCCCCAGCTGTCGCGAGGTGCTCGGCTTGTCGAGTCGCCAGCAGAGTTCACCCTCATCCTTCGACCTCCAGACAGAAGAACCGGATGCTACGACATGGTCAGTTCTCATGTCGACACTTCCGCCGGAAGAGCGGCGCATGTCTCAGATCCGCCGCCAGCACCTGGTCATCTCCGTGCCTGTGTGTGTTGTCGGGAAGGTAAGATTTTGTACAGGGGAGATTCTGTGGGATGTGATGAGCATGGCCTCAAAACTTCTGCTACGTATTTTTGTGAGAAAAATTGTGTTCTGCTAGTGAGGTGTTTCTCGACTGATGTAAAACTTCTAACCACCAAGCGCTTATCTTTAGTTCTCATTGTGCCTGGTTTGAAGGTGGTCTGTATTAAACTGCGGATGTAGAGTTTCCCGCAGGGACAACATCCCATTCTTTTCAAGCTAGCGTGAAAACTGAAACTCTTGAACTCTTCAAGTTTGACGCTGAGGTGTCAGAGTGGTCAGCACGCCTGGTCGTGACTTGGCCACAGCGATTGGTGTTGCAGAGAGGTGCGGGTTTGATTTCAGTCCGCACCATATTTTGGTGGGATTTGTTTTTTTTGTTTTGTTTTTTTTTTGTTTTTTTTGTTCTTTTTTTAACTTCGTCTGCCGCAGCTAAAGTTATTCTATGACAGCTAAAGTTATTCTATGACTGTTTGCTATTCACAATTCTGTATTTTTTCTCTCTTTCATTCTCTTTTCTTTCTCTTTTTATCTCGCTTTTCCTTTTTTATCGTCCCCCCACCCTTTTTCTCTCTCTCTCTTTCTCTCTCTCCTTCTCTGTCTGTCTGTCTGTCTGTCTGTCTGTCTGTCTGTCTGTCTGTCTCTCTCTCTCTCTCTCTCTCTCTCTCTCTCTCTCTCTCTCTCTCTCTCTCTCTCTCTCTCTCTCTTTCTTTCTCTGTCTGTCTCTCATTCTCTCTGTTTCTTATTCTCTTTATCTCTCTCTCTCTCTCTCTCTCTCTCTCTCTCTCTCTCTCTCTCTCTCTCTCTCTCTCTCTGTCTTTCTTCTGTCTCTGTCTCTGTCTTGCACTCTCTCTTTCCTCGTCGTCGTCCCCCTCCTTCTCCTCCTCGTCCTCTCACCCAAATCCTAAATTCCAAACTGCCCGTTCTCCCCCGACAACTTTATGCCTGACTCCTCCAACCGTGGAACCTACTCCTTGCGACCTCCCTCTGTCCTCCCTGTCCTCCCCACCTCTCCTCCCCAGGAGAATCCCGTGACGTTCACCAGTCTGGAGGCAATAGAGAGGACGCTGAGGCGACTCCACCCAGAGATTGTCGTGAAGAAGAAAGCTCACTCAGAGGAGGACGCCTCTTCCAGCATACACACAGACAAAAGTAAGAGATGAAAAAAAAATAAAAATGCACGCATAATTTTCCATCAATTTTATCTACATTTGCAGACTTATATCACCATGCGGACAAGAATACCCATGGCTCTAGAGTAAAAACTTTGGCCATGATACCCGCACAAACTTTCTCCTTGAGTTTGAGTCCCAAAATGTCGATGGGTGAGTTCAGAGCCTCATTTTTATGGTCCGCCCTGCCTCACGAAGTGACAAGTTTGCCATGTAGAAAGCACTGAGATCACTGTGTTGTGGACGGACTTTATCAAACAAAATGTCATACGTTTAGGATTTACTTCCCTTATAAAAGGTTTAAGTTGACCGCTGCTCCCAAACTGGAATTAATCACCGCTTGACTGTTTAGCAAAGGGAACTTTAGGAAAACTTTGACCATTTTCGCAGGTGAGGAGAATTACACAACAAACAGCAGAAAGGAGAAGAGGGCAGGACAGTATTCTGAAAAAAGAACACCAAAAAACAAGGACAAACATGATTCACTTATAAGATTGAAATGTTGTGCCGGCTGCTATTGGTCGTGATGGTGGTGATGGTTTAGTGTGGTTGTAGCGCCAAGGTTTATATTGTTGTTTTAATAGCAGAGAGAGATGATTATAACCAGGAGTCAAGATGAATTGATTAAACGCTTCTTTCTTTCGGTTGAAAATGTGCTTTTGTTTAACAAACGTAATTACCATGAACCATTCAGTGACAAATCTAAAATGCTATATTAGAAGAGATTGTAAGTTTCTTGAATTATGAAATGTTTTGTAGAAAGTTGACTTACATCTTGGCACACATGGAAAGATTTACCTTACTGGAACTAAATCTTTCTCTCTCTCTGTCTCTCTCTGTCTCTCTCCCTCTCTCTCTCTCTCTTTCTTTCTCTCTTTCTGTCTCTCCCTCCCTCTCTATCTCCCTTTCACTCTCTCTCTATCTATCTGTCTATCTCACTCTCTCTCTCTCTCTCTCTCTCTCTCTCTCTCTCTCTCTCTCTCTCTCTCTCTCTCTTTCTCTCTCCTTTCCTCTCTCCCCCTCTCTATCTCCCTTTCACTCTCTCTGTCTCCTTCTCTGTCTCTCTCTCTGTCTCTGTCTCTCTCTCTATCTCTCTCTCTCTTTCTCTCTCTCTTTCTGTCTCTCCCTTCCTCTTTCCCTCCTTCTCTATCTCCCTTTCACTCTCTCTATCTGTCTGTCTGTCTCTCTCTCTCTCTCTGTCTCTCTCTCTCTCTCTCTCTCTCTCTCTCTCTCTCTCTCTCTCTCTCTCTCTCTCTCCCTTGTAGACAAAGAGCAGCAGTCGCCATCGCCCACTCCTGGTCAGAGCCCCAAGAGAGACAGGAAGAAGGCGGTGATTGGTGAGTGGACCTGGAGAGGGTCATGGACACTAGAGTCGAACCATGATCTTCAACGGTTATAAGAGCAGTTTTGATGCTTAAATCACCAACAGAGCTGTATTTAACAATGTGTTTGTGTGTGTGGGAGAGAGGGAGAGAGAGAGAAAGAGAGAGGAATGAGAGACACAGAGAGAGAACGAGAGAGACAGGACACATGAGATTAAAAGCAGACGAAGAGAAAGATAAATGGCACACCACGGTAAATGAGGAATGAAATATCGCAGTGAAAACTTTATTGATTTAAAATGGATGTTTCAATTTGACCAATAGAATTGATATCAACGGATTCTTTAGGTTAAAAAGTAACAGAAAAAAATGAAAGTGAAAATTCTTACTGTACTTTTTCTTTATCTGAAATTATCTTGGCTGCGGAACTTCAGAACTATCTGCGGCTGGAGGAACCATAATTCACTAACTCCGCCCCTCTCTCTTTCCCCGCCCCGCCCTGCCCCTCCAAGCCCCGCCCCCCAGCAGACACGTGTCCATCAACTCGTGTATAACATCCATGCGGTCTGGGGCTAGCGATTACACCCAGCAGTTGGATGGTATCAGGAATATTGGAGCTTTCGCTGAGGAAGGTAATGTGTTACGGTTTTACCGCCGTCCTCAGTCGGGGCACGGGGATGACTGGGGTGTACTTTACTTCCGTTACTTCAATATATGACAGTCCAGATAATCAGAAGTCTTGATAGAAAAGTAAGGATTTGAAGCTATTGGGAGCAAATGGAAGTTTGGATTTTCTTAAGATCTATAGCAAAAAGTCTTATCTTATCGTGGATCAAACTAGTGAACAAGGGATACAACCAAAAATAAATCCATGAAAAGCTTTCAAAATTCGGTTATCTCCCTGTTCATAAATCATGGTGTAGGGAATGCGATTTCATATAGTTATGTCCCTTTTTTGGAAGTCGTGAGTTTTGTTTAACAATCAAAAGCATTTTGAAGATCTAAGCAGGACTAGATGATTTTGTTCGAAATGTTTTCTCATGTAGGCCTACACATTTTATGCTTCCCTTTTTTGCTTCAAATTTCACACCAATGTGCATTCTTGCAGAAGCTATCTGTTGACACGCTAACAAAGACTTAAAGCAGATCCCAAGACTTTCAACTAGGTAGCATAGCTCTTTGTGAAATCTCATTGTCTATAAGTGGTCTATTGTTATTTTGTAAGTTCTATCATTTTGAATATCATTATATCATTTTATTTAACATACGAAATATATAATTTTTCAAATGCCACATAATTTCTATTTAAATTATTCCAGTTATGCTAAAAATCTAAGTTTATGTGTTTTTCCAGAAACTTTGAAAGTTCTCTTTGCCAAATCGGAGGCGATTTCATGCATCATTGACGCCATGAAGCGGTTCCAGGACAAGGAAGAGCTCCAGTTGAACGCCTGCACGTCTCTCCTCAAAATGGCGTCTGCTTCCGGTGGGTTGATTACCCAGCATACTTGTGACGTCATCGTTTAGGGTTATATTCAGCACTGTTATTCTTTTGTTTTTTTAATCATAATTTGTAGACGTATTAAAAGCCATGCTAATGATGGCAACAAAGAAAGTGAACTCCATTTGATTCTTATCTTAACTTAGATTGTCTTCTTGATTATTTATACATAACCTATCCAGAGAATTGAGACTTTTTTGAGTGTGTAAAGGGATCCATTTTGGTTACTGGTGTTCGAAATTTGTCGTTTGGAATAGGAATATAAATCTTTCAATGAAGAAGAAAGGGTATAGCTTAGATCGAAGCTTATTATTGTACGATGTTTTGTTTGAGTTGTTTTTGCTTTTTTTTTTTTTTTTCAAATACCAGCGGTATAACTTTTGCCGTGTCTCTCGGAACAAGTCAGAAAGTACCGGGTACTAATGTGAGTTAAAAAATGTTTGACGAACTCATACTGATTTCAGGAGTCATGTCAAGTGATTTTCTCTTTCCCGTGTGTCTAGAATCAAACTGTGTGCATATCTTACGGAACAACGGTGTGGGTGCTATCAGCAGCAGTCTCAGGCGCCACCTAGACAACCCTGATATTGTCCGGAAGTTGATCAATATAGTGTTTTACATTTCCACTGCTGGTAAGTGGGGCGGGAGGGAGTGAGAGAGACAGAGACAGAGCCAGACAGAGAGAGAGAGACAGAGACAGAGCCAGACAGAGAGAGAGAGAGAGAGACAATGAGAGAGGGAGAGAGAGAAAGAGAGAGAGGGAGGCAGAGAAAGAGAGAGAGAGAGAGAAAGGGAGAGAGCGAAAGAAAGAGAGAGAGAGAGAGAGAGAGAGAGAGAGAGAGAGAATGGAGGAGAGAGAGGAATACATATATTTAGGGAGAGACCTTTATGTTGTTTGGTAGTTTTATTCATAACTTATTGACATAGCGGAGTTTTAAAAAATTTCACCAAGTCTTCCAGCGGTTACACTTAATCTACAGCATGAGGTTGTCGCCAGCTGTATCCAGCGTGGTGAATAGAGTTGACGTATCACGTCCACTACAACAGAGAGACAAAGATCTATTACGTGTGTCAAAAATACTAATCACCCAAAACTATCATAATTATGAGTTTTATAAGATTTATCTAATTGTGAATAGGGATGGAAAATGGCAACCTTTATTGAACTAATAGATTATGAAATCACTCGAAGGCTTTTGGGATTTTGAAAGTCAATTATGAGTTTGAGAAAGTTTTCAGATCCTCTGTTGCCTATAACATAATAATGTGGCACATTGGGGTAGGAGAAGATGGGGGAGGGTGGGAAGTGAGAGGAAAAATGATGTTGTTGGGACGGGGGGGTGTCAACAAATTTCCTAATATTTAGTCATTAACTAGATGCTTACTTAATTGTATTTTTCAGAATATTTTTCAAATTTTAAGAAATTCAAATCAGATATTTAGTTTCTTGACTAGAATGATTC
>JAWDGP010006349.1:207500-225000 GCA_033675545.1 Elysia crispata | reverse complement strand
AATTTTCGTCGTCACAAATTTGTAAAGATTTGTCCAACAAAACTTATCAGCTTTACGTTATCTCACAATGTTGTTCGTACCTATAAATCAGCCCATTTCTTTAGTTCTTAAAGTTAAGATGCAGAAAAACAACATATAGTTGATTCGATAAGGGTTCGTTTTCACAGATGCAGGACCCCCAAAAAACTGTAATGTACAACATTTTACTGTTACACACACACAAAAAGACACTCTAACTACCATGTCCTCAGGGAATATATTCTGCAACTAATGTATGAATTAACAATAATAATTTTTTCCTTTGCTTTGCTCTAGCTAAGACATGGAAAAAACATGAACTTTGTGATCAATTCTGCTATTACGAACCGCCTAATCAACAAACTGTACAAACCGTTCCCTTCCCTATTTCCAAGGGTTCTCCGTCTGTCTCAAGTGCTGGAATCCCTGCTACTCCCCCCCCCCCCCCTCCCCCTCTATAGCCTTTGCTAGATACATACAATTAGGGGATTGAAACTATGAAAATACTAATTCTACAACCTGCACTTAATCCCAAACTGTTTTCTCTTTCCAGACGAAGACAACAAAATCCGCATCAAGAACGCCGGGGTGGTGCCAGCCCTGGTCAACACACTCAAGGAGTTCCGCTACAGCGGTGACATCGTGCTGTGTGCCTTGAAGGCTCTCGGCAACCTCGTCAGTCTAGGTGAGCTGTGTATCCTCTTGTTGTTGTTGTTGTTGTTGTTGTTGTTGTTGTTGTTGTTGTTGTTGTTGTTGTTGTTGTTGTTGTTGTTGTTGTTGTTGTTGTCGTTGTTGTTGTCGTTGTTGTTGTCGTTGTTGTTGTCGTTGTTGTTGTCGTTGTTGTTGTCGTTGTTGTTGTTGTTGTTGTTGTTGTTGTTGTTGTTGTTGTTGTTGTTGTTGTTGTTGTTGTTATTGTTGTTGTTGTTGTGTTGTTGTTACCGTCGACCGTAACACAGTATTCTATATATATTTTAGTGGTCTCTGACTTTGTGGTAATGTATGCTGTTGTAATTTTCCTTTCTATCACTGTAGTTATGTATGTTGCTGGTGTCATCTTTGTCAGAGTAGTTATGTTTGCTGATGTTGTTGTCCTATCTATCAATATATCACTAGAGTTATGCACATTACTGTGGATGCTCTAGTCTCGGCTTTTGCATACAGTCTGTTACGTGGACGCTGCCCTATTTCTTGCAAAATTACCCGTTTTTAATGGAGGTCCTAAAGAGGTGATCTAAAACTCTAATCAGAAACTGTATGTCGACAGTAAATCGCGTTGGTAACCAGGTGCTATAAGAAGGCCTAGGGTTCAGACTAAGCTTAAGACAGATATTTTTAAAATGGAGTAATGAAGTTGCCGAATTAGAAGCAACTCCGTCTTTTCTTCTTTCGATTGTCTTCTTCCACCTTGAATTTGTTGGACTTGAGTTAGATCTTGCTTCTCTCCTTCTCTCTCTCTCTCTCTCTCTCTCTCTCTCTCTCTCTCTCTCTCTCTCTCTCTCTCTCTCTCTCTCTCTCTCTCTCTCTCTCTCCCTCTCTCTTGTTTCTTAACTCCCTTTCTAATCTCTCTGTATGTTTGCTGTCCCCAGAAGAGGTATGTCACCAGTTTGTGGACGAGAACGGCCTGACTCTCCTCAACTCCCTAATCGACACTCACGAGACAAACAAAGAGGTGCTCACCTTCGTCTCGCTGGTGCTCTGCAGCATCACCGACCTGCCAGGTGAGCTTCCATCCCGAGCGAACCATTCACGAAAAATAAACATTGAGTTTAAGATCTACGTCTTTCTCCATTTAGCTACCATAGTCATAAGAATATCATTTGCTCTATACTGTTTTGTTAATTCCTTATAAAAATTGTTTACATTTAGATTTGTACTTTCATTTCTCCTTTTTATTTTTTTTACCTGTGTGTTGACGCATGCGCCCACCAGACCTGCAGGAAGGTCAAGTGAGCGTGATCGACACCCGCCTGATGAGCATCCTGGGCCTGGTTCCCCGTAACCCTGACATCACCATGTACGTGTGTCAAGCTTTCGAGAACCTCATCAAGTCAGGTGAGACTTGGCCTTGCAAGGACACCTGCTATCTCTCCCCCTCTCCCCTCAACCCCCTATCCTCGCCAGTAACCGTGACATCACCCTGTACGTGTGTCAAGCTTTCGAGAACCTCATCAAGACAGGTGAGACTTGGCCCCGCAAGGACACCCTCTCCCCCTCCACCCCCTATCCTCCCCAGTAACCGTGACATCACCTTGTACGTGTGTCACGCTTTCGAGAACTTCATTAAGACAGGTGAGACTTGGCCCCGCCAGGACACCTGCTCTCCCTCTCTCTCCCAATCCTCCCCAGTAACCCTGACATCACCCTGTACGTGTGTCAAGCTTTCAAGAACCTCATCAAGACAGGTGAGACTTGGCCCCGCCAGGACACCTGCTATCTCTCCCCCTTCCATCTCCTATCCTCCCCCGTAACCCTGACATCACCCTGTACGTGTGTCAAGCTTTCGAGAACCTCATCAAGTCAGGTGAGACTTGGCCCCCTCCAGGACACCTGCTCTCTCTTTCTCCTATCCTCCCCCGTAACTCTGACATCACCCTGTACGTGTGTCAAGCTTTCGAGAACCTCATCAAGACAGGTGAGACTTGGCCCCGCAAGGACACCCTCTCCCCACCCCTCCCTCCACCCCCTATCCTCCCCCGTAACCCTGACATCACCCTGTATGTGTGTCAAGCTTCGAGAACCTCATCAAGACAGGTGAGACTTGGCCCCTCCAGGTCTCTAGCTCCCCCTCTCCCCCTCACCTTCCCATATATCTGGTCACATGCTGCGCTAGAATTGTACATGCTTCAGCTGATAATATCCCGACCGTTGACAAGATAAGCATGAAAATGGTTGAGGTTAGCTTAGAACCTTAAAAAAAAATCTGGTGAAATAGTCAACCGACCTGATAATACTAAGAGAATTGGTGTGGTAGCCACTTAATGTATGTATTTATGTTGTGTCCGCAAAGAAGATAATACTCTAGTTTATAATGCAGTAAAACTTTTTTTGTTAATTGCACCAACATCAGTGTAAAGAGCAGAGGAAATGATTGACATATTCCCAATCAGAGCCAAAGTCTGAATACTGTAAGCCTGGTAAAGTGTTTCACTAAAACTTATCACTATCGGCCAGGATTAGAGTGGTAAAAAACTGACAGTGGAGCCAAGACGTGAAACGGAAAGAGGCAGCATAGCTAGCAGCGCATGGAGTAAAAGCTATAAAGAAACATCAGCATTGCGAGAACAGAAGGAAAACATCAGCATTGCGAGAACAGAAGGAAAACATCAGCATTGCGAGAACAGAAGGAAAACATCAGCATTGCGAGAACAGAAGGAAAACATCAGCATTGCGAGAACAGAAGGAAAACATCAGCATTGCGAGAACAGAAGGAAAACATCAGCATTGCGAGAACAGAAGGAAAACATCAGCATTGCGAGAACAGAAGGAAAACATCAGCATTGCGAGAACAGAAGGAAAACATCAGCATTGCGAGAACAGAAGGAAAACATCAGCATTGCGAGAACAGAAGGAAAACATCAGCATTGCGAGAACAGAAGGAAAACATCAGCATTGCGAGAACAGAAGGAAAACATCAGCATTGCGAGAACAGAAGGAAAACATCAGCATTGCGAGAACAGAAGGAAAACATCAGCATTGCGAGAACAGAAGGAAAACATCAGCATTGCGAGAACAGAAGGAAAACATCAGCATTGCGAGAACAGAAGGAAAACATCAGCATTGCGAGAACAGAAGGAAAACATCAGCATTGCGAGAACAGAAGGAAAACATCAGCATTGCGAGAACAGAAGGAAAACAAGAGGAAGAAGCAAAATAGGACGCATTGACATGAAAGACATAGGAGTCCAAGTAACGATCATTTTATAAAATGAAAGGCCGAAATGTTATAAATTCGTTCATCAGAATTATTACTTTGAATTTTCCATATACAAAATGTAGCGTTTGGTAGAACATTTTAAAAGAAAGAAAAAGTTTGAAATAGATTAGGAGAAACATTAACCAACCTGTGCTGTCATCTCAAATCTGTGCATGTCTGTGTAAATCCCAGATGAAGGCAGGGAGGTCTTTACCAAGGGCAACAGGATGAAGGTCATCTTGACCGCCATGAGCACATTCACAGATAACTCTCAGATCCATCGGTGCTGCTGCAAGGTTATCGCAGTTGTTTCCCTTAGTAAGTAAAATGTTTAAAGATTATATCTATCCTTACTGGGTGGTTCTCTCAGTTTATTTCTGTATACTCTCTCTCACTCTTTCTCCCGCTCCCTCCCTCTCTCTCCCTTCCTCCTGTTTAACTCTTTCTACTGATCTTTCTGTCTTCCTCACATCCTCTCTATATCTTTCTCATTATGTCTATATCTCACTCTTTATCCCAATTTATCTTATTAACGGTGTCTGTTTTTATTATTAACTCAACTTACAACGAGGGGCCAAAATATAATTTCAAATATATTTCAAATGTCTTATACAAAATATGCTAGCAATAATCTCTACTTCAGATTTAATTCTAAGATCTCTCACTCGATAGAGAATAGCTAATTTAAATTTATTTCCAGCTCATTCCCGCTTGACCGGGGCATATTTAATAGATTGCAGTGATCCGAGATCTCCATACAGTGGGAAGGCTATAACATGCAGCTAACATGTCTTGTTTTCCCAGGTGTAGATATCCGCAAGAACCTGATCAGTGTGACAGCTCTGGAGAGTGTCCTGACCTGGGCTCCATGCAGCTAACCTGTCTTGTTTTCCCCAGGTGTAGATATCCGCAAGAACCTGATCAGTGTGACAGCTCTGAAGAATATCCTGGGCTCCATGCAGCTAACCTGTCTTGTTTTCACCAGGTGTAGATATCCGCAAGAACCTGATCAGTGTGACAGCTCTGGAGAGTGTCCTGGGCTCCATGCAGCTAACCTGTCTTGTTTTCACCAGGTGTAGATATCCGCAAGAACCTGATCAGTGTGACAGCTCTGGAGAGTGTCCTGGGCTCCATACAGCTAACATGTCTTGTTTTCCCCAGGTGTAGATATCCGCAAGAACCTGATCAGTGTGACAGCTCTGGAGAGTGTCCTGGCCTGGGCTCCATGCAGCTAACATGTCTTGTTTTCCCCAGGTGTAGATATCCGCAAGAACCTGATCAGTGTGACAACGCTGAAGAGTGTCCTGGGCTCCATGCAGCTGTTCCCTGTCGACCTGGAGCTCCAGATCATCGGTTGTGGGACGCTGGCTTGCTTGCTGGAGAAGACAGGTAGGCGAGGCGAGGCAGGGTCAAACCCAGCTGACCCATCCTCTAGTATGATGTTGTCAGAGACGCAACGCTGGATCAAATCAGAGCTCTCTACGAGTTTCTGCCAGTGGCATTCTATATGTGTCTGCATGGTTTTTCTGGAATCCCATTGGACAATAAACTAGGGGACGAAAAGGTATCAGATTTAACGGTCAGATCCTTGACTCGATACCAAACGTGATGAAGAGTTTGAAACTGAAATGGAAAAATCCTTTACAAAAGAAGCTTCAACCGAATAGAGGAAATTGACTGATTCTGTATTTCCCAAATCTATTCTAGGATCTTTCTAAACGCATATATGAGATGATTTGCAGTTCCAGCAAAAATTACAAAATGATTTTGGAAAAAAAGATCTATACAAAGTTTGGATTCTAAATAATTAGCCTTCTATTCTTGTTCAATAAATAGAATGTTAATGGTAACCTGAAAAAAAAACCGACTAGATTTAAACATGTGCAGCATTTTGATTTTAAAAAATGCCGTACTTTACCTCCACCATTATCCACTCTAATCCCTTAAATTTGTATCGGTTAGAAAGTCACAAAGACACGATATTTACAACCAATGTTCAGATAAATCTTTAGATTTAGTCATTTTTTCTTATGCTGACCTCAAAAAACATCCAGAGTGTGTGTTTGTTTACTCTGCCCAGATCTATTGCGGGAGAAGCTGATTGAGCAAGGGGGCATCACCCTGATTGGTCGCGCGCTGTCCACCCATCAGACGGACTCCCGCCTGGCTGTTGTGGCTGTGATGGCCCTGGACCACCTCATGCCTATAGGTAACCCAGTCAGGAGGACTCAAACAGGATCCGGTTTATTATACATTGTTGAAGGGTTTATTTTTTAGTGTTAAGTTCATCTAGTTTTAATGTTAACTCTGAAAATTCTCTGTCTCTCTCTGTCTCTGTCTCTCTCTCTCTCTCTGTCTCTCTCTGTCTCTCTGTCTCTCTCTGTCTCTCTCTGTCTCTCTCTGTCTCTCTCTGTCTCTCTCTGTCTCTCTCTCTCTCTGTCTGTCTGTCTCTCTCTCTGTCTCTCTCTGTCTCTCTCTGTCTCTCTCTCCCTTTCTCCCTCTCTCTCTCTATTTCTCTCTCTCTCTCTCTCTCTCTCTCTCTCTCTCTCTCTCTCTCTCTCTCTCTCACTCTCGCTCTTTTTCTCTCTATCTATCTATTTATCTATCAAACCCTCTGAGAGAGAGAGAGAGAGAGAGAGAGAGAGAGAGAGAGAGAGAGATATCGCCCAACCATAATAGATCATTGAAATCCCACAACTTGAGTATCTCACTTTTTATACGACAGCAATACTGTGCAAAAGTTCTCTTTGTGGCGGTTTTACCTGTAGCCTCTCTTAATAATTTTCTATTCATAGAGCAAGATAAGAGAAAGAAGATGTTGGCAGCATTTCTTGTAGTGCCAATGACAGGGGATAGTTATGATTCCATTATGATAGCCAAGTGTACACGATACATTAGGTTTCTAAAACAAAGAGAGGAAAAAACACTGTAAAGTACGAGCTTGGAAAGGGCAAGGTGGAGCATTGCTACATTAATAACCTTGTTGGTGATTTTAAGTAAGCCGGGAAATTACTTCTTTACTGAAAGTGTAGCAAAACAGGCATTTATACCAAGCTGGTTAGTAACCTTAGAAAGCTTATTGCATTTTGTGTTTTAGACAAAAGAGAAACAATCTTGTAATTTTCTTAAATTTCCTTTTGAGCTTTCAATATACCTCCAGATTTTTACTAAAAGTATATTGTAAATGTCTCGACCTGATAGTAAAAAATAATGTGAGGACAGGCAGACGTGGTGGTACAAGGTCATCAAGACCAACTTACACGGCATTCCATGATGTTGATATTGCGAAAACTAAAGTCTCTTTTCGAGTAGGACGATGCGCTTCCACATTTTTGAATGCTTGTCTCAGTCTCTTTGTCTGAGTACCTTTACGGTTTATGTCCATAACAATCTGTAAGTTTGTTTCTCTCTCCACCCAAACCCATCCTCTCATCCCCCCCACCTTTTTCCAGACCTCAGCCAGCACTCCGCTGACGCCACGCTAGCCAAAGAGACAATCCTGAAGTGTATGAGGAGTTTTTCCGAGAACAAAGAGGTTCAGATCTCTGGCTGTCGTGCGCTTGGCAAGTTGGAAATCTCCGGTGAGTAGATTTAGATCTAGAGAAGACAGGCTAATGGGTTAGTTTAAAGTAAGAATTATAAAAGCTGGAGTTTTAGGTGGTGCTTAGAAGGGCTTAAGACTTGGCTTTTACTGAAAGTAACCGAACAATTCTTGCGATTGTGGAATTAAAACCATCCAGTGACAAGTTAACCCCAGGCTTCAGATAAGTTGGACATCTCCAGTGAGTAGTTTACCTCAGGCTCCAGACAAGTTGGGAATCTCCAATGAGTAGTTTACCTCAGGCTTCAAATAAGTTGGACATCTGCAGTGAATGTTTACATCAGGCTCCAGATAGTTTTGACATTTTCAGTGAGTAGTTTACCTCAGGCTCCAGATAAGTTGGGCATCTCCAGTGAGTAGTTTACCACAGGCTTCAGATAAGTTGGACGTCTGCAGTGAATGTTTACATCAGGCTCCAGATAGGTTGGACATTTTCAGTGAGTAGTTTACCTCAGGCTCCAGGTAAGTTGGACATCTTCAGTGAGTAGTCTACCTCAGGCTTCAGATAAGTTGGACATCTTCAGTGAGTAGTTTACCTCAGGCTCCAGATAAGTTGGACATCTTCAGTGAGTAGTCTACCTCAGGCTTCAGATAAGTTGGACATCTCCAATCAGTAGATTACCTTAGGCTTCAGATAAGTTGGACATCTCCAGTGAGTAGTTTTAACACAGGCTCCAGATTCAGCAAGAACACGGCTATCTCCGTTGAGTTGTTTACTCCTAATATTTAATACAGCTTGCGGCCGGAAAACTCATTATTTCTTGTAATACATTCGTAAAAATTAAGTTTTCTGCAATTTTCTTCTATTTCTCACTGGCATATCGACCTTAGTTGTTTTTTCCCCCATGCTTTTTTTAAAGTAGGATTTTGTAAGACCCTGCAGTGTTTTGTCCTCCAACAATAAAACAATATCAGGAAGGTGAGTTAAAGTAAATCTATTCCTTCTAACTCGAATGAGCTGATCAGCGATGCAGCGCCACTCGACAGTGGTTTCGGGATATCCTTATTGTTGTCCTGATTTATGTCGTTCAAGGAAAAAGTTTAAAATCAATCTGAATGATTTAGTATGTCATAAGTGTTATTTTCATATCTAAACTACACCTCGCTCGATGTACGAAATGAAATCAAGATTAAGGCGTAGATTTAGAGGTAGTCCGAGAACTTAATCCATTCTAGATTCAGACCTAACAGAAAACAAGACTCGTGCTTTCATACTGCTGCACATAAACCAACCCTGATTTTTATGACATATTTCCTCTTCAAAATATGCCAGTCGATTGCTAAACCAAACAAAGGCTTCTGACTGTCTAGCGAGAGCACTTTGTCTAACACAAAATCAATGAGCTGACTGATCTTTTTTTCATTTTAAGTAAAACCACTTTTTAGAAACATAACTTTTTTTTAAAAAAAGCTACAGTATAAATTAAAAATCGAAGTAATAGCTATTAACTTTATTTTAGTTAAGTGATTATATAATGTTTTATATAATCAATCTAAAAAAAAAATTCAAATGTAAAATTGCGGGATATAATTTCAAAACAATCTAATCGGATCATCGTTTCCTCTAGCAATAATGATCGCCGCAAAATTACTTCCTTTCAATAATACAAAAAAAAAAACGGTTGAAAATATCAATGCGAAATCTGCATAAATTGATTTTGGCTAATTCCGCGTGGACAGTAAAATCAATCAATTAATCAAATATTTATTTAAAGAAAGTGCGGAAGGATTGAGAAATCCATGTGTATCTTTCCCAGATTACGATGACGAACTAAATCCTCGATGGGGAAATGTTTAAAAATAGAAACATGACTTTTTAATTTTAAAAAAAAGTAACTCGCGAAAAACAAAAGACTAATAGAAACATTTTTAACTGAAATTATTTTGGTGCGACTTATTTTTTTTTTTTAAAGATTTTCCTCATCTCTTCAAACTTATGTGCGTAAGTGTTGCTGTTAAGCTCATCAATTGCTGCTGCGGATGTGATTAAGCTATTTCAAGTCCAACACAGAAATCTTTGTAGTTTTTTTTCTGCTTCAGTGTCTGTTGTTTTTTATGAATGCCAGTCCGGATCATTGTCTTATTTGGTAAAATTTCAGACGAATCACCTCAAGCATAAACATGGCGTTTTCGCCGATTTCATAAAATGCAAATTATCTTTAAATGTTTCCCCAGCGGAGAGTGACATCATAGAGGTGGCGACAAACGTCATCGAAGCGATCAGACGTCATGGCAGAGAACCGGAAGTGCAGAAGTCTGCTGCTGCTGCGCTCCGACCTTACTACAAGCTGGGTGGGTTCACACTCGCCACTTGTCGACTGCTGCTTCAACAATGACCGCCATTCCCCTTAGATCTAATGTTGATTTTTTTTCCCCAATTTTTAATTTTCTTTTAAAAGCAATTTCTTTTTACACGGCAGAAAATCCAATATGATAAGCTGAATGTTTAAAAAGAAACATTCTATGTTCGAAGTTTCAACTATTTTTAATCTGACAAAAAAAAATCTGAGCTTCTTGGCTGTATAGGGAGTTACCAGGTGTGATTATAAATTTTGCTTTAACCTTAGAGAGTTTTACTTTCTTTTTTTTTTATGTTTTTTTTTGTAAAAAAATTCTCCTAATCGCGGGAAGAGTGAGGGAAAACGTTTGGTCCCCCGTGCTTTGATTATGTAAAGTAATATTCCAGTTCAGTATGCTAAAAACTAGTTTGCAAAATGATTTGAAATTGTAACAGAAAAGATCGTGCCAAAACCATACCAGAAAAGCAACTGAAGATATCAATGTAGAAGGTTCAAATCCTGTATTAGGGTTTTCCTGATACTGTAATCCTAAGACATTCCATTCACATGTCTAAACACCGCTCTGTACAGATGGCTCCTCTATCCAGATAAGCCTTTTATCTAGAGCAAGATTGGTCACTCTAGTTGTTCTGGTCACAAGCGTGAATCCGCTAAAAGGACCAACCCGGTTCCCCTCACTCTTCCCTAACAGTGTCGAGCCAGTATGGTGAGAGCCCTAGCACTAGTGATGTTTGTTTTTTAAATCAGGCTATGTATGGTCCTCTCCCTCAGAGCCGTTCTCTGGTCTGCTGGAAAAGGCGCTGCACTCTCCAACCGTGAACCCCTCACAGTCGTTTTGGCATGACGTAAGTCAGTGATCACGGACGGCTGACCACTCACTGACCAGTGATCACATGGGATCTGGTGTTGCCAAGAAAAAGACGGGGCAATAAACAGCTGGAAGAGCGCTCGCCACCCGGGGAACTTTGCGATGGACATTAATTTTTCATGACCAGGGTGGTGTTTGGTCATCTGTTGTTATCTTGGCTGCATACACTGGATGACAAGTACCGATAATAGTGGCTGACCAAGCATGGGACCATTAGTGGTCATCACTGACCCTAATTGAGCATGAGTGACCATGAGGGATTTGTGCTTTCTGCAATTGATTTTCTCTTCTCGGTGTTAGCACGTGACATTTTCGCCGCATAAGTGGATATTACTTATGATTCATGGCCGGAAAAGTTCGACAATTCCTGGTACAAATTTTAGTTTTGTGTCCTCTGGTGATCTGGAAAACATCCAATCTCTGGGGTTTCCGTTACTGGACGCTTGATCTATGATGGCTAACATGGACGGTGACTAGTTATCCTCAAATCTTCAGTGGTCCACAGATTCATGCTCATTTGATCCAACACTCGTGAAAAACTTCGATGACCACTGCACTGTGACTATGCTTCAACTCTGATTGTCATCTAGACGGTGACATTACTGTGAAATTTAAAGACTTACCGCTTTTAAACTTCGTTTTGTCAAGAGAAAATCCGTTGTTTTGAACTCAACACAGCTGATTTGGAGAATTACATGGCCATTTTCATTTTTTTTTATACTAGTGCACATTTTTTTCTCTTTGTTGTGAGATTATACACCTTTTTAGCACGCTACCCAGATGTGCTGCAGTTACTTGTAACTCTCCAGCTTCTTCTATCGATGTCCATGATTTTTGCTTTGTTGGCTGCTCAAACAATTCGGTAACTTTACAAAGTTAAACAGCTTGCTGTTGGCGAAAAAGATGTGTGGGAAAGGGATAAAGAATATTAATGGCGTGATGGGTTAGGATGTGGGGTATTCGGATCTAGGCTTGTTTGAATTCCGATGTTGCTCAGCCTGACGGGGGCCAAAATCTTAAGGTTTTTCTTTGGTTACCTTGCTTGTTATCAACCTTTTAAACTCTGAAGGCAACAAGAGACAGGTGTGGAAAGTCTATGGCGGCTATGTAAAATATTATAGTATAGCAATTTGTTGCGTTTCAAGCTCACTTTTCCTTGCTTTTGTTTGTTCTAAGTATTCTAACCTATAATGCACTGTTGTTATTTATTTGTTGAGGTTGAAGTGAAATGTGTTTTTGACCGCTTAGGTTTTTTCAATGTGCAATGACTATGACTCAAATGGGTACAGAAAACATTATTGTTCTCGATCTGATAAAAAAATGCAAGATGCCATTCCCTGGTTTCTTTTTTGTGTGAAATATCACACATTTGTGAATACTGTTTTGCAACAATACATGTACGACTTGTATGAAATAAGTTCAGAAATGGCCGTGTATGAAGACTATCTCTCTACAGTCTAGAATTAAAAGTACTGCCCTTTCATTATCAATTTGATGCCAGTGAAACATGCCCCACTCCTTTATTTACTGAAATTAAGACGGAACTCAACGCTACTATTTGCTTTTTTTGTTTCCTTGATATTTTTTTCCAACAAAAGTAAATAATGCTAAGATCTTCCCGATTGCTCCGTTGTATCTTTTATCTGCATCTCATTTCCTTCAATTCATGAACATAATTATGTTTCAATATTCTCTCTCAAGCCGCGCAGTTTTAGATTTCAGAAAAAAAAAGATCCAGTGCTCCTCTCCACCTGGAAAACTCATCTCTGCCAAACTTTCCGATCGACTCGGAAACTCTGGAGTGGATGAGTTTGGACATGTTAGCAGTGAGTACTGAATTTCACCCTCACAGCCATACATCTGGAGATTATTCACTGCTTAATCCAACTGCTGTTATGGATCTACTGCAGGCGGCCTTTGAAATGACTTGATGATGATTCAAATGATATGAAGGTTTCAAACTCGGTCCTCTATATGCTGGTAACATTCTCCTCTTCATAAATCGATTACATATACTTTGAACTCCATCCTTGGCACTTTTCGTCTCTAGAACAAACTGTTGAATATTTTGAAGAAATATAATATTGGTTTTTTTTTTTTTTTTTAAATATCCGGATTGATTTAAGAGTTAGATTCGGAAGATGGTATTGACTAGTGGTGCTGTCACTATCTTTCTATAGTTGATAAAATTATCGTCTTCATTATAATCAATTTCAGATACATGGTCTGATGATCCATTGTTACCATCACCAGAAACGGTGTAGACACAATGTAAATCATAAAAAAATCCCTGGTTTTTGTTTTTTCACATTAAAACAATTTTCTCAAGAGACTGAATTTGTGTGTTGGTTTTGTTGTGGTTGGATGTTTGATATAACCTACACATAAGAGGAGGACGCCGATCCGTTACAACCTGTCAGAAAGCCCCAGTCAGGCGGTTGAATCGGGAGATAAAATGTCTGGAAATATTGATTGGCTCAATTGGGCCTGACAGGATCCAGGAAGGACGCGAGGAAGCGCTCGTGACAGAACTCGAGACAGAGCTCCTGAAGAGACGCGAGGGCAGAACTCGTGACAATACTCCGGTAGAGGCCGTGACAGGACTCGAGAGCAGAACTCGTGACAATACTCCGGTAGAGGCCGTGACAGGACTCGAGGGCAGAACTCGTGACAATACTCCGGTAGAGGCCGTGACAGGACTCGAGAGCAGAACTCGTGACAATACTCCGGTAGAGGCCGTGACAGGACTCGAGGGCAGAACTCGTGACAATACTCCGGTAGAGGCCGTGACAGGACTCGAGGGCAGAACTCGTGACAATACTCCGGTAGAGGCCGTGACAGGACTCGAGGGCAGAACTCGTGACAATACTCCGGTAGAGGCCGTGACAGGACTCGAGAGCAGAACTCGTGACAATACTCCGGTAGAGGCCGTGACAGGACGCGAGGGCAGAACTCGTGACAATACTCCGGTAGAGGCCGTGACAGGACTCGAGACAGAGCTCCTGAAGGGACGCGAGGGCAGAACTCGTGACAATACTCCGGTAGAGGCCGTGACAGGACTCGAGGGCAGAACTCGTGACAATACTCCGGTAGAGGCCGTGACAGGACTCGAGGGCAGAACTCGTGACAATACTCCGGTAGAGGCCGTGACAGGACTCGAGGGCAGAACTCGTGACAATACTCCGGTAGAGGCCGTGACAGGACTCGAGGGCAGAACTCGTGACAATACTCCGGTAGAGGCCGTGACAGGACTTGAGGTAGGACTCGAGGCAGAACTTGTGACAGGACTCGAAGGCAGATTTCGTGACAGGACTCGTGGAAGATTCGTGATAAGACTCGAGATAGGGATCGCGACAGGACTCGTGGCAGAGCTCGTGACAGGACTCGGGATAGAGGTCGTGACAGGATTCAGGGTAGAGGTCGTGACAGGACTCGGGGCAGAGCTCGTGACAGGACTCGGAGTAGCGCAGAGCTCTTGACAGGACTCGGGGCAGAGCTCGTGACAGGACTCGGAGTAGCGCAGAGCTCATGACAGGACTCGGGGCAGAGCTCGTGACATGACTCGGAGTAGCGCAGAGCTCTTGACAGGACTCGGGGCAGAGCTCGTGACATGACTCGGAGTAGCGCAGAGCTCTTGACAGGACTCGGGGCAGAGCTCGTGACATGACTCGGAGTAGCGCAGAGCTCTTGACAGGACTCGGGGCAGAGCTCGTGACATGACTCGGAGTAGCGCAGAGCTCTTGACATGACTCGGAGTAGCGCAGAGCTCTTGACAGGACTCGGAGTAGCGCAGAGTTCTTGACAGGACTCGGAGTAGCGCAGAGCTCTTTACAGGACTCGGGGCAGAGCGTATGAAGGACACAGAGCAAAGCCTATGACAGGACTCGGGGGTAGAGCGCATGAAGGACTCAAAGCAGAGTGTATGACAAGAATCAGGGGCAGAGCGCATGACAGCACTCGGAGGCAGGGCGCATGAAGGACTCGGACTGTTGGAGCAAGCGCATGACAGGACATGTGCTAGAGCGCATGCAGGACTCGTCCTAGAGCTCATGGCAGGACTCGGAGCACAGCTTGTGACAGGACTCGGAGCAGAGCTCATGACAGGTCTTGGGGCAGAGCGCATGACAGGACTCGGAGCAGAGCGCATGACAGGACTCGGAGCAGAGCGCATGACAGGACTCGGAGCAGAGAGCATGACAGGACTCGGAGCAGAGCGCATGACAGGACTCGGAGTAGAGCGCATGACAGGGGTCGGAGCAGAGCCCATGACATGACTCGGAGCAGAGCTCATGACAGGAATTGGAGCAGAGCGCATGACAGGGGTCGGAGCAGAGCTCATGACATGACTTGGAGCAGAGCGTATGACAGGGGTCGGAGCAGAGCTCATGACATGACTTGGAGCAGAGCTCATGACAAGACTTGGAGCAGAGCGCATGACAGGGGTCGGAGCAGAGCGCATGACAGGACTTGGGGCAGAGCGCATGACAGGACTTGGAGCAGAGCGCATGACAGGGGTCGGAGCAGAGCGCATGACATGACTTGGAGCAGAGCGCATGACAAGACTCGGAGTAGAGCGCATGACAGGACTCGGAGCAGAACTCATGACAGGATTTGGAGCAGAGTGCATGACAAGACTCGGAGCAGAGCGTATGACAGGACTTGGAGCAGAGCGGTTGACAGGGATTGAAGCAGAGCGCATGACAAGACTCGGAGCAGATCGTATGACAGAATTTGGAGCAGAGCGTATGACAGGATTTGGAGCAGAGCCCATGACAAGACTCGGAGCAGAGCGTATGACAGGATTTGGAGCAGAGCGTATGACAGGACTCGGAGCAGAGCGCATGACAAGACTCGGAGCAGAGCGCATGACAGGGGTAGGAGCAGAGCGTATGACAGGACTCGGAGCAGAGCGCATGACAGGACTCGGAGCAGAGCTCATGACAGGGGTCGGAGCAGAGCGTATGACAGGACTCGGAGCAGAGCTCATGACAGGGGTCGGAGCAGAGCGTATGACAGGACTCGGAGCAGAGCGCATGACAGGACTCGGAGCAGAGCTCATGACAGGACTCGTAACGAACCCTTCCGCTTTGTTTTCAGATGCGTTATTTACGGACAGTTTTTCAGTTTCAGACCACAGCTTCAACCATACATTAGCTTTAGTCATGCAGACAGCCAATGGCTGGGTGGTCAACAGTTCACCCTGAGGTTTGAAAAGGTAATAAATAGTAGGTTCGAATCTGATACTGGTAAATGCCATATCTACAGCCCTAATCTCTTCATCTTATATGCTAAAGGAAAAATAAATATTCGGAAACATTGTGGACAGACTATATCAAATCAATCAATCAGTAGTGCTAGAAAAGCATATATACATTGAAGAGCCATTCAGTTCTTAGACTTAACGTCCTCCACAAATCTTATGTCGAGCCCAGTCAATACTAGATGATTGTGTGTGTGTATAGGGGGGAGGGGGGGGGGGGGTAGGTGAGTGGGTTTTTAACAAGCCTTTGGGCAGCACTTGTTGCTTATTGGCTGAAATCAATTCCCGGTGTTTTGTCTCGCTCGCCGGTGGAAAGAATGAATTGCAGCGAGGCTGACGTAATTAGGTCACCTAGGAGCTATATTTGTCCCACCATTGATGTGGACAGTACTTTGCTGACTAGAATTGAAGTAAAGTCAAAGAAAAGACAAAACGCCCACTTTTCGCAGTAGGGGGTACACAAGCCTTGTTCAGC
Source organism: Elysia crispata (assembly GCA_033675545.1). Taxonomy (NCBI): domain Eukaryota; kingdom Metazoa; phylum Mollusca; class Gastropoda; family Plakobranchidae; genus Elysia; species Elysia crispata. The sequence continues at coordinate 208,565 of JAWDGP010006349.1, read as the reverse complement.
CCTCCTACAGCATCGACTGTTAAGATCAAAACAGATCTATCTCCAATTAACCTGTTTTTCTTTCCAAATAGCAGGAATGCCTGTACTGTGTATATCTTTCTCTTTTCCTGTAACAGATTGTTTATAATAAATTTTAGCAGACGTTCTCTTATATAAAAAAAAAAATTAAACAAGTAGATCATCATATTTTAAACTTATCTAGAGATTAACTAGCGCAGTACAATGTCAAAATCCTTCCCCCCCCAAAAAAAAAAAAAAAAGGAAAAAAAAACAAAAATAAAAAAAAACAAAAAACACTTCCACGTTAGAACGGTAAACTAAAAATCATTACTGCAAAGTAAATATAATTTTTTTTACAAGAAGAAATGTTAGAAATCTATCCCGGACTCATGCCTGTATCTATAGCAGAGTGACATAGATCAGATGGGGTCTCTAACGCTGAAACAGGCCTAAGGCAGTCCCGTGTAATCTTTGAACATATTGACGTCATAGATCTCTGCGTTGGTCGTCGCACTCTTGACGCTTTCTTTACTCGCTTGTTGTTGATAATTTTGATAGGAGTCGGGGAGAGTCACGGGTACAAGCCTTCCACTTGATAACAGCACTGTTAGTTGCGGGTTTTTTTTTTTCTCTGTTCGGACGGTTTTTAAAGTCAGCTCAGGTTCAGACCCGGATAAGTTATGTCCTTCGCTAGGCTTGGGTTGATATGGGTACATGTAAACTAAAAGTTGAAGATTTAAAACTTCTTGACATGTCGGGAAGAGTTTTGTTCCTCATAATTTGTGCGTTCGTGTATGTGTGTTTGGGTATCTCCCTCTTTCTCTCTCTCTCTCTCTCTCTCTCTCTCTCTCTCTCTCTCTCTCTCTCTCTCTCTCTCTCTCTCTCTCTCTCTCTCTCTCTCTCTCTCTCTCTCTCTCTCTCTCTCTCTCTCTCTCTCTCTCTTTCTCTCTCTCCCTCTCTCTCTCTCTCTCTCTCTCTCTCTCTCTCTCTCTCTCTCTCTCTCTCTCTCTCTCTCTCTCTCTCTTTTGAATCTCAGTCGGAAATTTTTAGTTTTCCCCCACCCTG
>JAWDGP010006349.1:195000-202500 GCA_033675545.1 Elysia crispata | reverse complement strand
AAAAGGACCTCAAATAGAAGAGAGCTAGTGACTATGACTCCACGATCTAACGTAGTAACATGGACAGAATACGGAGACAGATACTTGGGGGAGTTTGCCTCAGGCAACTAATGAAGACATGTAGGCTTAGATTTTGAACAATCACACAGATATAAAACGAACAGCAAACATATTCAGGTAAAGTCTATTTTTTGAGGGTATCTGTGATATAATTCAGCAAAAATTAACAATATTTTTACTTTTTGAGCTTTCTGCTCACTAAATTTTATATCATATGACAAATACTTTTTATTATGCACATGTCTCCACATATTTCGAGAAGAATTAGAAAACATACCATATAACATCCTTTTCTTATAGAAAAATGGTACTTGACCAAAAATTATTTGTGAAGTGGCCTCCCACATTGGACATTTTTTAGCTACGCTGTAACAATAAGACACTGCTAGGCTGAAAAACAAGCGAATTCGATTTTTTCACCGCTCTCAAGTTCAGCCCAAAAAATCTGATGTTCAGTAAACCATCAATGTTTCTCAAAACAAAGCCTAAGTCCATCTGCATGAGAGAAGATGGTCTCCTTTTCCAGCATTGCTGTCCGAACAGGACTTAAAAATGAAACCTGGGCAAATTTTACTCTTTAATTCGGATACAGGACTTAAAAATGAAACCAGGGCAAATTTTACTCTTTAAATCGGATTGAGATCTTGGTATTACAAACAGAACTTAAAATGAACAGGGCGAACTGGCCAGATCATCATTAAGCTGATCATGTGACTGACTCAGGGATATGTTAAAGTTCTCTATTGGTCAGGACTTCGTATGGAAAACTGTAGCATTACAAAGACAGTTCAAAATTTTCAATTAAAGATAAAGAAATCAGGCGACAAAAACAAAATGCTTAGTCTTCTATCATAAATCTGTTAATAAGACACAGATCAGGATAAAACATTTTTAGAATGGGAGAAGAAGGTGGAAAAAAAGTAGTACCAGTATACATGTGTTTTCCTTACTCTTGGAGATGAAGAGATTTCAATAAACTTGACTGCTAGTGTTAAGGGGAAAAAATTGAAACCAGTCATATGACAAACTCTGTGAAGAGAAAAGACAGGAATGTTGAGGGAATCACTAGAATGTAAATTACAACTAATCAAATCTAATGATTTCTTGTTGATGTACTAACAGAGGTACAACGTGGAACTGATGTAGGCAATGTAGCTCTTTCACTATCACAAACTTTATCAGACTCACTAAGGGGAATTGAACAAAGTCAAAATTTCTATGATTATCTTTGTTTTTCAGATTTCTAAGTCTAATGAAATTTGTTATGGGACAAGCTAAACCATTTATACCTATCGGATGAATAATATTCCAACTTCAGTCTTGGAGATTTAGTCCTTTATTTCTTTTCTTGGCTAATACTCCGCAAAACCTTGAGAAATTTACATCTATGCTGGGCCCATGTCAAATCAATGCAGTAAATTGGCCTAAAAGTTGAAATTTAATGGGGTTTTCAAGATACAGAGCTGAGGTTGCCTCAGAATGTTAGGACTACTCAAAAACAGCTAAGATATTAATTTTTTCACTTTTTCTTTCATATCATTGCTGTAGGAAGTTTAAAAGCCTGTTGCTGTCACAACATTTAGACAGACGCATCTTGTCATATGTTTCTGTATTCCCCCAACCTTCTATTCCAACCTGCTTCCTAGAAAACTTTTAAATAAATATTTAGAGAAATTTGTTGATGTTGCTAATTCAGCATTGTCACATCAGAGGCCAAACACTCTAGATAGATATTAGCAAAAGAACCAAACTATGCTCCTAAAGCCGAACCAATGAAATCTCTCTACATGACAAGCTTAATCAATGGGATTATTGCATCATAAACTTTTCATCTTAAGGTTGCATCCAAAGTACTAGTTTACATTGATACAAGTACATGAAATTTAGTCTACCTAGAATAAACATTGTTGAAGAGTAAAACATGAAAATTACTATTTCTAACCAGGAAATAGTTTTCAGGTAATAAAAGTGACGACAACGCCAGCGACAAAAACAAAAGTACATATATACAGAGAACTAATGTTGGTAGAATTTTTTGAGTCAAATCAATACAAACTTAGAATATTGCATTATAAATGACACCAAGCAGATGAACAACCGTACATTTTATTTATTAAACAGATAGCCGCATACAGTCAGAATGTTACAACATGCAGAAATAGATGTGTCAATCAATCAGCATTCAAACACCATCTCTGCCTGTTTCTGTTTGTCTACCTCTCTTATTCATTCTCAAACTGCGACTTTTTCACTCTCTTTCACACATGCTCACATTCTTCAGACATTTAAAAAATTCACTCTTCATTAATAGCTGCATGGACAATTGCAAAGTGAAAATCTAAAAGTTTGTAGAATAGCAGAGGTAATGGAGGGTAGAATTCTGGCATAAACTACGTGTACAAAACAAGTATCATGTATACCAGCAGTGACGATGTTGGTTTCAAGAATTGTGTCTAAAGAGTACATTTTACTAGTAAATGATAATAACACTTCTCAACAAAGGGAAAAAAAACAACATATATAATTTTTTTTTTGGTTTATTTATCTGTAAAATATTAAGGGATGCTAAATTTTGTGAAAACAAACTATACCAAAATAAAATTAAAATGACAGAGGGTAAAAAAAAATAATCATGAATTCTGGTTAAGCAAAGTGCAAGCCGTTTTATTGCAGTGAAAATTTCAAAAGAAGGTTGCACTTGTTAGCTTGGCAGAATAACCTAACATGATTAACAATGTTGATGAAACATGCCTATTTTTTAGAGAAGCATTCCTAAATGAAATTGGCGAAGGAAAAAAAAAACAGAATGAAAATAAAATAAAATAGAGTTACCTGAGAGACCAAATGTTGAAGTCTCAACTTTATGTAAAGCAATGGATGAGGATTTACACCTCTTTGTACAGAGAGCAAAAATTTACCAAGCCGTTGTAATATTAAATACAAAAAGAGGAACTAACTTTGGAATTTGCAGATTGTCCTTCCCTTGCCATTAAAAGCTGCCTAGAAACAAGTCTGTGGGGGAGAACTAGGCTAAGTTCTCACCATCACACTTTCTAATCGATGGTGAAACAAGACGCTCTCTTCACTCCCAGCCAGACGAAACAATTTTTCTCTCAAATTGACGCAACAGAGTAGACAGAACAAAAGGTCGTTGGTAGTATTAAAAAAGTTTCTACATTAATACAAAAAAATCTGCTTAACTCGCAGTATCAGCAATCGTGGAGACATCAGAGATGAGGACAGATGTATGTTTAACATTTGATCACAGTTAAGTTTATAATGCATCGGTCAAACAAGGGACCAATCAGGGGAGGGGGGAAGGAGAGATGGGGGAGAAAAAAAATGTTAAACAGAATTCTTTGAAAAACATTTTACAACCTCTCAGCGCACAAAAAATCTAAGAAAAATAATTTCTTTTGATGTGCCTGTTGTTACACTCTACCTTGTCTCCTGCTTGGTCACCGAATCTTGCATGGGCCAAGTGAAGAAATGTTTAGTTCCGATTTGTTGACCACGTAATTCCACACTATAGCAGAACATACTCATGCCCCAAAGGATGTATGTCATACGCCTCCATGGAAATCTCAACCGTAACACACAATGCACTCGGTGAATCTGGAACCACTATAGGTTCAGGTTTGCCATATCACAGAAATCAAAGAACTGAAAATCCATGATGAAGGATTCCTCCAGGGTTATCCTACACCAAGGACACAAAAATACTTGCGTTGTGAACACTTCCTGTTTCTTTCATGAAAATCTTTGTATGCGTCTGCCTTGTCATTGTGAAATGCTTTGTCCATATAGAAGAAGAGATCAATCAGACTAAGTTATGGTCTACTAAGTTCTAACTTACAATACCTTACAATATCCACTTGTTTTGCCTTTCCCTCTATTCTTGCTGCTATGTTCATTCCCTTGTCTCTGCATCTTTATAATTTTCTTGTGTAACAATATTCCTGTCAGCAATTCACAGTGAGGAGATCGGGAAATGATTCAGCGTCTATGTCGCAGTCTGTTGGAGATTTATTTATTTCTTTTTCCCATCTTTGGAGGACCCTTTGGAAGATTTAGGAGTGTGCTTGCCGCCTGATGAGGCAGACGAAGACGGACAGGAAGAGGATGCAGAAGAAGACGGAGGACCGCCTGCCCCACCAAATCCTCCCCCAAGACCTCCTAGAAGTTTCTGGAATTCTGTGTGTGAAAGTAAAAGAGCAAAGAGAGATATGATTCGAGCCATTATAGAAGACTTGCAGTTCCACTGCCTTAAAACTTTCAGTTCAGTTTGCATGTGGATAGAAGTACAGGCTATTGCCAGAATAAAGTGTAACTCGTTTCAAACATATCTGCAACAGTCATAATCATTAATAAGTCAGTATGGGTTACAAAAAAATTCTTTAGAGAAACTAGTTTAAAAAATATAAACGATGCTCATAGTCCTTAATAACTCAGTTTGGGCACAAAAAAAAAGAAGAAAAAAAAAACCCAAAACTCTTCCTAAACATTATTACATTTGTAATTTCATAATTTCTTGAGATGAAAAATATTGAGCTTAACAGTTTATTATCACAGCATAATCACACTTAGAAAAATCAAGGACTATTGTTTGCTACTGCAGACATTATGAGAAATATGTGCTGATATACTTTAGTTTTGAAAATCCCATAAAAAATATCATAAGGCAAGAACAGTGCTGTCTCTACGACAAATCTGCAAAGTCTGACTCATGAGGAATAATTATCAAACAAATGTGGATACTTTCCAAGTCAATCAAATCCAATTTTCAAGCGATTGGTGATAATTGAATCTCACCTTCGTAGTCTATCAAGCCATCTCCATTAAGGTCTGCCAAGCGGAACATCTCGCGGACATCGTCTTCTCCCAGATTCTCTCCTAGCCGCTTCATAATGTAGCGCAGTTCATGCTGGTCGATGAAGCCGTTCCCATCCATGTCAAACACCTGGAGAAATCAATGATTTTTGTTTCTTTTCAGCTCAAGAAATTCGATGATTTTTATTTATACATATTAAATTACGTAACTATTTATATTCATTTCAAAGTCAAGTTATTTGAGAACTAATCTTCCAACTGCCTGTGGCCTAGAGACTAATTTACTACTGATCATAATGTAAGTAGTATTCAGTGCTAAGAAAAGCAGCACAGAATATAACAGTAAAGTAAAAGATATGATGATAAATGTGTGAATAGTGGACAAGACATAACGCAGAGCTAGGCAGAAAAATTTTGTTTCAAGCAAAATGCCACAGAAATGAGGAAAAAGAAATTAAGTCTTCATGTAAAGTAAATAGCTATACATAGATATGTAAGTCTTCATGTAAAATAAATAGCTATAGATAGATGTATCATGTGCAGGCGAGGCATCAAAGATCCTCCCTATGTGTAAGAAAAGAATCTAACTCTAATACAGTAGTCATACCGTCAGTACTGATTCTATTTGGGACAAAAAGTTGAAGAAAAAAAAAAGCAAAAAAAAAAAAAAACTGTTCAGATTTGTGACAAGGTATGATATTTCTAGCTGTAGCTCCAGTGACAAATTTCCATATTTCACTGCACATTGGGACAGGTTGTTATCATAATACTTAATAGCTTGTCCAGAAGGAAACAGTGAGCCCCAGTCAAGAATGAGGGAGAAAATCTCCCAGTGAAAGTTAAACTCAGAGACCACCAACAGAGCCATCTAGACATAATCCACTGGGGTGATATCCTCATTGTGTGTCGTGTGTGTTCCTTAAGTCGCTTGTGATCTCAGAACTGTCCATAGTTTCTGTCAGGCAGGTCAGAGTGTTAAAATATGGTGGGACCCAAACTTAACATATTGGCTCTACCGCTCTATGAATAGAGCAGCAAGAAGCGAGACTTGAACACACACCTTAAACGTCTCTTTGGTTTTGTCTTCCTCCTCGTCCACCGCAGCCTCGGAGGGTTCTGACCCATGGAGGGACCATCGCTTCATCAGGAGGAGGAACTCGTCATACTCCACGTAGCCATTCTCTGGAGGAAGAGGAGGGTGGGGGGACAAGTGGAGGATAGGGTAAGTTGTGTTGCTTATATATGATTAGTCGGTACGATATATTCATTGTTTAACTATTGCGTGGCAATCAAATATTCTATTGTTATTGTTGTGGTTGTTGTGGATTGGTTAATCAGTGGACTTGCCTATCGGATCTGATCAAATAATAGGATCTTTCTGTTTCATACTGGCCCTATCCTCTTCTCTACAAGTATTTAGATCATATCAAAATGTTCTTGGACACCTTTCAACTTGGACTGAAAATAAACCTGGAATGTGTCACATGATGGTTCATGAAGAAATCCAAATAACAAGGTATATATACAAATATATATATGTATATATATATATATGATGGAAGAACAGCTTCATAAATTCTATGGCGAAGCTGATTTGGAAATCTCACCCTAGCTGTCTAAGTTACTTCTAGAGCTCGGTACTATACACCAAAACAGAGCGCTATGGCTAATTCTCTATTCTCAGTAGGCCTACAGTCTATCTGGGGTCTGCTCAATCGCTCATTCCAAACATGGTAGACAGTTTTAGGCCTGGCGCTGCTACTGTGATGTCTTCATTGCTGTCCTCTGCTCAGGTTACTTTACATCATGAACATTGGCTTAAAATGGTGGATTTCACCCACATCTACCATTAGCTTCCGGTTTAAATCGATCCTCCCTCTTCATGTTGTTTTCTGTATCACACAGCTCACGCATTAGAACTTATCTCTTCCGCTCTTTCCTCTCATCCTATTACTTCTATTGAAAGACTCTCCTTTCTCTCTCTCTCTGAGTGTCTCTTTCTCTCTCTCCCTCCCTCTCTCCTTCTCTTTCTCTCTGTGTCTCTTCCCCCCCCCCTCTCTCTCTCACTTCTGTCTCCCCCCCCTCTCTCTCTCTCACTTCTCTGTCTCTCCCCCCTCTTTCTCTCTCTCACTTCTCTGTCCCTCTCCCCCCTCTCTCTCTCTCTCTCTCACTTCTCTGTCTCTCTCACTTCTCTATCTCTCCCCCCTCTCTCTCTCACTTCTGTCTCCTCCCCCCTCTCTCTCTCACTTCTGTCTCCCCCCCCCTCTCTCTCTCTCATTCCTCTGTCTCTCCCCCCCCCCTCTCTCTCTCACTTCTCTGTCTCTCTCCCCCCCCCTCTCTCTCTCTCTCACTTCTCTGCCTCTCTCCCCCCCTCTCTCTCTCTCTCTCTCTGTCTCTCTCTCCCCCCCTCTCTCTCACTTCTCTGTCTCTCTCTCTCTCTCACTTCTCTCTCTCTCCCTCTCTCTCTCACTTCTCTGTCTCTCCCCCCCCTATCTCTCTCTCACTTCTCTGTCTCTCTCCCTCTCTCTCTCACTTCTCTGTCTCGCTCCCCCCTCTCTCTCTCTCTCACTTCTCTGTCTCTCTCCCCCCCTCTCTCTCTCTCTCACTTCT
>JAWDGP010006349.1:160000-185000 GCA_033675545.1 Elysia crispata | reverse complement strand
GCGAGAAAACTGTATATTGCCTATGCTCAGATCAGAAGATGACATGAAACGGAAGAAAACTAAAATTCAGGATGGTGATGATAATAACCGAAGGCCAATTTTAAAGTTAGAAAACTCAAGGAGGCACAGGAAGGCATGGATCTTTCAAACGAAACAAAACCCACCATACTCATGATGACATCGAATGTTGGGCACCACCAGTCAGAGCTAGGTCTGGCAGGTTGACGAAGTACTAGAGCAGGAGGCGAAGTGCTGGGCAGAGACGGAACAAAACAGCGCATGAAAAATGGATGCTAACCGACGTTTTAATTAGGTAACTCGTCCAGTGCTGACCTCTCCCGGGAGAAGGAGAGGGGGGTGGTGAGGATGGCGGTGCATGCTGATTGGATGTTGTTGTTGTTGTTGTTGTTGTTGTTGTTGTTGTTGTTGTTGTTGTTGTTGTTGTTTGACATAAAGGCTCAAGTACAGAAGGGAAAATTTTAAGATTTCCCATAAAATGTATTGAGCTCCTGGAGTAATTTAACATCTCTCTCTCTCTCTCTCTCTCTCTCTCTCTCTCTCTCTCTCTCTCTCTCTCTCTCTCTCTCTCTCTCTCTCTCTCTCTCTCTCTCTCTCTCTCTCTCTCTCTCTCTCTCTCTCTCTCTCACATATAGTTACACACAAAAACCTCTCATTAATATGTAGGTTTTTAAATAATAATTCTTTTGGCGCCCAGATCCCCTCCCCACCCCCACCTCAAACTCCTTAAAAAAAAAATAATAAAAATAAAATAAAATAAATAAATGAATAAAATAAACAAAAAAACACCCCCACCCTTCCTATAAACACAAACAAATCCAACTAAGACCCATTTGGTCTTCCGCGATATGTTTTCTTCATTTCCCCACCAAAGTGTCCGACCTTATCTTGAAATGCCATCTCTCTTGGAAACCTTTCCTTATACTCGTCTTTGAAGGCTTTCAAAGAAAATCGAACATTTCAATTTTTTGAAATGTTCTTTTTGAGCATTTCAATAAATAATAAGCTCTTGGCCTTTTGAGGGCGTGCTTTGCCCCTGTCTGCCATTGATGTTGGTTCATCTCAGAAAATGATTTCATTAGACAGAAAACTCTTCCTCCCTCCCCTTCCGTGACCCCCCTACCCCTATTAGCCGATTGTGATCCCGCCTTCTCTCAAGGGAACCAAACAAAAGTTCAACAGAATTTTGTCTAAGCCTCTGGATTCTAGTCGTTTTGTTTTAAACTTCATTTGTTCGATTAGGAAATTCCTCACTCAGCCCGCATGAAGACAAGGAATTTCCCAGCGGCACAAGTGGAGTGAGGCATAACTTTCGTAATTCACAATCTTTTTCCTTTCTGATAAATCTCACTTGGTTTTGGACATCATCACCTGATGGTGGTTGTGTTGATGAACCAGGAAGGCCTCAACGACAAACACAATATATCCGTTTTAGACAATGCTCTGTGTATATATTATAGCAGTGAAAACCTTTCATCAGTGTTTGTGTTTTTTGTTTTGTTATGTTTTTTTTTTGTTTTTGTTTTTCAGAAAAGTCTTGCTGTTTTGACATACTAAATCGCATTAAAAGGTAAGAAAATATGAAAGTATCACAGCAAAAGAAAAAAAAATAATAATAAAATTATAACCAATGCCTTTTTCTCATTTTTTTTTTTTTTTTTTTTTTTTTTTTTTGGGATAAATGACGTAAATTAAGGTTTGTCATGGCCCCCCAACATGGTTCTCAAAAAATGAGTAGTTGTGCACTCATCAAGGAAATCGCGTGTGGACTGCACATATAGGCCGGCTCGCCTCCGTCTATTTCCGTACTAATAATTGGCGTAATTTGGTAGGCTGGAGAATGCTTCGCTGGAATACAGTCTTTGAATATGTGGGTGTGATCGTGGCTGGGGATGTTGGAGGTGTTAGTATGGTGTGCTTCAGAATGGCGGGGTGATGATGTTGTTGAACTTCAAACATTGCTTACGGCAATTAAAAAAAAAAAAAAATAGATTGTACATCGCATAGTTTCGAGGCTCAGGCTTGACGGGGGCAAAGAAAACCAACAGTTGAAGGGCACTGCTCCGATTGGATCATATTTACCCACATTTTCTCAACGACACACTCAAATGACACGCCTTAACCTGGCGACAATACTCAAACTTGTGACAGCAGTCCTGGATCCTGAAGAACCGCGCGGAAGTTTGGACTTACAGCCGTCTAGTCTCGATGACCAGCGTCCAGTGATTAGACAAGCGTCCAGTGATTAGACCAACTTCCAGTGATTAGAGAAGCGTCTAATGATTAGACAAGCGTCCAGTGATAAGACAAGCGTTCAATGATTAGACAAGCGTCCAGTGATTAAACCAGCGTCCAGTGATTAGCCAAGCGTCCAGTGATTAGACAAGCGTCCAGTGATTAGACAAGCGTCCAGTGATTAGACCAGCGTCCAGTGATTAGACAAGCGTCCAGTGATTAGACAAGCGTCCAGTGATTAGACCAACTTCCAGTGATTAGAGAAGCGTCTAATGATTAGACAAGCGTCCAGTGATTAGACAAGCGTCCAATGATTAGACAAGCGTCCAGTGATTAAACCAGCGTCCAGTGATTAGACAAGCGTCCAGTGATTAGACAAGCGTCCAGTGATTAGACAAGCGTCCAGTGATTAGACCAGAGTCTAGTGATTAGACCAGCGTCCAGTGATTAGACAAGCGTCCAGTGATTAGACAAGCGTCTAATGATTAGACCAGAGTCCAATGATTAGACCAGCGTCCAGCGAAATCCGTTGAGCTAGAGCCTCACCCAGTGTTATGCGACATGAATACGGTTGGTGTAACATGCCCCATCCTCTGTTTCTCAAGCAACTGACTCGCCTCGTTGATTTCATTTTCCTTATTCCCAACTCACTCTTTCTCTCCATGCTTGTCTTATCTGGGTGTGTGTGTCTCTTTCTCTCTCTCTCCATTTCCCTCCATCTAATTCTCTCCGTCCCTTTCCCGTCTTTCTGTCTATCTCCGAGTCCCTCTCAAGCGTCTCCTCTCTATCTCCATCTCTCTCCCATTTTGCTCCCTTCCTACATCCTCTCTCTCTCTCTCTCTCTCTCTCTCTCTCTCTCTCTCTCTCTCTCTCTCTCTCTCTCTCTCTCTCTCTCTCTCTCTCTCTCTCTCTCTCTTTCTATCTCTCTCTCCCTCCCTCCCTTCCTCCATGCTACCGTCATCCAATCAACATTACCAACCACCGCACATGAAGTCATTCTACTCCCGACTCCCATCCACGACAAGACATGCATTTAAAGCGAGTCCCAAATGCGAATCTTTTACCCCGGACACCACAGTGACGTGGTCTGGCTGGGCACTGGCTATTTCAGAAATTCGAACATCCTAGCGGAGGGAGGAATTTATATCGAAGAGCAGTTATGGAAGGATTGATAATAGAAGAGCTTGGTGAAAGGATAATAATGATAAAAAAAGAATGTCCGAGATCTAAGATGGACAGTTAGAGAGAGGGAAAAGAAAAGAAAAAGGGGAGATAAACAAAAATTCATAGGTTGATAGATAAAAGAAAATAGGTTGATGGATGGAGATCAGATATATATATATATATATATATATATATATATATATATATATAGAGAGAGAGAGAGAGAGAGAGAGAGAGAGAGAGAGAGAGAGAGAGAGAGAGAGAGAGAGAAAGATAAAGAGAGAGAGAGATAAAGAGAGAGAGAGAGAGAAAGATAAAGAGAGAGAGAGAGAGAGAGAGAGAGAGAGAGAGAGAGAGAGAGAGAGAGAGAGAGAGAGAGAGAGAGAGAGAGAGAAACAAATCGTACTTATGAGGCCTGGGAAACATGCGACGATGACAATGAGAGAGTCAGAGAAAAAAAACAGAAAAAAAATGGGGAGAGATAGAGAAAGGCAAAGACAGACACACAGGCACACAGACAGACAATTAGACGGAGAGGAATAGAAATAAAATTTGAAGGAAAAGATTAACTTCAGAAAAAGAAGCGTGCATGACAAATGACCAACTCAACCCACCAGTAACGGTAACCTCCACGATGAAGGAGAAGAAACCAATTAAGAAGGCAATGCGATGGACCAGGAATTGTATTAGAGTTAGCAGATCTCTAGAGCATTGTCCGACTGGACACCTCAGACCAACCACAATCATTATTCTGGCCAGCTGGACACAATGACCACAGCACATGTGACGTCACTGCGAGATCAGTTATTGTAGCCCTCGGCAGATCAAGAGAATGACCATTGCCCGAGGTTGTCCGGACGAAATTAGTGTCGCCAGCACTTCGATCAGGGAGCTCGGCTGTCCGGTAAGACACATCTGGCTAAGCAGGGTCGAATCAGAACGTGTGTACAGTGATGATTTTGGATCTGCTATGTTGATATAGCGAGTCCGCGTTAGGTCGGTCACAGCGTAGCACTGTAGCATCTGGCCCAGCTCGCACTGGACATGCTTGGCGTGTTTTTCGACACGTGGAATAGGCCGTCTGACAAGTCTGTGAGCAGGCCGGACCTAGACTAGCAACAGAGCGACACTGTAGAATAGGCCGTCTGACAAGTCTGTTAGCAGGGCCGGGCCTAGACTAGCAACAGAGCGACACTGTAGAATAGGCCGTCTGACAAGTCTGTTAGCAGGGCCGGGCCTAGACTAGCAACAGAGCGACGCTGCGCAGGTACACAGAATTTAATGTGATTGTTTGCACCGTGGGAGTTACGCCAGATGCTGCAGAGCTTCGCTGGGACCGGCCTTAAGGTGTGATTACTACTTGGCCATCCATACACAGGCTAATCCATCTCTTGAATCCTAGATCAGCTCATGGCCACAGTACCGCCAGTTGTGTCCGAGACAATGTCCAAATAATATATCGACCAGAGAGGAAGGTCGACTGTACACTTGTTCAGCACAAGCATCAAGGACAAGATCAGTTGGAATATTGTCAGGCGCCCCAAATATGGGCAAATACGTAAAATAAAAAAAAAAAAAAAAAGCCCAACCCACCGGTTTATCGAATGGAAAGTTACCGAGAATCAATGTTTCGGGAAGTCTATCATCAAAGACAGGAAAGGATGGACACAAAGGAGGCTGACCAATCCTGGTTTGGGTTTCAAACCCAGTGCCTGCCATCAAATTATTTAAGCTTCCTCTCAACTCTTCCGCCATTTCCTGACATTGCTCTCACCCCCATAGCACACTTCCTACTATTTCCAGCCCTATGAACTCCATACAATGGTGTTGCGGATTGAACTCCTTCCCCGTCCCTCCCATATCATCACTCATCCCAACTTCTTAGTGACCACTGGGCCCTGACACCATTCATCTGACCTCGGCAATCAACCACACGGGGAACTCGAACAACAGTACTGTGACCAGCTTCTCGCCTCCAGGCTCACTGTCCATGACTGATACCCCGTCAGGCATAGCCTGGCTCCCGCCCTGTGGGCAGGAGAACTGCCGATGGTCGTGGAGTATCTTACGGTGGCGTCCAGGCTAATGCTCGTGTTTGTCTCACTCACAGTATCATTATTGACTTCTGCTCTCTGAGGAGAGCTCCAGGTAATTGGCAGTTCAACAACCTGGTGTGGGAAAGCTTTACACGGTACAAAACCTGTTCATACTGTAATATGCAGCATTTGAAAATACTCAAACCCGATATAGAGAGTATGAGAAGTTCAGAAGACGTTTGTAAAGGTTCAGCTGTCATATCACTATCAAGTCCCTCGCAAGCAAGGCAAGGGCTGAAAGGAAAGGAAATGCATCGAGCAGAATGAGCGGGTACAGCAACTTGAAAGATAAGAACTGGGCACTGTGATAGCTAGCATCCCTTACCGCCAAGTCCTGATACACTTGTGACCTACTGTAGCTCTAATATTTTTTTTTTGAAAATCATTCTTTCCTCGAATACCGCTTTCCTTTCGAATCGACATTTCACTTTAATTTGAGCTCTCCTTGTCTCGCTGGGTCTTTTTATCAGTATAGATTCTGTCTTTAATTTCTCCTTCTTTTATTTCTCGCTTAATCTCTACATCTTTCTCTCTCTCACTCTCTCTCTATCAATCTATCTCTCTAATCTCTAAAACTATCTGTCTATCGATCTAACTGTAAATTACCACTTCTTTTTTAAAACTGTCTCTTTCAACTTTTCCAATTTTACGTATCTTATGTTGCTGTCTTTGAATATTTAACTGTTTGTCTCCTTGCCTGTCAAAATCTCTCTCTCTCTCTCTCTCTCTCTCTCTCTCTCTCTCTCTCTCTCTCTCTCTCTCTCTCTCTCTCTCTCTCTCTCTCTCTCTCTCTCTCTCTCTCTCTCTCTCTCTCTCTCTCTCTCTCTCTCTCTCTCTCTCTCTCTCTCTCGCTCTCTCTCTCTCCCTCTCTCTCTCCCTCTCGCTCTCTCTCGCTCTCTCTCTCTCTCTCTCTCTCTCTCTCTCTCTCCCTCTCTCTCTCTATCTATCTATATATCTTTATCACTATCTCTTCTCTCGTTTTCTCATTCAAACCTCACTTTCTTTCCGTCTTTCTATAGTTTTCGCCTGCGTGCATGTCAATCTCCCTCGAGCCTACGCTTTCCTCTCTACCTTCCCCCCCAAACTCTTCACCACTCCATCTTTCTATCTCTAAACTACCTCCACCGTAGTCTTCGAGTCTACCTTTTCCCCCAATACATATATCGACGGCGCGACACCAGATTCCGTGTTATAATTGACTGCCAACGTTTCCTCAAACAAAGGCCTGTACTTTAAGCCAGACGCCTGTAGGATGAAGCCAGGCCGGCTCGGCCGTTGAGCCGCCAGAAATGAAACATCGATTATAGAGCGGCCTGTGACAATCAATGCCGGCCTCCAGCGGGCAGGGATATTCTTGGCTGGGCATGGGCTTCAGAGACGGTGGCTGAGAGGGCTGGGAGATAGAACACTGGTAGAGCAGGGTGGGAGAGAACGACGGAAAGACGAGGAAAGAGAGAGGGGAGAAGGGCAGGAGAGAGAGACAGACAGACAGACAGACAGAGCGAGAGAGACGGAGAGAGAGAGAGAGACAGAAAGAGAGACAGAGCGATAGAGACAAAAGGGAGACAGAGCGAGAGAGAGAGAGAGAGAGAGAGAGAGAGAGAGAGAGAGAGAGAGAGAGAGAGAGAGACAGACAGACAGACAGACAGACAGACAGACAGACAGAGAGAGAGAGAGAGAGAGACAGACAGACAGACAGACAGAAAGAGAGAGACAGAGACAGAGAAAGAGAAGAGATGGAGTGGCAAACAAAGAGGGACAGATGGAGAGACGCAGGGGTTCTTTTTTTTTGGTCATTCATCAAGTATGTGGAGGCAAAGCATTTTTGCCAGCCACTTTTTACATGTCCACAACAAAATTAATCGTGAAGCTGAGCAAAGAAATTGCCTGTCTCAGACAGTGTGAATGTACAGAACCACTGCTTCACTGCTTCGCTTCGATCTCTTTGAGTTACTTAATTCATTCCAGTACATAAAGCACTGCATGCAGAACTGACCGGTTAGTAGGAGCGTTTGATTTTGTTCAGGGGTGTAAACATTTATACAAATTAACAAATTTCGTATTACTTAGTTATCAAGGTCTGCTCTGGTTCGTCTCTTTGTCTATGTCTTTTCGACAGTATGACATCTCTCTCTCTCTCTCTCTCTCTCTCTCTCTCTCTCTCTCTCTCTCTCTCTCTCTCTCTCTCTCTCTCTCTCTCTCTCTCTCTCTCTCTCTCTCTCTCCCCCCCCCCTCTCTCTTATACCCTGAACTCCATTGAGCCCACCCGATGTCCATCTTATAACCACACCACTTAGCCCCACTCTACAGTTTTCACACAATCTTTTGCCTTACCTAATCGTTCTCTGTCATTGAGTCCATTTGGTACATGGGCATCATTGCTGGTTGCCATGGCTACACCATGGACGCCCTTTTCCGACTTCCGCTTCCTGAGTTTGGGGCTGAAGCGGAGCAGCTTTCTGCTCTTGGTCGACTGAAAAGTAAGACAGAAAATAGAAACAATTAGCTCAAATGCTTGCTGTTGGCTCTTAGTCTGCTGTCGGCTAATTTCTACCTCTTCCTCTTTCCGTCTCTCTACATGTTTCCATCATTCTCTCTCTCTTTCTCTCTTTCTCTCTCACTCTTTCTTTTTTTTTTTCTATCTCTTTAACAGCACTCACAACTATAATGTAACAAGTATAAAAGAGAGAAATTGGTTGTGTAACTTCACACAAGTGTATGCATGTGTATGCATATGACCCACAACGTACAGCTAAAGAAAAGAGATTTTATCGCTAGATTATCCCTTGGTACTTCAAATTGAAAAATTTCGTTTTATATGGATCACAGATAACAATGTGAATGGTGATGATGTTCATGATGATGATGATGATGATAGTGATGGTGATGGTGATGGTGGTGATGTTGATGATGATGATGATGATGATAATAATGGCGCTAGAGGTGGCGATGATGATAATGGTGGTAGTGGCGATGGCAGTAAAGGTGATCATTGTAACGATGGTGATAATGAAAGTGATGACGATGCTATTAAAGAAAAAAAAAAAGCGAGCATAGAAAATTCAGTATTTTTGTAAACTGTAAGATCTGTATAATTAAAATAAATCACACGCAGTTTTTGGTTTGTTTTTTTTTTTACCTCGGCGCTGCTATTGGCACTGAGACAGTTCATGGTGGCGATTTGCTAGAATTGCGGTATCCCGATTCCTACAGTATGGATACCGCCTGTAAGGTCTGGAGTGAATGATATCGGTACACCAACTTGTAAGATATCCGTGTACAAACTGATGTAAGTGGCGTACCAGCAGGTAGGATTCTTAGAAGGTTTTACTCCATCTACTGTAGGGCCTATAGAACTAAGAGTCAGATGGCGATCACAACAAACCTATGACTGAGAGATCTAATTTATTACACGACGCCGTTACTCGGACCGGCTACAAACAGTCTCACAGAAGTGCCGGCCATCAGGTAAGATCCTCACACTGGACAACAGGAAGTTATGGATCCAGAGAGTCCAGTTCCAAAGACGTGGTTCCATTAGGTCGCTACATGCTCCCTGCTGGGGATGAACTCAACGGAGAACAGAAGCTTTGGCAATGGAAATAATAAACCGGATATGACGTCAATAGAATAATAGGGGCCAAGTTTCCTGGAACAAGAGGTCTCTACTTACACAACAACAAATTTCGAACTCAGCGTTTAGTTGTTGGGTTATGGAGACTTTTTGTTTCTCAGAGTTCCTCAGATGAAGCTTCACAACCTACGCGTTTTCCAATGTGAAACTTCTTCAGATTGTTCCGAGATAAAGTGATACTGATACAGACGGCACTTGTCTCAAGATCAAATGGAAGTATCACCGAGTCTCACCAATAATCTTAATGTCAGAACTATCCTTTATTTTATTGTCTTAAAATCTAAAGAAGTGTAAACACACACAAAAAGGAACAAAACATTTGAATAAATATGTTGCACTATTCACCGAAATTCAATCACATATAATATATCATTATTTGATCAGGAGAAACCCACGCAGGATGTTGAAAGTTTCCAAAAAGAACTTTTCTGAATGATCTAAATAACCCGATGGCTTTACCAAACAGTGACGAATTTTTCCGACTATTGTATCCATTTGATTACACACATTTTATAAGCATTTATCATTCTATTTGTGTGTGTGGGTGGGTGTCGGAAAATTCCTAGTATGAGGAAACGGAAGAAATTTGATCTGCAACAGAACCCGCCAGACGGTCATCGAATTCTTGTAGAGCGAACTCGCTCATCTTCGGCGATATCTGACAGACAGAGATGTTGTCAAGTACAGGGAGGTCATGGTCAGTTTGGTGAGAGCCTCATACTGCTACAAAACCTGACACCCCAATCGTTTAGTCCATAGGGGCATGACTAGAAACACAAGAAAACCACCTACAAAAAAAAAGAAAGAAAGAAAGAAAGACAGAAAGAAAGAAAAGAACAAAAATTCCGGTCACCAAGTTTCGGAACTGCAAATACATAACGGCCTTCGTCCTTTACCTCCTGTGAAACAATATTTCCAATCAGAGTTGGGTACTGGCTCGAGGCTTGAGCTAACGGAAACAACTTGTGCTGGCAAAGCGGAGTGGGAGCGTCTCTAACTCGAGCTTCATGTACGCTACACTGTATTTCGCAAGAGTCCAGCCTTTTATATTCTACACAGCCACTGGGCCAGTAGCTCGTTGACCAACCAACTCACTCATTCTCTCTCTATTTCCCTCTCCCTTCCTCCCTCTCTCTCACACACACTCTCTCTCTCTATCTATCTATCTATCTATCTATCTATCTATCTATCTATCTATCTCTCTCTATCTATCTATCTATCTATCTCTCTCTCTCCTTTTCTCTCTATTTTACTCACGCTTAACCACTAACTTTATTTCAAACCTTCTACCTTTTATTTAATCACTCTCTCCCCTTTTCTATACTCCTCTCTCTCTCTCTCTCTCTCTCTCTCTCTCTCTCTCTCTCTCTCTCTCTCTCTCTCTCTCTCTCTCTCTCTCTCTCTCTGTCCAAATACGTATCTCCAACACACACACACCGAAACGCAAACCCAAGCAACCCACCAAATGTGGAAATATTGGTATTGGTTCTGGTCCCTAAGCTCAAAATTACTGTGCGTCCTAGCAGGCCCAGAGATGATAATGGACTATTTGCAGTTGGTGAGTGAGTACACTAGGGAAGCTTTCCGGGGAGAGTTAGCGCACGATTAGCGGGAATGGTACAACCCTGGCCGGGCAGGAAGGGGTCAGCGGTGGACAACACCCAGTTCATTGTCCACTGTGTCCAGTCTTCGGGACACTGGACCTGCCTGATCAAACTCAGTATTGATTAGAGACTGTCCAGAAAGTGTCACGCGCGACACTCCTCCGGAAGACTAGCATGTTGAGGCTTCCAAATTGGCCCCTGGCAGTGGCAACCAGGAAAAATGAGAAGTCACTGCAATATTGAGAGCAGAAGTTTGACCGTTTCGGCACCAACACAGGGTGGCCCGGGATAGCTGAAATTCAGAATACATAATTGCCAGAGCTAGGACAGGAATTAACTCTTATAACCACTCCTCAAGTTTCATAAATCAAATTAAAAATTATAAAATTTGAGTTCATGAGCCTGTATTTGTGGTCAAATTACGACGATAAAACAGAAGTAGAAAGTAAGAAAAAAAAAAAAAAAACGACAGATAGACAGAAATCAAGAGAAATAGAAATAAAGCAAGAGAAGTGTGTGTGAGGGAGATAGAAATAGAGATAAGAGAGAGACAGACAGACAGACAGATGGACAGACGGACAGACAGAGTCAGAGACAGAGACAGAGAGATAGAATATAGAGAGAAGAGACAGAGACAGAGACAGAGAGAGACAGATTAACAATAGGTATCTGAATTCAGGACCCAATACTGACGTGGGCAGCCAGTGACGTTTAATTGTTATATCGTCTAACCCCTACACCCCTGGCCTGCGGACAAAACAGCGATTTCCCGACATGAGCAGCGAGTGACGTCAGTGGATGTGCTCACGCGTGGGACTCTTCGGCTCGGAAAAGGTGGGGAAAAATATTGCGGTCAATGTAAACATGAAAAGATCGCGACTGTGAGGGTGTGTATCTGGGTGAGTGGAGTGTCTGTATCGCAAATCTGCCCATCCTTTATAGGTAGATCTAAGTTGTGACGCGGCAAGTTCTAATAAGTTGCCATGATTTTCAAAAAGAAACTGCATTATGTATGTGTTGAGAGATAGAGAGAGAGAGAGAGATTGGGGAGAGAGAAAGAGAGAGAGATAGTGTGAGAGAGAGATATTGGGAGAGGGAGGAGGGGGAGAGAGAGAGATAGAGAGAAAGAGAAAGAGAGAGAGAGAGATATTGGGAGAGGAAGGAGGGGGAGAGAGAGAGATAGAGAAAGAGAAAGAGAGAGCGAGAGAGAGAGAGAGAGAGAGAGAGAGAGAGAGATGAAAGGCGGACACACAGACAAACAGCCAGGCAGACAACTAAAGATGAGCTGGAGAATCTGCCGGATAGATAGGTGACTCTAGATGTCAAGTCCCGAAGGTTACAACCACTCCACATGCCAACCCGGTCTCCCCCAGACCTGGAGGAGTTTGCGCATTTGCCAACCCTGCCCCCTGCCAGCCTCTGTTTGTTTTCCTTCCCTTTTGTCTCTTGTGTCTGCCGAACACGGCAGGTTCCTGTGTGAGGTCCATGCCACTCTGGGCGCGTGAGGTCCCTAATCTCGTGGTTATAAACAAGAATAACTAGAGACAGAAAGGTGAAGACAGTTCCCAGGGATGTCAATTAACTAATCTGTATTGATAAGGCCCCTTTAAAAAAAAATGCACACCTCTTTCTTCCTTTATTTTTTTTCTCTCTTTTTTCTATCTCTTTTACTCTTTTTTCCAGGTCTCTTTCTTTGTCACTCTATCTGTATGTCTGTCTCTTTTAATCTCCATGCCTCCTTCCGTCTCTTTCTTTATCTCTCACGCTCACTGACTCTACTTTCTCTCCCATCTCTGTCTGTCATGTGTTATCTCCCTGTCTGTCTGTATGTCTGGCCCTTCTCTCTCTCTGTCTCTCTCTCTCTCTGTCTCTCTCTCTCTCTCTCTCTCTCTCTCTCTCTCTCTCTCTCTCTCTCTCTCTCTCTCCCTCTCTATCTCTCTCCCTCTCTCTCTATCTCTCTCTCCCCTTCCCTTCATTTCTTTATCTATCTATCTACATACCTCTTCCCCCCCCCCCTTTTTTTTCCCCACTATGGATCACAATCTTAAAAGATAATTCTCGAAGTTTATCCACCGTTTCTCACCTCCCTAAGGCCACAGATTCCCGCGGTGCCCTAACATTATTATATTAGTATTATTACCCCACGGTAAATACCCCCTCCCCCCTCCCCCCCCCCCCCCCCCACACAAAACAAAAAACAAAGAGCAAGAAAGCCACACAAGACGAATGGTTTGGTTGAAGCTGTAAGTCCAGCTTGCCCATCCCGCCGTCTAGTCCCAATAATAACTTAACACGACTCGACGTGTGAACTGGTTCCACTAATTCAATTTTCAACAATCGACGTTTTCGCAATTCTTCTTCCATCTTATCACGCAAGTCCAAAATCGCTGTCTTTAACTCATTTTTTTTTTACATTTTTTTTTTTTTTTTTTTTTTGGGGGGGGGGGGCTATTCGTTGGCTCAAAAATCCAGAAGTTGTCTTTTTTTAAGGTTTTACTAAGAACAAAACTGGTGTTACTGTTAGCATAGTCGCGACACGTGAACTCAAGCGATTTACTGTGTGGTAAAGTCAACGACCGTTACTAGGGGATAAATTGGCTGAGCTTCTCCTATTTATTGATTTATTTATTTTTTTTGTCCAAGAAGGAAAAAGGCAAGGGAGTGGTCTTAATTTTGGCATAAACAAAAGAAGAATATGACGCCAAATTATTTTCGGTCCTGGCATATTCTTTCTGTAGAGTGTCTTCCGGTTTTCCGCTCCGCTTGTCTTGTCAGCCTCATTCTCCGTCTCTTTCATCCGCATCTTCGGTGTGCTCGTCGTTTATTCCTTCGTTTTTATCTTCCTCCTCCCGCTACTACGCATTTCCTTCTCCTTTCTCTTTTTATCCCTCTTCTTCTTCTTTCCTCTTTTCTTTTTCCTTCATTCTTTCTCCTCTCTTCTTTTGCTAGCTCCCCCCAAACATTAACTCCATGAGACGGTAAACACCCTACCCTCCTCCTACTACCTACAGGCGAGGTTCGAACCCTCACCCAGAAACCTTCTATAGGGATAGTCTGACCGGGGCCCACAACACCAGACCAGACCACCTACAACGGGTACACGCGTCAGACAGGGCAGTCAAAGAGACTGACCTACTCAGTGATTTATTGATTGTCTGATTGATTGATTTCGGATCCCCAGGCCACTTGAGGGCGAGGCTGGGGAGGACACAGAGCCAGCTGGGGGTGATGGCGTGAGGGACCCGGATGTTCGTTCCACTTGAGGAGGCAGAGGATCACATTCTCGGGCTGACATGCGGGAGGTTGAGAGCGATGTTAGCTGAGCGGACAGGTTATCGAATGATGTTGTTTAGAAAAGAAAAAGCTTTGGAGTTTTTGTCCTGCGCAACAGGTGAGGATTTCTAGTGAAGCTCATCTCAGGTCTGGAGTCCGGATCGCTTGATTCTTAGAAAAATAGGGGCAAGGAGGAAGAGAGACAGAGAGAGAGAGAGAGAGATAGAGAGAGAGAGAGAGAGAGAGAATTTGGTCTCAACAGAGGCAAAGAGAAAAAGCAGATGTGTAGATTTATACTTCTTTTCCTACTCTCTCTCTCTCTCTCTCTCTCTCTCTCTCTCTCTCTCTCTCTCTCTCTCTCTCTCTCCCTCCCTCCCTCCCTCGCTCCGCCCCTTTCCCTCTTCCGCTATTCAAAAAGGACCGCTGTATGTTCATCTTTTCGAAAATCACATAATCTTGACCCAGTTACAAATACATATTTTATATACAGACACAGAAATAACTGTTTCGAGAAAGGCTAGAAGCCTACTGTATGTGTCAAACATAATTATGTAAACGTACAATTTCATACAGTCGTAGCGACTTGGTCTAACACATCCAAAATCAAGTGTTTGTTCGTTCTTAAAAGATGAAACATTTTAAAAAATAAGATTAATGTCATATTGTATGTCACAGGAAGAATTAAGTATAATTATCTTCACATTATTTTTCATGCAGACGCATAAAATATTTAGTTGGTCTTTGTTGTGCTTCGCTCGGATCAAAAAATGTATGGCAATATTGATCATCATCTGCAGAAGAATCTCAGAAATTAAATGAAAGAATGTCGGAGAGTGAAAGGCGGAGGTAGGGTAAAAGGTAGAAAATGAAGGTGAATCGAAGGATGAAGGGAGGACGGAATAAGAAAAGAAAAGCGAAAGTACATGCAGTAGTAGAAAAAAAAATACACACAAAATAAAACAGGAAAGAATAAAAAATTGGCAGAGAATGTGATGTGAAGACGGAGGAATATTCTTCGCCAAACCCTTTCTCACAGGCACCCGTCACAACAAACAGGCCCGCGATGACTTTCACGTCTCCTCACTTCACAGTTAATCATTTTCTGGCGCGACACTTGCGGAAAATTACACGAACCTTTGAAGAGAAATATTCCTGCTTGTTTTGAGTCAGAAAAAACTACCGGAGGAAGAAAAATCTATCCAAACATACAGGCGGAGCGAGAGGGGGGGAAAAAATATCTCCAGGTGGATTCAATCATTAGACAACTCGAGGTTACCCGGTGCAGGAGGAAGAAAATTGGCGGTGTTGAATTCCACCTCTTATCAGTTATATTCTTCTCCATCCATACCTGTTAACTCTTTATCTTTAGAGGGCGAAACAAAACACATCACTGCGGGGTGGGGTTAAAAACTGGGTGCGATGACAGCGTACTTTCAAACCTGGAAGTCTGATTAATTGTTGAAGGATGATATGAGTTTTTTTTAAAAAATAAAGGTGAAAAAGAAATTTAAATGTGTTCAACAATTTCGTTCAGAATATCTGGACTTTGGGTGAGTTCTTGAGTTGATGCTACAGATTTGGTCCTTTAAAAAAAGAGGGGAGGGAGGGGGAGGGGTGCTGAAATAGTGCATTTCTCTTCAGAAATTATGAAACCCTATCGAGAAAAGGGAGAGAGATGGGGAGAAAAAAAGGGGGAAGAATAGAGAGAGAGAGAGAGAGAGAGAGAGAGAGAGAGAGAGAGAGAGAGAGAGAGAGAGAGGTAGATAAGAGCGACATAAGGAGACAGAGACAGAGACAGATAGAGTGAGAGGAAGACAGACAGAGGCAGAGAGTGGGGGAGAGAGAAAGAGAGAATATTGACAAAACGCTCCAAGAGACCAGATTCGAGGCAATGGCTGACTAACGTTAAGTGTTAAGTACAATCAAACAAATGTTGAGTACCGACAGAACCACGAGAGCAATAATGGAGTTCGGAGAGCAGAGATCGAACAGCCCTCAGCATCCACACTTAGAGACAATCTCCAAGTTAAAAACCTCCGACCATTCTATAGTAGAGGATTTCAACATGCTCTCAAATCTGCAATGATGGACTGAGTTTAATATCGATAATCTTGAGAGTGGAGGGGGGGAAACAAAGAGGTACAGAGCAGAGAGAGCTGTGGAGGATACAGAGAGGAGAGGGAGAAACAGAGAGAGAGAGAGAGAGAGAGAGTGAGGGCGAGAGAGAGAGAGAGAGAGAGAGAGAGAGAGAGAGATATTCAAAGCGAGTGTTAGAGGTTTGTTGACTGATGTATCCACGTCCATATTTTGTGACAAAGAGTTGCTCTATTCACTGGAAAATTATCGGCTGGTTGGCAGCATATTAGGACAAGATGATGAGTAAATACAAGCTATAAAGAGTGCACTGTGGGTTATCGACAATTCTGAAGAGTGCTGTTTTAGACAAATAACGACAGTTCTGACGAGCAATGTCATGAACAATAACGACAATTCTGACGACTAACGTTCAAGACAAAATAACGACAATTCTGACGAATACTGTTCAAGACAAAATAACGACAACTCTGAAAAATAACGTTCAAAACATAATAAAGACAATTCTGAAGAATAACGTGCAAGACAAAATAACGACTATACTGACGAATACTAGTAGACAGTCTTTAACATTATTTTGTTCACAAGTGCTTTTCAGAAGAGTTGTCGACATTTCTCACAAGTGTTATTTTTTAAGAAGTTATTAACATTTCCGATAACGGCTGTTAAAAACGGTTACTGACATTTCTGAAAAGTTGATAAATATGGTTTGGACGTTCACGAAAAGAGTTGTCTAAGACGTTTATGGGCATTCTAACAAGAGCTGTTCAAAAAGGATTATTGACATTTCTCGACAAGCAGTGTTAACCAGTTTTCGATATTTACACATCTGCAATTCTGAGAGGTGATGGAATTTGCTTGTCCAAATTTTCGAAAGCTTCGGCAGCTGCTGCGGACAATTCTGACCCACGTTGCAGAAGACAGAAATGGCGATTGCGACGAATGTCTGGCAAGTTCTCAAAGGTTTGACAAGTTCTTGACGATTTTGACGACAAGCAACGGTTTGATTGTTCCATAGTTTATTGCCATATCAGTCTGATCCAGAACTCGTGTACAAGACGACCAGTATCGATAGTTCTGGTCCTTGCTGGTTCCTAGACCCTCATCTACACGTGTACTAGTGTTTCGACCATGTCCAGGCAGTCCCTTGCCACTGTGGCCGGGTGGCAGACAGACGGTGAGATTCCGACCCGACCAGACCATTCATGATTAAATTAGATTCTAGATTCCAGCAGACAAGACAGGGCCCTTCAAAACAGCCGCGAGAGAAAGGCGCGGCGCAGTCGAGAGGGTCGAGATGGACAATGGAACAAAAATTTAATAAAAAAAAAATGTGGAGCTTAAAAAGATACATCAGGAAATGTGAAATTGATGCGCAGTCTTTTTTATCTTTTGTGAGTGAGAAAGAGGGGGAGGGAGGTGGGAGAGAGAGAGAGAGAGAGAGAGAGAGAGAGAGAGAGAGAGAGAGAGAGAGAGAGAAAGGCGGGGGGGGGGAGGGGGGGGGGGGAACTCAATTTAGAGAACTTCAATTGTTTCAATTCCATTTAAAATTTTGTTTCAGTACCCACCTCATCTATTTAGGAATGCAAACCAACGTCCGTTTCTTTAAAAAAAAAAACAAGAGTTGATTTAAGTTCACACATGCTGACCTTCATAAATTACATTTTGAAAATTAACTATAAAATAATTTCAATTAAACTCAAGTTATGCATTAAAATTTCATTCAATCAGCATATGTTGATTTCATTAAGCTAATCAAATTATTTCCAAACTGATTTCAACAAACGCTGAGTGCTCAAGACCGATCTCACACCTACAAACACAACAGAAAGAACGAAAGCTTGATTTAATTTGGTCGCTCATCTTTCAGGACCACGTGCACCTTGCAGCACTTTGGACGTGGCGCGTGGCACGTGGCTGGGGAGAGCCGACAGCCAATGTTTATTTTTTTCCCTCCCCTCCTTTCTTCGGCCTTCCCTCCCAGCCCGAATCTTGGCCAGGACCCAACAACCAGAAGCGCAGTTTGAGAAATCACAGGGTTCAGGAGAGAACTGGGGGGGGGGGGGGAGGAGAGTGGTGCTGATTCATGATCTGACCCTAAAAGACTGCTCCTTCCCCCCCCGCCACCCACACCAGCACACATACGATCATACAATCAGATACTATGTAAATAAGAAAGCTGCTGGTCAATACAGATGATAATTATGTCTTTTGCTTTTTTCTTTATGGACTCAGGTTATCGGTAAGTTTATCAAAATTGCTTCAAAACTTCAAGTATTTTCACAAGTATATTTTTTTTTCGCTCGTGCGATGGTTTTTTTTTTTCCCTTCTACAAAACGTACTATTTCTAGCAATACTTTGGTCTTACGAATTGATTACATCTACACGTTGCGCCTGTAGGAAATCATCGGATGAGTTAACGATTATAATTATACACGTGTGCTAATAAAATAAATTGATTTTCAGAGGTCATACACAGCGTCTTCAAACAATGAACTTTTGTGGTATAGAATTGTAGATATCCTATAATACATGCTGACATTCTCAAATATGTGGTGTCAATAGATAACAAACTGACACTATCAAATATGTGGTGTCAATAGATAACAAACTGACATTATCAAATATGTGGTGTCAATAGATAACAAACTGACATTATCAAATATGTGGTGTCAATAGAAAATAAACTGACATTCTCAAATATGTGGCGTCAATAGAAAATAAACTGACATTCTCAAATATGTGGCGTCAATAGACAATTAACTGATATTCTCAAATTTATGAGGTTAATGGACAATGAATTGACATTCTCAAATATGTGGCGTCAATGGACAATAAACTGATATTCTCAAATAAGTGGCGTCCGTTTACAATAAACTGATATTCTCAAATAAGTGGCGTCCGTTTACAATAAACTGATATTCTCAAATATGTGGCGTCAATAGACAATAAACGGACATTCTCAAATATCTGGCGTCAATAGACAATAAACTAATATTCTCAAATATGTGGTGTCAGTTTACAATAAACTGATACATGTACATGTATGTATTCTCTTACATGTAGCGTCTATAGACAAGAAACAGCTATATCCTCAACAATATGTAGCGTCTATAGACAAGAAACAGATATATACTCAACAATATGTAGCGTCTATAGACAAGAAACAGATATATCCTCAACAATATGTAGCGTCTATAGACAAGAAACAGATATATCCTCAACAATATGTAGCGTCTATAGACAAGAAACAGATATATCCTCAAAAAAAAATTGTTAGCGTCAAGATGCAGTACTGTTACGAGTTTTCCAGACGTATTGCGTCACAACATTGCTTTGTCCTTCGCAATGCCCCGAATTCAACAGCCAATCCACGTGCAGACAGAACAAAACAAAAACAAAAAAAAACTCAATAATAACGACTCTCGTCTGTTCAAAATGAAACATTTCTTTACAAGAATTTTTTCCCCATCACAATATATCAAATCTATCCATATGATGATGATGGTTTTTGAATAATGCAAGTAGATTTAAAAAATGACGACGGTTTGGTGTTTTTTTTTCCCAAGGATGCAGAGACTGTTTTGAATATTGTTGACACTGCGTTAATGAGCTTCAATCTACAGCGCAGCTAATTCTATATGATCAGCACTCAACCATAAGCCATTGTCTGAGGTGTCTGCATAATAATTAGTCTGTCTCCAAGTCTGTTTGTATATCTGACACAAAATATCTTCCTCCTATCTTCTCGAATCATACGCAGGAGTAGGAAGTGGAGTGTGCGTGCAATCCTTTCCCTTTTCCCCCGAGTTCTCTAAACCTAATATTTGTCTTTCTTTACCTCTTGTCATTACACTTTACTTCACGAAGTTTATCTCACGTTTTGTAAATTTTATAAATATCATCATTATGGTTGACTTTTATAAACACGCGATGTTTCCATTTCACCGCTAGATGATTATGTCAACAGGACACATGGCATATGTTTGTAATTATGTATTTATGACCGAGTATATTGTTCCGGACAACAAAGAGCCATACTGGCATTGTTCTGTCTTCCATCATTCTTTTAAATTCTTCGGGAACAAAAGGTCTTTTCCTTGAAAGCCAGCGCATTGAATTGTTCATGTCCGCCTTGTGAGAATATTTGAGCCAATCAGATCTACTCACAGCTCCATACAGTCGATAAACCAGAGATTTCATTTGAAACTCTTCGTTTTTCTTGGCAGAAAAGGGCGTGTGGGAAGGAGAGGCGGAGAAATAGAGGAGGGAATAATGGGGGAGGGCGGTTCTAATAAAACACAGACGGAGAGGTGGGAGAGAGACATAGCGAGCTTTGGTTAGGAGAGAAAGAGAGAAATTCAGAGAGAGAGAGGAGAGAGAGAGAGAGAGAGAGAGAGAGAGAAAAGGAGAGACTAACAATTAATTCAATCTTGACAGCAAGGGAATGACCATTCAGCCTCTGACCGCCACTCAGTTTCAAGCCAATGTAAAGTTTATCCCGCTAGGACCCGTGACCAGTCCAGCCACTGATAACAGTGGAAGTCTACTGACCAGCGAGGTCACTCGACCAGCCTGGTTCACGATACCCCTTTCTTCTGATTTAAATTTAAAAAAAAAAAAAAAAAAGCCAAGAGTCCAGGCAAGTATTGTCACCAGTGCGGGTGCAGATAGTTCTCTGCATGTGGATAGTACCAGAAATAATCTTGAAAAAGATTCGGTTACATGAATTGTTAAATCGATCAAACATGTTTCGAGTTTTGACGCGTTTTAAGAGAAGGTTAAGTGCGCAAGAAGATACCACAGTTCAGCTTGTGAGAGACAGAAACTTTTATCTTCCATTTCTTCTACTGCTAGTCTTCCACCCCTCCCCTTTCACACACACACACACTCTCTCTCTCTCTCTCTCTCTCTCTCTCTCTCTCTATCTCTATCTATCTCTCGCTCTCTCTCTCTATCTCTCTTTATCTCTCTCACTCTCTTTATTCCTCTCTCCATCTCCCATCATCTCCACAGGTCCCATGTACACCACTGCCCATGCTCCAACCCCGCACGTGCAATCAGCGAGGTCAAGAATCTCAGGTTTCACACACACACACACACAGAACAAAAAACCCCGTTGATCCGATGACGATTACTAAAGCTTCAGAAATCTCGTCCAAAAGTCAAACGGATCTGATCTCTGCTACTTTTCTCAGTTAGGGTCTGGGAATTCAAAGTGATCCCCAGGGCCTGTACAGATTCCGCGTGAGTTGACCCCCTTCTTGAGCCCTCGCCCTCACCCACACCATCGCACACTCCACTGCCAGAGCTGCACACACGGCAAGATTTCTGCTGATCTGGACTACTGAATGACAAGTGGAGCATCAATAATAGATCTCTCTCTCTCTCTCTCTCTCTCTCTCTCTCTCTCTCTCTCTCTCTCTCTCTCTCTCTCTCTCTCTCTCTCTCTCTCTCTCTCTCTCTCTCTCTCTTTCTATCTATCTATCTATCTATCTCTCTGTCTCTCTTTCACTGTTTCTCTCTCTCTTTTTCTCTCTCTCAGTCTAACTGTCTCTTTCTCTCTCCCCACCCCCCAACCCCCCACCCATTCCAGGAGCCACACCTCAACCCTCCCTCCCTCCCTCTCTTCGCAGTATCGATCTGGCCCACTCTGGTCAAACCCTCCAATCCTTCAAAGTTCTGAAACCAGAACAAAGCATTCATTATCACTGAGTGTAGTAGTGCGGGGCGGTGCAGGTGTGCAAGTGTGCAAGACTTGTGTGCAAGCGACAGTGTGACCAAGGTATACGATGCGAAGTCTGCACTCTGCAGTAACCGTGAAGGAATGCGTCCTCCAGAATTTCTGAAACGTGCCCTCTGCACCAGTGAGGACATAGAGAGACTAGATCTAGGTGTTGGGGTCACTAAGAAGCTGGCTCTGGCCATAATATGACGTGTGATGATGGGATCAGATCACGGGTCAGAGGTTACCTTTAGAGCACACTATTAGATTACCCCTCCCCCTTCGTATCCCATCCCCACCACTCGTTTTGGAGAAAGATCGTTGAAGATGTTCAGTAATGGAGGATGGAGCAGCTATTTTTTGCGCCTTTTATTTACTTCCACAAGAAAATATCTACAAGTAAGAATTCGAGTTTGCTAAACCGTTCAGAACAGTTAATGTAAGCATTAAGCTTTAAATCTTGACCCCCCACACTCTGGTTGCTTTACTCTCCCAAATCTTCCCACTCGAGAAGCTTCCCTGATCTTGCTATCTTGCGGGTGTGTGTTGGTTTGATCCGCGTAGTTAAACAATCAATCTCGAGCACTTTGTTCAGGGAAGGAAAGACCGGCCCAGCGAATTGTTTAAAAGTCCCTCGAGAACGATATTGCGAAGTTTGAAATCCAGGATTCAAATAGTATTGTTTGTAAAAGTTGCAGACTCGACTGTCGTCTGCTCTATACCGGATGTAATAAATAGCGCAGGGGCGGGCAGATTAACCCAGCGGGGTGATCTCCCCCTTACAACTCTTCACAATAGAGAAACATGGGAAAGATCGTTTCTTCTGAGATTGGCTTCATTCTCGTTTCGTTCTTCTCTTACAGCTCGCGGTGAAAAGGCAAAAATCAAATGTTATTACAGCCGATTATAAGCTGATCTTGAGAAGAGAGGAATTTTAAAAATTGTTCATTTCACTGTAATTAACATTTCATTCTCTTGGTCAAAATCAATACTGTTCCGTCGACTCAGTGCGTCACGGGCTTCATGCTCACACACATTTATTTCACTTACTTCTCTTCGCCTCACATATTTAAAAAATATAGGCCTACATGTTCGTTGGGTGAAGTTTTATCATGAGAGACAACCATATTATATCATCAGAAATCTCAAAGTAGCGTGGATCTCACTGAGCTATCAACAAGATGAATACGTGAAAACAACCCGGCATAAAGGAGCTGTGCACTTGTTCGAGCTCATTCGTTGCAAACATGAACAACAAATATTGCAACACCGGATAGTTCTTGTTATTGTCATTGTATAAATTAAGATTCCACAACGTGAGGAAAGCTAGACATATAAAAATCTCCCAGAAGCCACCACTGTTTCTCCTCGGGTTAGAATTTCCCAGACCGATCCCCTGCCTTTACTCCCCAGAAAATGCTGTCACCCATTTAGACTTTTTTGATAGGGTAGCAATCTGATCATTTGGTCATCTTCCATAAAAGATGGGCAGACGCAGCAGCATATCAATGTAAAAGTCCAAAGGTTACCCCGGCAGGTTTTCTCCGACAAGATTCGAGCCATTAGATCCCTGATTCCGATCACGATATCTAACCACAAGGCCACTACAAATCTGTTTGCAAAACCGATACCAATGAGTTTCCCCTTGATATTCTGACCACTAAGGTAGAGTCTGTTAAACCCATACTTCAACATACTCAAATTGAAAAAAAATACAATAAATAATTCATTTTATAAACGAGTTCCTTTCAATTTTTCAAATTTAATCAAAGCTTCTTAGGAAAGAAAAAAAAACAACATCATAATCCATTGAGGATCTTCCCCCGAGCTCCCATCCTAAAGCCCTGCACGAGACAGGCCAGAATCAGCCCAGAATCAGGCTGTTTCTCCGCGGAAATCTTACAAACAGCTTCACTCACTCTGGAAAGTAGTATCGATCTCAGCGCTCATTCATCCTCTCTCTCCTTCACCGGTTTTTTTTAAAGCTCGGATGGAAGAGGGAAGGACCAGGAAAATGGGGGGGGAGTAGATGCGAGTGAACGGTCGTTGTCCCTGTAACGATTTTTGAGTTTAAATCTGGAAGTCTTGAGCTCTGCAATGGGTTCTTTTTCTTTTCTTTTTTTTAAATTCCCGTTTAATGGCGTGTGTTTTAGAGAATTATTTTGTTTTCATGTAAACAGCCTAGGCCACGGATCCAGTTAGCCGTTTAGCCGGTGGATGGCTGCTGGTGAGTAGTTCTGTTAGCAAGTAAGTTATAGACGTGGTGAGAACAGGCAGTTCGTGGCTTGTACGTCTTCCGTGGACCGGGGGAGAGGGGGGGGGGGGGGGGGGGGGGAATAGTAAACAATCAGGACACAGTGGGCTGGAGAAGAAAAATGGAGAGGTGGGGAGATGGACAATAGGAGCGAGAATAAAAATGAATGAAAGAGTGAGATTGAGAGGGAAGAGACAAATGTGAAGAATGGAGAGAGAGAGAGAGGGGGAGGGGAGAGGGAGAGAGAGAGAGAGAGAGAGAGAGAGAGAGAGAGAGAGAGAGAGAGAGAGAGCCAAAGACAGCTGAGTGATGGAGAGGGGAGAAATGAGGTCATGGAGACAGAGCTGAAACGGACATGGAGATATACTATATTCCCTGATTAAGAAGACAGAGAAGAAAAAAAAACAGAAAGAGAGAGACACCCAATGCCAGCAGGCACAGAGAAGCTGACAAAAAGCATTTCAAAACTTGAATCATTCTTTACGATCAGTGACATGAGCTGTAGAGGTTTTCTTCAACAAAACTGTTGCGTACGTATCAAGAACAGTTTTCTCAGGTTACGGTCAGTCACCTCAGGTTGAAAAGTAAAAAGAAAAAAAAATTCCAAAAATTGTCAGGCTGCCACTTGAATCCCTCATCTAGTCATTGAGGGCACGTAGGCCACACCTTGCTATTGCTGTAGATAAGGTTTACTTAAAGCTCTTTACTAAGATTTGACTTAAACAATCACAGCTAGATCAGAGAATTGACCGCAAGCAGAGGCGGGTTTGAGCCCCTAAGATGAAGAACAAAATAACTCTGTGTGGCTCTTTCACCTCCCATACAGCGCTTTCCTGTGGCTCACAATCACAAGCTTGATTCACCGTTTTAAAAAAATACCAAAGGGGCCTGAAAATTGTCTT
>JAWDGP010006349.1:145000-155000 GCA_033675545.1 Elysia crispata | reverse complement strand
AGTGCCAGTTAAAAGTACTCACTCACAGCATCACCAAGTCAAACAGTGCCAGCTAAGAGTACTCACTTACAGCATCACTAAGTCAAACAGTGCCAGCTAAGAGTACTCACAGCATCACTAAGTCAAACAGTGCCAGCTAAGAGTACTCACTTACAGCATCACCAAGTCAAACAGTGCCAGCTAAGAGTACTCACAGCATCACTAAGTCAAACAGTGCCAGCTAAAAGTACTCACTTACAGCATCACCAAGTCAAAAAGTGCCAGCTAAGAGAACTCATTTACAGCATCACTAAGTCAAACAGTGCCCGCTAAGAGTACTCACTAACAGCATCACTAAGTCAAACAGTTCCAGCTAAAAGTACTCATTTACAGCATCACCAAGTCAAACAGTGTCAGCTAAGAGTACTCACTTACAGCATCACTAAGTCAAACAGTGCCAGCTAAGAGTACTCACTTACAGCATCACTAAGTCAAACAGTGCCAGCTAAGAGTACACACTTACAGCATCACCGAATCAAACAGTGCCAGCTAAGAGTACTCAGTAACAGCATCACTAAGTCAAACAGTGCCAGTTAAAAGTACTCACTCACAGCATCACCAAGTCAAACAGTGCCAGCTAAGAGTACTCACTTACAGCATCACTAAGTCAAACAGTGCCAGCTAAGAGTACTCACAGCATCACTAAGTCAAACAGTGCCAGCTAAGAGTACTCACTTACAGCATCACCAAGTCAAACAGTGCCAGCTAAGAGTACTCACAGCATCACTAAGTCAAACAGTGCCAGCTAAAAGTACTCACTTACAGCATCACCAAGTCAAAAAGTGCCAGCTAAGAGAACTCATTTACAGCATCACTAAGTCAAACAGTGCCCGCTAAGAGTACTCACTAACAGCATCACTAAGTCAAACAGTGCCAGTTAAAAGTACTCACTCACAGCATCACCAAGTCAAACAGTGCCAGCTAAGAGTGCTCACAGCATCACTAAGTCAAACAGTGCCAGCTAAGAGTACTCACTTACAGCATCGCCAATCATACACACGCACCCACAAAAGGACAAAAGTAGTTTAGTACAGCCAGTCGGAACATATCGCTGTGAGTGAGCTACTGTGGTGTAACTGTGTGTAACTGTGTGTAACTGTAACGGTAAGAATCCAGGCCAGGCACACCTGTCTGAAAGACAAAGCAGACGAGAAGTGGCGCCATCGAATCCGTCCATACCAGTAGTTTTGTTTTGTTTTCTGTTTGTTTGTTTTTTTGTTTGTTTTGTTTTTTGTTGGTCTTTCGATTATATGTATTTGTTTGTACTTTTACTAATGTTTGATCTAGGTCAGTGGTTGCTTCTTTCTTGACCCAGACGAGATCAGATGATAGAGCTACATCTGACTTTAGAGCTACCGTCAGGTCTGCGCTCTGTGTATTCTCCTCGACCTAAACCACAACGACCTGCCTAGCTGTCTGTCTGTCTGTTTGTGTGTGTGTGTGTGTGTCTGGGATAGAGAGCGCCACAGCCACAGTTTCTTTCTGTCAGTTGTGCTGCGTCAGTCCGTAGGCTTAGCCGCTGGGAAAAAAACCGCCACGTCATTACCATCGGTTTGTTGGTTCCGTCAAGGCGTGAAAATTAAAAGAAATCAACCAGAATGTTTAAAAACAGGAATCAGTAATCACACGTGAGCTTTGTTGACGCGCAATCAAACTACAGGTACTAATTCGACGGTAGGTTTGTTTTGTAGGTTACCGACAACCGGACGACGGGATACTGGTTTGGCTGCTCAATGTTAACGCCGAAAGTTCTGGACAATGTACATGTACTGCAGTTTCCTGTTAGGGTGAGCTGAGCAGTCGGCCTGCCTCCCGGGCCAGGTCTGGAGATTTAGTTGCGCTAGTGAGTCTAACCTAATTCGCCCTACCTGGACAACCTGTAGTTCAAGCCAGGCATCGGCAGGATATAAGCTTGGTTGGGCCAATCTGTCTTACGACTTCATTTCGTCATCTCCTTAAGTATTGCGCAAAATCTCTCTGTTTGTTTGTCTGTCTGTCTGTCTGTCTGTCTGTCTCTCTCTCTCTCTCTCTCTCTCTCTCTCTCTCTCTCTCTCTCTCTCTCTCTCTCTCTCTCTCTCTCTCTCTCTCTCTCTCTCTCTCTCTCTCTCTCTCTTTCTCTTTCTCAATCTCTCTCTCTCTCTCTCTCTCTCTCTCTCTCTCTGTCTCTCTCTCTCTCTTTCTCTCTCTCTCTCTCTCTCTCTCTCTCTCTCTCTCTCTCTCTCTCTCTCTCTCTCTCTCTCTCTCTCTCTCTCTCTCTCTCTCTCTCTCTCTCTCTCTCTCTCTCTCTCTCTCTCTCTCTCTCTCCCTCTACCATCCTCCAGTGATGGTAAACAATCTCCCTCTCATTTCCCGTGCCCCTCTCCATCTCTCTCATATTCCTCCAACTAATCCATGCCATCTCGTTCTCTCTCTCGTCTTATCTCCACCTCGCTACATTAGTTAACTTCATTTCCGCCGGACTAATTAGCTGGAGGTCTCTCCCAGCCTGCCTTACAAGCCGATTCCCTTCCCTCTGCTCACAGTATTTTAACCACTCACGGTTGACTGGGGAGCGCGCATCCAAGTGGAAATGAGTTGTTGCACGCGCCGTTCGGCCGCCAAGTCCTACACAGAAGGTGAACTCTTCGGTATACCGGGTAGCGGTATGCTGTTTGAAGTGCGGCTATGAACTAGATACATTACATGTACCGGTATCGGCACATGCAATTGATGGAACAAAATGGCTTGCCAGGCTAAAGTGTTGTGATTTATTAATGCTGATTTTTTTTTTTTTTATTGAATAACAACAGGATGTCTGGATTTAGCCTCCTCTAATCAATTGAGATCACGTTTCGAGAATTCGCGATGGCATAAAGGTCAAAGTTTACCAAGTACTGGAGAACTGGTGAGGGGGTGGGGTGATGGTGGTGGGGATGGTGATGCTCGGTTACAGAATTACGGGATGAGGAGACTGGCTTGGGAGTGGAAAGGGAGAGAGGGGCCCGGGGGGAGGGGGTGTAATAAATGATTATAAATGCAAAACGATTTTACTGAGCATAACCAAACTGGAAGTTGATTGATTTAGAAAGAGAGAGACAGACAGAGAGGGAGGGACACATAAACATACACATAAATAGGGAAAGTGAGAGATAGAGATCTTAGATAGAGGTATGAGAGAGCTCATAACTGAAGATGCACGGATCCAAACTGTTTATGAAAAAAGCGGTGGCATCCTGTATAAAAGTTGTATTCCATAATGCAATATTTGTATAGAGAAAGAAAAAAAAAAAAACATCACAGAGTCATATTATATTAATATTTTGACAGGTGCATACAGCTGGTGGCCATCGAGCGATTATGCCGGCGTGGATTGAGAGTTGAAGTTTTATAAACAAAGCTGGGGTCGTGTGACGTAAATCTCGGTGGATGACAATACACCACTAGCACTTGGCGCACTGACGGGGTTAAAACGTTGTGTAAACAGAGCTGGCGCTCCTAGTCCTAGCAGAGAGGATAGACACTCTACTCTATTGTAAACTCTCTAGTCCTAGTTACAGGACCAGGACATTGAAAGATGCGACCAGAGATCAGGGTTAGCCTGGAAAGCTTACAATTTAGGAGGGGTGATTTACAAACTCGCCGACGCAAAAAAAAAACAAAAAAAACAGTTGGAGGTCAGCTCGGGGGGGGGGGGGGGGGAGGGGTGTAGGGAGGAGTGAGGGTCTTGGTGTGAGTCATGTATCGAGATAGAATGGTTTGGGGGTTGAAGTTCGAGTGAGACTGATTTATAGGTTGCTTTTTTTTCTTTCCCCTTCCAACTAAATTAACTAAAACTAAAACTAGGCCTTTTTTTATCTTTGATTTAGATCTAGTTCTTATGTACATGTAGCAAAATATTTGTAGGACTAGGGAATGAAAACATTCTTCAATATCACTGAGACAGAAATACATAGGAAGGGAGAGAGAAGGGGGGGAGAGAGAGAGAGAGAGAGAGAGAGAGAGAGAGAGAGAGAGAGAGAGAGAGAGAGAGAGAGAGAGAGAGAGAGAGAGCTCTACTGGTGATCTAATGCTGAAGCTAAATGAAAACTCGAGCACACTTTGTCATTGATAAAAGGGAAAAATAATGTAAACATTCAACTGCATAAAAACGGTGTGCCACGGTTTTTCAACCATAGGACCATCTTAACAAATTAAAGTTCAGTTTCACACTTCACTAAAGCCAACTTTTCGCGTCAATGATCACGGCAAATTCGCTTTATATTTCAAAAGCTAGGCTATGGGCGGCTGTAGGCTTTCATTAGCTCGCAAGCTGTGAGGATATCCGCTGGGAGGTCGTATTACACCTTCTGGCCAAGGGCGAGCTAAGCTAAACATTAGATTTAGGCGCTGCTAGTTATTTGTGTCTAGCTAGCGCTATACATTGGTGTGTCTCTCTTTGTTCCTGTCTTTGTTTCTACACTTTGGTCCAAACTCATAAACTGAATATGGCGGGAAAGACAAAGCAATGTCAAATTATGATTTAGGACGGTGTTTTGACAGTTGCACCATAATAAAAACTACATTGTAGATCTATACATGTACTATGTAGCACAGATTTAAGCCGACGGGTTGACCCAAATTGAGCACATCTAGGCCCTGCTTAGCATTGAGTGTATTTGGGGGGGGGGGGGGGGGGGTTAAAATGAGGTCACCGGCGCCAGTGAACCGATGTCAAACGATGCCTGGAACATGTATTACGGACATCGATGTTTTGACTAAAAACAGCAAGATAATACTACAATGAACACCTTTGGTTTAAGTACGCTGAACCAGAACATTGAACACCTCCATCAAAATCTAAATTTGTTCTCAGTTAAACATAAAATGCCAGCCATTAGCTTGTTTCTTTCGATTCTACACAATGATAGCCTTGGTCCTCAGACACAGATCTGATCTTACTGAGGAATCATTGAAGAACAAACTTTCCCATCTGCTACCGAGAGATTCTAGATCTAGATCTAGGTCTAAATTAAGTGTAATTATGCTCAATCTAAATGTAGTTCTACATGCAATTGCAGTTCCTCCATGAATTTCTTAAATTATCGTGTTGCATAGCCTTGATCTAGTGAAAGTGTTTGATCGGTTTATTGTGAATTATTCTGTTCAAATCTAATAGATCTAATCTAGACCTAGACGATGCCAGTGCTATAATGTTTTATATTCTAATGTGGCTTCTAGATCTAGATCAAGACTGTTCACATAACTCATAAAATTTAACTTCAGATAAGTTCTGCTACTGTCTTAAAGAGAGTTTCAACAGAATTTAAATCTCTTTCGTTTTTTTTTTTTCAAACCTAGTCTCTAGATCTCAACCTATTCGTGTAGGCAGAATCACCAATGAAATGAAATCAATAAGATGCATTACAGACTCCTGGTTCTACAGGACACATCACATTGGAAGGACACTTGAAGTTCAAGAAACAAAAGGATCCTAAATCCACAGAAGTGGTAATAACAAGAATTCCTGGTAGGCTGGAAGAAGGGAGACAACTCTGTGATGATAGTTCCGTCTCGCCTGCCCTCCTCTCTTCACTCAGTGGTCCTGAGTGACTGGCTGATTGGCCCATGTTGAGGAGGAGCGGCAGAACTGAACTTCGCTCAAATATCGTTTGGCACTGGAGAGAGAGAGAGAGAGAGAGAGAGAGAGAGAGAGAGAGAGAGAGAGAGAGAGAGAGAGACTCTAGATCTAGCCTAAGGGTCCGACAGGTCTTTGAGTTGAAGTATTAACGTCTTTCCCATTCACTTAACGTTACGGGTCTCTTGATCTTTTTTTTCCTCTTCCTATTTCAATCTCAACGTCTCTTCCTAAAAGTACATCGTCTCTTTCTCTTCTACTTTAATCTCTCTCTCTCTCTCTCTCTCTCTCTCTCTCTCTCTCTCTCTCTCTCTCTCTCTCTCTCTCTCTCTCTCTCTCCCTCTCTCTCTCTCTTTCTTTCTTTTGCTCCCTTTAGAAAAAATATTTCTTTTTAAAATTTGACGGAGAAAA
Organism: Elysia crispata; assembly: GCA_033675545.1. Taxonomy (NCBI): domain Eukaryota; kingdom Metazoa; phylum Mollusca; class Gastropoda; family Plakobranchidae; genus Elysia; species Elysia crispata. Next base: position 148,957 of record JAWDGP010006349.1, on the reverse strand, counting down.
TCGGAAAACTTAACTGTTTGAGAGAAGGGAGGGGAGAGTAGAGAGGTATAGGGTTTTCAACATAAAAAAAAATTCTAAAATTATACACGCCTGTGTGTTATGTGAAGAAGCCAAACTAAGAAAAGGAAAAGGAAACCAGTTTGGGAACAAAATAGCAAGCTGCAACAAGACACTGAGAGTGGTTTCACACAAAGACAACCTTCGTTTAAATTAAAAAAAAAAACGAAAATAACCATCTCACAGTCTAAAGCAGACCTTTGTTTTAGACTGAGCGTTCAGTCAAGATAAAATCTACTTGACCTTCCTAGCCTGACCACTTGGTCAGTGGCAAAACGATTGGTCAATTTCTCACAAAAGGTAAGGGCTGAGGTCTGGCTGAGTTAGATTTGACTTGGCTTTACACAGATGGATCTAAATTAAGATACTGTGGGTTATCTTGATTTGATAGAAAACTACTACTACTACTACTACTACTACTACTACTACTACTACTACTACTACTACTACTACTACTACTACTACTACTACTACTACTACTACTACTACTACTACTACTAACTACTAACTACTACTACAACTACCACTGCTACTGCTGCTGCTGCTACCACTACTACTACCACCACCACCACTACTACTACTACTACTACTACTACTACTACTACTACTACTACTACTACTACTACTACTGATACTGCTGCTGCTACTACTACTACCACTACGACTACTTATAATAATAATAATAATAATAATAATAATAATAATAATAATAATAATAATAATAATAATAATAATAAAAAGAAGAAGAAGAAGAAGAAGAAGAAGAAGAAGAAGAAGAAGAAGAAGAAGAAGAAGAAGAAGAAGAAGGAGTAATATAATAACCATAAGAAAAATACTAGAAATAGAGTCAATAACAACAATCACTGTTAATGCTCTCACATTTAAGGTCGCAATTCATCAGCACAGCGATTAGGGTTTCAACTCGTGCTGTAGATCTATAGGAATCATAACAAGTTTGGTTCGCACACTGGTCTCTACAGAGGGTTAATATCAGGGATTTGGTTCAATATACTAGAATACAAACAACAACGACAAAAACAACAACAACAACAACAACAACAACAACAACAACAACAACAACAACAAGAAGAAGAAGAAGAAGAAGAAGAAGAAGAAGAAGAAGAAGAAGAAGAAGAAGAAGAAGAAGAAGAAGAAGAAGAAGAAGAAGAAGAAGAAGAAGAAGAAGAAGAAGAAGAAGAAGAAGAAGAAATAGATCCATAGGACCTGACTTTTATCATAATCAGTTTGTTGTTAAAAAAAATTTTCAAATTCAAGGGAAACAACTTTAAACAAAAAGGGCAAGTAAAAGAGAGGAGGAGATGGAGGAGAGTGAGATAGACAGATAGATAGGTATATGGATTAAAAAGAGCGTGAAAGATAGGGGCAGGACGGATTAGAAAGCGAAAGAGTCAGATAAAGAGAAAGGGCAGATACCAGTTTGACCATTTCATGTTTCGACGATTGATCTTTCAGAATATCTCTTTCCTCTCACAAAAACTCTCCTTTTGATCTTTATTCTCTCGCTATTTCTTTCTCTCTCCTTCGCATTACACATATTTCTCCGCAATCTTCTCTCCATCTCTCTCTCTGTCTCTCTCTGTCTGTCTGTCTCTCTGTCTCTCTCTCTCTCTCTCTCTCTCTCTCTCTCTCTCTCTCTCTCTCTCTCTCTCTCCTGCATCGCTGTAAAAACAAAAGGCAGTACCTATGAAGACTAAAGATAGACTAGACAAAGAGATAGAAATATGTACACTTATCCCCCAGTAGCCATAACTAATCCATCATTCGATTAAAAAAAAAAAATAAAATAAAAGGAAAGATTAGACAGAGTGGCCGATAGAATGGGGAGGAAAAAAAAAACCTGGGTGTCGCCTGCGTCATCCTAGAGACCCCAGTGATGAGATGTCCAGACAGTCTCACTGGTAGAAAGACAAACCAGAGCCTGGCACGCCATCTAGGCATTGTCTAATGGGTTATCCTCGTGTGCCACTATGTGGGCCTGTCTCGTCGTCACTAGGAAATATGGCAGCGATCTCGATATAGATCTAACACATACACCTATACACTGAAAGCCAATATGTCAGTGAAGACCAAAATACCTCAACCAGTCTTGACGTAGTCCTTTAAAAATTTATATTTACACCGTAGCCAATAGGCCATATAGAATGTATTAGCTTATTAAGATCGCAGTTTAATGCCCTAAAGCCTATGCGGATCTGACGACATTTTTCTTTCTTTTATGATTTTTTTTTCCTCCATTTAATCTTACCTAGTTGCCTTTTTATTTATTCATTTATTTTTATTTATTTTATTGATTTATTTTTTTTTATTTTTAGTAAAAACTACCAGCTTCATCAAGATCAGATACAGATAAACAATAAAAAAAGAAAGATGCCTTTTTTCTTCACATGCCTGAATGCTAGAGGATTTGAGCAAGTTGTTGCTGCTGTGATGTTACTTGCAGATGCAGACCAGCAGCAGCAGTAGCAGTAGCAGCAGCAGCAGCAGCAGCAGCTAGTAGTAGTAGTAGTAGTAGTAGTAGTAGTAGTAGTAGTAGTAGTAGTAGTAGTAGTAGTAGTAGTAGTAGTAGTAGATGTTGTTGTTCTTGTAGTAGTGTTGGTGGTGGTGGTAGTACAGATTATCAACATCATCATCACCATAGTAATAAAGTAGAACTTTCTGAAGATAAGAGATTATTCACTAGCTTAGCGGGATTGTGTGATAAAGACACCACACACACACCACACACACACTCAAACATTAAATATAGGCTAGACTAAGCAGACACAGACTATTGGTAACTGTAGCAAGATTCAGGCTGAGTCTGTTCTCTGGAGCCAGTGAATCAATCTTTTGGTATTTGATCCTCACTGGGTCGGCGGCGCCTAACTTGGTGATTTGCAGGAAATTACCGCAACGCTCAATACACAAGACCAGCATTAGTTCCATATTAATGTTGGTTTTTTTTTTTTCTTTATAATTCCCTCTGCCATAGCTCAAACATTTTTTTTTTTTTGCGAATCATTTATGCATGTAGCTGTCTTGGATAAGTTAGAAAACCCCGATGTAAGGAGTATCTGTGAGTGTGGCGGATTCGACATCTTAATGTTTGTTTCTTCTTTACGTCTAAATAAATCAGCGGTTCTAAAATTACTCTTTTTACCTTTTTTTTTTTTAAACCATAATCTTACAACGAAAATAGAACATTGGTTTATCGCATTAAAAAAGAAAATAAAACCAAAAGAAAACAAAAACAAAATTCCGTTAAAAGATTATCATTCTGTAACATGAGATCCTAATTCTGACTGTTTCTAATCTGGTTCCGGCGGAATCCGATCTATTTCTGGCACACACGGAAGTCGCGAGCATTAGCTGACAAGATCTCCGATGACATTACGTTATGACATTAAAACACAAAATAAAAAATAATAAGGATTCCTAGCTGAATTTGGACTTTCCAGAAATATCGGGAAAGCCTTGGACGAGCTAATAGTAGTAAGCTCCTATTAACTCACGGTTTGAGTTCTAGCTCCCTCAGCTGAGCCCTGGATTAGCTCACGGTCTATTTCCAGTGGGAGCTTTTTAACGGGTTATGGAATATTCTAGGGAGGAGAAGACTGATATTATCTCGGTGTGAGTAACCAGGATGGGATACTGACTGTGGTGGTGTGGTGAGCTAGGTGGCTGAGTGGGGTGTAATGTTGTTGCTCATGACAGGAGAACAACTGTATTACGCCCGTCATGATTGTGTTCTGCACACGTTTATGCATGTAAGACGAGGGCAGAGATGGATGAATAGAAAGGAAGAGAGAGAGAGAGAGAGAGAGAGAGAGAGAGAGAGAGAGAGAGAGAGAGAGAGAGAGAGACAGAGACAGAGACAGAGACAGAGACAGAGAGAGAGAG
>JAWDGP010006349.1:137500-142500 GCA_033675545.1 Elysia crispata | reverse complement strand
CTAACGACTAGTGGTTCTCTACGTAGAAAGGCTTCTAGGAGAATAAAGAAAAATCTCCGATCTGGAAAAATTTAACCCGCTGTGAGTGCTCCTGTTCCTGGTGGTAGAAATTACATTCAGGTCTAAGAAAATACTGTAATACGACAAGTTCCTACAGGTACATCAATAGCAGCCTCGATAAGAATTTGAGCAACAATTATGGTAATAATTAGAATAAATTAATAATAATAATAATAATAATAATAATAATAATAATAATAATAATAATAATAATAATAATAATAATAAAGGAGAAGAAAAAGAAGAAGAAGTAGTAGTAGTAGTAGTAGTAGTAGTAGTAGTAGTAGTAGTAGTAGTAGTAGTAGTAGTAGTAGTAGTAGTAGTAGTAGTAGTAGTAGTAGTAGTAGTAGTAGTTGTTGTTGTTGTACAAGTAAGGATCGGAGCGATGATAATGATGATGATGATGATGATGATGATGATGATGATGATGATGATAATCATGATGATGATGACGATGATGATGATGATGATGATGACGCTAGCGATTTTGTCGGTGTTTTTGATGATTATAGACTGTTAACATGACACCCTCGGGTTATCACTAACGCAAGTTCAAGACATGTTAACAGCATTATCAATATAGCCCTAATGATGTTGACACTAGCATGGGGGACAGGAACTGCAGAAGGAGAGAGAGAGAGAGAGAGAGAGAGAGAGAGAGAGAGAGAGAGAGAGAGAGAGAGAGAGAGAGAGAGAGAGAGTGTGTGTGTGTGTGTAAAAGATATGAAGGGAGGGAGGGAGGGAGAGAGTGGGCAGAATAGAGAAGAAGAAATAAAGACATCCGGACAGAGAGAATGAAACAGACAGAGCAACAGTCAGACACTCAGAGAGACAAATATAGACAGACATGAAATGCACGAGATTCAGAGTGAGGAAGAAGAGAGAAAGATGGACAGCAGCATGAACAAACTGCAGACACTCAAAAAAGAACTTAGGCAAATAAAACTTCTTGTCCCCCCCCCAAAAAAAAAAAAATCCTTTGCCCCGCCACCAATCTCTTACGTATATAAATGAGGCAGGATATGTAGTGGCCCAGTAAAGCTAAAATTGCTTCCCTGTCGTTGAAACAGGAGACGCACATCTAGAACGGATAAATCTGTGGATATCTATGGATCTATGGATCGTCCACGGATTACGAGAGACTTTTACAAGCTTGACTTGAAAGCGAGTAGTGAAACGGCGAGTTGAGCAAATAGACGGAGGGGAAGGAGGGGGGGTGGGGGGTGGGGGGGAAAGGGGAATGAATGGGCGTCGTTTAAAAGGTAGGAAAAATATAGACTGTTAGAGAGAGTGAGAGAGAGAGAGAGAGAGAGAGAGAGAGAGAGAGAGAGAGAGAGAGAGGGAGAGACAGACAGACAGACAGACAGACAGACAGACAGAGGAAACACAAAGACAAACAAACCTATGACAAGATTGAGAGATAGAAAAATAGATAGATCAAAAGATAGAAAGACAATGACAGACCGACAGATAGATATATAGCGAGATAGATCGGGTGGGTGGCTAATAGAAACAAAAAGAGAGAAAGCAGAGAGAGACAGGAAGGAAGACAGACACGTAGACCGGCAAGAGAAGGGAAGAGAAAAAGATGTAAATGTCAAGTCATTTTAATTAGCGCTCGGTCTGCTGCAGACTTTTTACACCTCAGAGTCCTCTGTCCTTGAGAAATTACATGTCATAGCAAACTGAACGCATGATTTGAAAGAAAAGACATCTTCGTTCCTCTTTTCTTTTCTGTACTGAGTGTAAGATTTTTACATCCAGACGCAAATACATGTAGTAGAACTGTTTTGCCACTTTAGCTTCACATGATTATATTGAAATTTTAGTTATATGCTTGAATATAAGTAGATCTAAATCAAATTCAATGTGCATTTTTCTTCACGGACTAATGTCTAAAACTTCCCTTGGATTGGACTACAACATTGGTTGGTCTGATATGAAACTCTCTGGTATTCCACAATATCTGGCGATACAAAACTTTCTACCTTAAAGGTTCGATCGCAGTCAAGAAATTTCCTTCACCGTTGAAAGAAATATTAAAACTTTTAGTCTGTTCACTCACCTCCTTTTCACAGCTGAAATCAACAGTTTCAGACACTCCCGTTTGGCTCTGCGTTAAACACCGGAAGCCGTAGATCTAGCGCTACGTCCGACAGAAACAGACGCGCCAGGAACTTGATGTCCGACCCTCATCTAGGGCTGAAAGGACATGTCAACAACCAATCTATCCACAATGTATTAGCAATGTAAAGGCTACAGCCGCAGTATCCATAGCTGGTATGTGACCATCTTTATCTGTAGCTGGCGGCATCTAGTAATGCGGGTAGGTAGGTATGACCAACGAGCTTAGGTCACGTGGACATTGGCTGACCACACCACAGCAAGCGGCCAAACTGACTTTTTTATCTTTTATTTTTAGCTTTGACCATTATCTGGAAGAGGTACAATGGCTGGAGAGTGGGCGTGTTTCCTCTGTGTACAAGAATCTGGGGTTGGTTGAGTGGGGCCAGCTTCATGCTGTCTGTGTGATTGGATGAGACCGCGACCCGAAGCGTATGTTGAGGTACAGGCTTCAGTGGTCAGTAGTGACTCTTTGTCCAAACCGTACCTTGTGGCGTATTTTGTGAAGGTCGCCTGGACCCATCACTATGACTAAAGCGTGTGGGCATACTTAGCCTTGGCATGAGGCAATACACACATAGCATTGACCATCTTATCCTAGCACAAAATTTTTTTCCGAGTGCGTTATTTTGGGCTTGATTAGCCTGATATTTTTTAGAATCAAGTTGAAGTCCAACTCCTCGGAAAAAGACTTTCTCTAGTGACCTTCAGAAATGACGTAGGAACAGTGTGCTCGGCGAAAGAGGTCGATGGAGAGAGCGCAGTGCAGGAGCGTTACCTTGCAGGAGTCCCAGCAGACGATAGAGGAGGAATCACGCCCATGTGCTTCCAATTACCGGTCTACTGTCCTGGTCGGGAACACTGCCAGATACCAGGAGCTGCTGCCTGTCTACCGTCTGCTGGTCCCGTGGTCTTGCGTGGACTTAGATAGGACCACGCCATGGACAAGAGATGACGGGGTCAATAGAGTGATATGAGAGTATTAAGAAAAGAAAGAAAGACAACAGTAGGGAGAGGAAAAGAGGGAGAAAAAGTGGAAGGAAAGAGAGTGAAATAAATTTTAAAAAATGATAGAGAGAGAGTGAGAGAGAGTATAAGAGAGCGAGTATAAGAGAGAGAGAGAGAGAGAGAGAGAGAGAGAGAGAGAGAGAGAGAGAGAGAGAGAGAGAGAGAGAGAGAGAGAGAGAGGGACGAAAGAGGAGAACATCATAAAAAAACTCACGCGAAATGGAATATTTTCGTACACTGATCAACTGAGTGTTGCCGCAATCTTCATCACTCCTCTAAAACATTTTGCCGCCATATTTCATCAGACTCCATGACGCTGTATAGTTTATTGTTATTCTGATTAAATACAAAAGCGTACATGCATTGGTGCAAGCCCAGTCAACCATGAAAGTTATTCCAAAACCTCTTGTGCATGCTACACAGTTGAATCCTCCATCACAAGAAAATCTACTTGAAGCTCCCCGGAACGATTTCAACCGTCCAATAAACCATACAATATGGCCGCCGACGGTTGATTGACGTCCAGAACAGCGCGACCAATATATTCATATGGAAGCAACACTGGACCGAACACCAATAATTAGATCGTCCAGGAATAGCCGTCGGCTTCACGAATTCTGACTTATGAAATCGTCCTGTGTGTGTGTTGGTTTTTTTTTAAACATATGTATGTGTGTGTATATATATATATATATATACATACATACATACATACATACATACATACATACATACATACATACATACATACATACATTCAAACCTACCTACATACATACATACATACATACATACATACATACATACATACATACATACATACATACATACATACATACATACATACATACATACATACATACATACATACATACATACATACATACATACATACATACATACATACATACATACATACATACATACATACATACATACATATATATATATATATCCTCTCGAAACATAATGTTATGGATAATATTCATTAATACAACTAAGCCAACCACTGCAGGGCCACCTGGGCGGGAACTAGCCTGCAAATTCATTACATAAAATGAAAAACTTTTACTTTTAAATATTTTGAACAGAATATTTTATACCTTCGTTCTCAGCATTGTAACAAGTATCGGTTTTTCGTTTTTGTTTGTTGATATCTTCGGTATAAGTGCCTCTGGATACACGAGTCATTTCAGATATGTTTTTTTTTTACTTTATTAAAACTGAATACAATTTTTTTTTTAAACCTCCGAACAGAAATGTCACCATGAACTTTGGCCTAAGTAATGCGAATCCCAAAATCAACTCTATCAATTACCTTAAAAGAAGGAAACAACATAACTGGAATTTACTACCCGCTAATTTTTTTCTTCCGTCTCTTCTCTCGTAGCCAGATTTGTAGCAACAGGTTAGCTGCTTTTCAATAGAAATAAGTGGAAGTTAAACAGCACGAGGAACATTAATAAAAAAAAATCATGCCCCACTTCATCAGTTTCTGGTATTATCAAATTCATTGTTATTTGCACGCCATTTTTTATTTACGCGAACCTTGAAACAAAACGCTGCACTTCCGGTGCCCATAAGTCTTTGCTGCGGGCTGTGTTCATTAGTGCAATGCTACATAAAGAGAAGAAAAAAAGCATGCCAGTAAAGCGACCCATTGGCGCATATCTTGCATACAATAAAGTTTGGTAGGAGCACAAGATTTTATCATGTTTGGAGGTAACGAGCGCAGAGATAACTTTAGCCCTTGCAGACATATTGGCCTTCATTTCAAATTAGAAAAACCAATCATTAATCTGCCTTGA
>JAWDGP010006349.1:130000-132500 GCA_033675545.1 Elysia crispata | reverse complement strand
CTGTCTCACCGACCAACTTCTGTTCCTGTCTCACCGACCAACTTCTGACCCTGTCTCACCGACCAACTTCTGACCCTGTCTCACCGACCAACTTGCGACCCTGTCTCACCGACCAACTTCTGTTCCTGTCTCACCGACCAACTTCTGTTCCTGTCTCACCGACCAACTTCTGACCCTGTCTCACCGACCAACTTGCGACCCTGTCTCACCGACCAACTTCTGACCCTGTCTCACCGACCAACTTCTGTTCCTGTCTCACCGACCAACTTCTGACCCTGTCTCACCGACCAACTTGCGACCCTGTCTCACCGACCAACTTCTGTTCCTGTCTCACCGACCAACTTCTGTTCCTGTCTCACCGACCAACTTCTGACCCTGTCTCACCGACCAACTTGCGACCCTGTCTCACCGACCAACTTCTGACCCTGTCTCACCGACCAACTTCTGTTCCTGTCTCACCGACCAACTTCTGACCCTGTCTCACCGACCAACTTCTGACCCTGTGTCACCGACCAATTTCTGACCCTGTCGCACCGACCAACTTCTGAACCTGCCTCACCGACCAACTTCTGACCCTGTCTCACCGATCAACTTGCGACCCTGTCTCACCGACCAATTTCTGACCCTGTCGCACCGACCAACTTCTGACCCTGCCTCACCGACCAACTTGTGACCCTGTCTCACCGACCAATTCCCGTGATTAATCTTTAATTTTTTTTTTTTTTTTTTTTTTTTTTTTTTTGCAATCTCACGGACCTAATGACACTACTCATTGTTCCGAAGATAAAAACTACCACATTATTCCCTCGTTAACCATTGATAACCGTATTTTATCTCCCACAGCCTGGTTACTACCAAGATCCATGTCAGCTCCCACTAGCAAGGACTTTGCACAGAGAGGTTGACGCATTACAAGCAGTTAGCTTCGGTTTCATCGCGTTTTTTATGTTCACAGCGATAATTGCCTCTTTAGAGATAAAAGGAGTATTAAAGTGCACAGTGCCTTTCGACTGATTGGTTATTTTCCTTTTTTTTTTTTCTTATATTTTTTTTTAATGCACAATTATTACAGTTTCGGTCAGACAGAGAGAATGGCCTTGACATTGGACAGAAGTTGAATCGTGGTATTCTACTGGGCAGGTCAATGTGTTGTGTCATACGGTATCTTGGACGGTACAAGATATCACCAACAGTACTGGGGAAAAGGGGGGGAAGTGTGGGGGGAGAGGGGGGGGGGGGCTACGTAAGAAATCATGGACTCTTGTAAATCAAGGGAGAGAACCATTAATCTCAATAGACCGCACTTCTATCCTGGTGATATGACTGGCTATTAATTCTAGCACCGGAAAATCAAGAAAAATATAAAGCGCTTCGAGGCGGGAAAAACAGAAAAAAAGAAAACGGAAATTAGATCTACCAGAAAGGGTAGTTCAAGAAGGTGCAGAGTGGAATATTTTATATGTTTCTTTTCTTTGTTCTCCGCTTTGATAATCGGTGTTTGGGTTTTGCATGCATGCGGATGTGGATGTGAGTCTATATTATTCGTGAAAAATGCCACGCATATCTTGCATTTATTCGCAACAAATTTGCAATCATCATCATCATCATCATCATCATCATCATCATCGCCATTAAGGGAAATCACACACCATTTAGTAGCCGTCACGGGACGAAATTAAGATTTGCCTCATTTTCTCTTTGAAAAGGGCTAAACAGCCCAGCCAAACAGTGAAATATGCTATTATGATACTTCAAAAAACATCACGGTCGCTAATTATTCCGAACTTTCGTTGAGTCAATAATTTTCTGAATAATAAGTAAACTGGGGGACTTAGACTGTTGATATAATTATTATTCAGGTTTTAACTAGTTCTTTTGTTTATGTGCATAATCTAGAAAAACTGCTTAAATGATAGACGCAAAAAAACAGAGAGAGATAGAGAGAGAGAAAGAGAGAAAGACGGAGAAAGAAAGAGAGAGACAGAGAGAGAGAGAGAGTGAGAGAGAGAAAGAAAGAGGGAGGGAGGAAAAGAGAGAGAGAGAGAAACAAAGAGAGAGGGAGAGAGGTAAACAGAGAAAGAGAGGACAGGGAGAAAAACGACAGAGAGAGAGAGAGAGAGAGAGAGAGAGAGAGAGAGAGAGAGAGAGAGAGAGAGAGAGAGAGAGAGGAAAAATGGAGCTTGGCTGAGCTTTAAGAAGCACTCACTCTCACATCCCTGACCCTACCGCCCAGAAACTCGTGGAGACAACCCGTGATTCGATACCTAAATCTATTTTTAAGATATGGTTACAGTTTCCTACATTAAGGTTGCTGTAATTGACATGGAGTATTTAGGGTAAGCAGCTGCAATTTCGACCATTATCAGAACAGTGTGTAATAGTTATTTATGTGAACTCGTGATCACCGCAAATACCTTTCACGCGGCGCGGTCTGATGGCTGTCTCGAATGTCTCAAGTGTCTCAAATGTCTCGAATATCCCAGCAGACTGTAGATGTAGT
>JAWDGP010006349.1:105000-120000 GCA_033675545.1 Elysia crispata | reverse complement strand
GAGAGAAGCTCACAATAAAAATTTTACAACTTTTCAAATGTTTCAAAACTATGGCAATATAATTATAAAAAAAAAAAAACTATAAAAAAAGAGGTATTATTTTTAGTTTCAAGTAGGAATCTTTTAGCTATCTCAATGAAAACAATAATTTTATTAAATAAAACCACAAGGAAAAGCGATTTCAATACAAGAAACTTGAGAACAAATCTAGAATCCGGAAGACTCGATCCTTAGCGTCAGATGAAATCAGCGCCGGTCCCACACCTGAGAGTAACAACCACAAACTTGAGACTGATAATCGCCTTCATCAAACATCGCCTAAATATGGCCAGTCACATGCCCCGCCGGATGTCCTTGTGGTCGTGTCCCATGATAACACACAGTGACGTTCACACTGATAACCTATAATCTAGCATGGACCTTTGTCATTTAGGACTAAATTAGCATGTGCTATCGTGGCGCTGACAAAGTTTCTGATACCGGAATGTTTAGCTGCCCGAGCCGTGCGCTCCTTACAAGACCACAGGACTGCGACTCAGCGGAAGTGGTTTGCTTAGCTCCAATTGTCACAGATAATCAACCATGTTATCACCAATGCAACAAAGTTGCGGCCAGTCGCATGGCCCATCTAACGTATGGCGAGAAAAAAAATTGTCGCGTCTTGCCATATTGGTGAAGACATGTGTTGATTGGCTTTAGGTTGGCTTATAGCTCTGTTGATATCTTATCTGATCTTAACTCGCTTATCTTTCGAGATATCTAGATCACGCAATATCCCTCATTTAAAGTCCATTTTTTTAAATTCTATTTAAATTTCTTATCAAATGTCGGTATTTTTTCTTGACGAGCAGTACCAGTGGTAAAAGTTATCTAAAAATCTTATCAAATGTCGCTGTTTTCCTTGACGAGCAGTACCAGAGGTAAAAGTTATCTAAAAATCTTATCAAATGTCGCTGTTTTCCTTGACGAGCAGTACCAGAGGTAAAAGTTATCTAAAAATCTTATCAAATGTCGCTGTTTTCCTTGACGAGCAGTACCAGAGGTAAAAGTTATCTAAAAATCTTATCAAATGTCGCTGTTTTCCTTGACGAGCAGTACCAGAGGTAAAAGTTATCTAAAAATCTTATCAAATGTCGCTGTTTTCCTTGACGAGCAGTACCAGAGGTAAAAGTTATCTAAAAATCTTATCAAATGTCGCTATTTTCTTTGACGAGCAGTACCAGAGGTAAAAGTTATCTAAAAATCTTATCAAATGTCGCTGTTTTCCTTGACGAGCAGTACCAGAGGTAAAAGTTATCTAAAAATCTTATCAAATGTCGGTATTTTTTCTTGACGAGCAGTACCAGTGGTAAATGTTAAAGACGCCGAATGGACGTGAAGAGGATCACACGTCCAGTTCCTCTGTTACCGTAACCCGCTAGCGGGATGAGGACTGGGTACAGATCTCTTGTTACGGTGGTGCTAACTAATACCTTCAGTTGTTGGATAATGAGCCGCCACAGTCCTCACTCGGGGAAGAGAATTGGAAAAGACCAAATGGAGGGGCAAACGGGTCCTTAAATACTAGGCAGTGCTCTCTCTCTCTCTCTCTCTCTCTCTCTCTCTCTCTCTCTCTCTCTCTCTCTCTCTCTCTCTCTCTCTCTCTCTCTCTCTCTCTGTGACTGCCAGGCTAGTGCTGTGTCACTTGCTCTGTCACCGTTTCTCACGCCCTAAATAGAATTATGATAATAACGGCCATAACGGGCCTAACGGTAATAACTCCATCTCTGCCCGACAGGCGAGACAACCCGGGAGAGCTCTACTTCAACTTCCCCACGGGACACTTCCTGACGCAGCACCGGTCAGTGCACTGTCCAGTGCGAACTGTAACGCTCACAGACTCCAGTGGACGCATCTCATCATACGCGACACCCAGATTCACTGTAACAGTGCGCCCAGACAAACAGACACATTGTTCTCTATGTAGAATGGCAGTGACAGCTGACCTTTACTAGGACACTGCCAGAGTGTTCGTGTGTTTGTGAGTGTGCGAGCGTCGGTTTGTAAGTCTGTGTGTAAATCCATTACACCAGACCCAGATGACGTCAATAAAGCTAGGACCCAGTAATGCTGAGCCAAAGACTAAGGCTGACGAAGATAAGAGATTATTATTTTTTTGCAGACCTGTTAGAACTCAGATCAGACAACCACCAGCTTTTCCTTTATAATCAGGAGATTTTAGATTCGTTAAAATAATAAACCCGCATGCCGCAAACCATCAGGTTCAAGCACACAGGTCACACAACATTAGATAGAAACTCAAGCGTTATCCAATTCAGCTTAGAGAACAAAGCTGCATGGTTTCACCTTTCACACCGGGAAACCTACCGCTTTTCTCTCTACCATTACAAAAATATTGTCGAGAAGACAATGATTGAAATACGGGTAACCACAAACCACAATATCCGCGAAGAACACTCTCTAATAGATTGATCATAACGGTATATTGATTGATGATTGATTGATTAATTGATTGGAATAGATGAAAGGATGGCGGGATTTATTGCTGATCGTTCCTCGCCCAGTCCACCACAGATGTTCACTTAACATCATTAGAAATTAACAGGCATTGCTCTATTCACAGATTTTACGATTTTCCCACATAAAATATGTCGTATTTGGAAGTAATAGTTCTGTAACTTGCGCCAATTCGAATGTTAAGCGGCTATTTTACCATCTACACAGAACAAGGACCTCTGGATATCTGACCGCTGCTGTTTGAGATCTAAACCTGGATCTAGCGAGCTCGGTCAAAACCAGGGGATCAGTTGCAGCATCAGACCCCGAGGTAGTCACACCGGAAATCACGTGATCCAGATCACAAGAACCTGTCACTGCTGTCCACCTCATTAGCCACCGCGCTGGTCAGCGGGCAACAGCCGAAACTTCTCAGTAATTGATACTAGTACCAAGGTCAACATGTCCACATAATTCGAAAAGACGCTCGTTTATAGAATCCTTGGATGTTTACGTCACATGTCCGGACCGTGACAGGAGCCATGTGTGGATGCGTGGAGTCTCAGTGACATGAGTAGAGGAGGTCGATTGATCTGGTCTCCGTCACAGGCAGGACTCTAATGTGATTAGCTCATCTCCACGGTCCTGGGCGATCATTGGTCACGTGACAGGCTCGCCTTAAGGGGTGTGGGATGACGCAATACTTGGTCCTAAGGTGATAGGGGAAATACACCCTCCCTGTGTCTCTTACACACATACATGTCTTGGACAGTCAGACACAAACACGGCCCCGCTGCTTTAGTGGCAGAGGCTTGGAGGAATTAGAAATAGGAAAAGAGTAAGAAAAGGAGAGAGAGATAGAGAGGGAAAGAGAGAGAGAGGAGGGGGAGGAGAGAGAGAGTAAAGAAAGAGAGACTGAAAGAATATATGAGAATGGCAAGTGAGGAAGAGACAGACTCACAAAGGCAGGTAATCCGACACTTCCCTTCTCTCTCTCTCTCTCTTTCTCTCTCTCTCTCTCTCTCTCTCTCTCTCTCTCTCTTTCTCTCTCTCTCTCTCTCTCTCTCTCTCTCTCTCTGTGTCTCCCCTCTCTCTTTCTCTCTCACGCTCTCTCACCCTCTCATAGTCTCTCTCTCAACCTCTCTTTCTCTCCCTCATCCTCTCTCTCTCTCCAACCCTTTCCTCATTCCTCTCACCCTCTCTCTCTCTCTCGCCACCTCAGTATACCACCTGAATAACTCAACAAAGTATCCACACTTTGATAAGAAAAACTTTACCAGTGATAGGACCCGAAGGATGCTGCTGAAATTACTCAATATTGAACTACAGCTTCCACCATCATAAGGTTGACGAAGCACATGATATCTCGAAACCAAGACAGCTCACATCAGACATTTCAAACTGGTCGACCGGTATAGGACAATATTCAGGTACTGCTAAGCTTCCACCAGCAACAGCGGTAACTCCGTCTCATGTGACCTACAGCATGGAAGTCACCTGATATTCCGAAACTATCACCAAAAATCTCTTTGTCTTCCAAAAACAGGACTGACATCTTTCTCATCTTATATTCTCTCACAAACGCTGATTGCGCGGTGACCTCAATGTTTAGAATTTAGAGAGCACAGCTTCTAACCTGGACTGCATCCTAATTATGGTTGACTTTCGGCACATGCATACATAATGGAGATTATACACCGCTGCCGCTCACAACTGCACGTGAATGGGTACCAGCATGTCTTGGGTATAGGATCTTCATTAGAGGATATTATTTGTATTATTTGAAAGGCAAATATGTAACCGATTCATGTTAGCCAGCTTCAAAGTAACGTCCGTATTTACTAGGTCTCTTGAAGTCGGATCAAAATATTGAGTGATCAATATAGATGATATAGGCTTTCTACTCAGATAACTATTATGGAAGAATTTTTCTTTTTTCAATTAACGCCGGACATCAGCCTCGAGAGATTGGCTCCATTCTGCGAAAGAAGATTCTGTAATGAGTAAAACTAAGGTTGTGAGCGTTACCATACTACCACCAGTGCTGCGGCTATCTCAGATACCAGTAAAATGATACTGAGTTCATATAAACAACAGAAAATCTATTTGTCGTGAGAGAGAGAGACAGAGAGAGAGAGAGAGAGAGAGAGAAAGGGGGGAGGGAGGGAGAGAAAGAGAAAGAGGGGAGGGAGGGAGAGAGAGAGAGAGAGAGAGAGAGAGAGAGAGAGAGAGAGAGAGAGAGAGAGAGAGAGAAAGGGGGGGGGGAGGGAGGGAGAGAGTTAGAGAAAGAGAAAGAGGGGAGGGAGGGAGAGAGAGAGAGAGAGAGAGAGAGAGAGAGAGAGAGAGAGAGAGAGAGAGAGAGAGAACAAAGTAAACGTCGTTGATCAAGATACGTAACATCCCCTCAAAGATTCATTATTCGTACGATTTGACGTGTTGATATCCAAGAACACTCAGCAAAAGTCCTTGTGGACATATTGACCTGCTGCTAAATATAGCCTGCGAGAGCTATTTTCAGACATAGAGTCTCAACACCGTTACCCAATCAAATCTATCCATATTTTATGAGGCGCGAATTATGATGGCTATAAACGCTGCGCCTTCAATCAACTTCTGCGGGTTGGGTGACAGCCTTAAAATAATAATAAAAAAAGAAAAAAGCAAAGATACAATTAGATCTGGCGCACAGCACTCCATACTGGTTCAGGACAATAAAGATATGCTGTAGCCGTTATTATTTTCTGCATTGACTTTACAATGATAAATACTGCATTGTTTTATTATGATCACCATTATTCATTAGATCTGGTGTTCGGCTGGCCACATCCATCTGTTAACGAACAGCTGCACTCATCCACAGCCCCGAGCCTATACATAGCTGATGTCGAAGGACTCTTAGTGTGTTCAGAAGAGAGCTCTAAAAATATCAAGAGGCTACGTTATTAGTTTCAGCCTCTGTGTGGCGTGTGTGTGTGTGTATGTGTCTCAAGAATAACCTCCGTTGTCATTAGTCAAGGGCATGAGAAATAGCCTGCCTAGACAGCTTGGCCTTGTGGTTTAAAATAAACTCACAGGCTTCCATGAAAGGTAAAAAATATGTTTGTATGTGAATATGGATATATTTTTCAATCCAGCGACCAGCTGTGGCCTATTCATAGCCACTTAATTGAGACAGTTTTTTTTTTTTTTTTATCTCTCCTTTATTTTTTACGTCTCAATTATTTTGTTGTTTTGTGTTTCTCGCTCCGCTTCAGCCATTGACGTCATTGATGCAAGCTGCCAGCAGACGACCAGGCCAGATCTAAAGACTTTTAGTCACATGACTGGCATGAGTCACCGAGCCACGAGACAACCAATCATCAGGCTTAACACTCGGCCAGCTCGCTCGCTTGGGCAGCTGTCGACATCTCAGAGAGCCACGGTTCGAGTCCCTGGCCAGCACCCACAAGACTACTGACATAGACAGTGCTTGCCTCCAACCTTCACCACCATTCGTGGGCTGAATAAGGGACATTGGTCAGTTGAGTGGGCTGAATACTTGCCTCGAGTGCTCCAATGTGTTAGTTCAAATCCCCACTGAGAACAGAAAAAGCTGAGACGAATCAAGTCTCCCTTCGAGCTAGACTACTAATTGGGTCTCACCTATTCGCCCCTACCTGACATTTACAAGACCGATGATAATTTTTACTGCTTCAGAGTTTACGAAATCGATCAGACCAGGCCAGGATAGAAATTTGCCTCCCGACCCTCCCCCCCCCCCCATCTCTCAATGCGCTAGATCTGGGCTTTAAAAACAAAAACTGAAAACTGTGTGAGCTGCATTCCAAGACTAAAACCATGACTTTCATTCTGCCCAGTGTCTTCTCGACAGGCAAACCGAGACAGGTTTCCCAACTGTCACCATTCAGATATGTGTGGCGAGACACGTGACTAAAGGTCAACATATTTTAAAACAAAAACTTTTGCAGTGCTGATATATTCAGGGGAAGACAATTATGCATACTAGAATATATTTAATTTCGCAAGGGAAGACAATCTTTTGTTTCCGCGGGACATCACGTTTGTGGAAACATGCATAGGAATTTCCGTGAAACAAGATTATTGCAGCAGTTCACGAGAGAGGTGAGGTGAAAAAGCTTGCATGCCTGATGTTACAAGCCAACCAGGTGTGTTTCACTGAGAACCAAACTATCAGGAATCGAGAGGAAACGCGGTATGCGAAGGCTGGCAGGGTAGAGCTTTGGACTGACAGCCACGGGGCGCCAGATTTTCTCATGTTGCGATTTTATCTCACTCCTCGACCCCATCCTTGGCTGAGGGTAAAACTGCCCTGTCGTCCAGCAACTTAGGCGACTCTGAACTATACAGACAAAACAGCTAGGGCAGAAATTCTAGAATATTACGACCCGCAACAATATGACAGAATTAATTACGCACTTTGCATCACAAAACATGCCTTCCTCCTCTTCAAAACACAAGAGCTGTCGCCGAAATTCTCACGCCTGTGGTTTGGAGCAATTAAAAAAAAATTCAGAATTGTGTGAGAGACAAATCCGGTTGAAACACTTTCCTCGATGGGGAAAAAAAAAAGAACTTAGTATCCATAACTCCACTCCGCTCATGGTTACTTAGTTTCGGCCTAGATCTAGTCGGCCAGTGTTATATATTTATATGTCGTAAAAGAGCTTTATTCCAAAGATCCTGTTCGACCAAAGTAGCTTTCTACCATCCCTTGACCAATATATCTTTCTGCCTTGTTGACCCAGCAAACGTGGTGCCCGCATGGGACCGCACGGAACAGCACTAAAAAGACCAAAACTTCTGTAATATATTTGCGCATCTCACTGGGTTAGCCTAAGAGTTCTCAAACTGTGATTCACAAGGCGTCGCCAAACAAATCAGTCATGAGTGATGATAGATCTACATCTAGACCTTTGCTGGAGTGGCGCACTTGAAACACAAAAAAAGTGATCACTATTTTTGTGGTTAGCAGCTTCTCTATGATGTGAAGTGCTCTTGAGAGGGAGAGAGAGAGAGAGAGAGAGAGAGAGAGAGAGAGAGAGAGAGAGAGAGAGAGAGAGAGAGAGAGCGGTAGACGTCAAATTCGTAAAGACTGAAGAAGAGACAGATTGAGGATATAATTTAGAGAAATAAAGAGAGAGAGAAGACAGAGAGAGAGAGAGAGAGAGAGAGAGAGAGAGAGAGAGAGAGAGAGAGATGGGGAAGGGTGGAGATCGTCGGACAGACGAGTTAACAACAGAAGAAGTGAATGAGGTACAAAGGGAGAAAGTTAACCGCGAGTAGACAGCTTGTCGACTCTCTCTCTCTCTCTTTCTCTCTCTCTCTCTCTCTCTCTCTCTCTCTCTCTCTCTTTCTCTCTTTCTCTGTCTCTCTCTCTGTCTCTGTCTCTCTCTTTGTCTCTCTGTCTCTGTCTCTCTGTGACTCTCTCTCTCTATCTATCTATCTATCTCTCTATTATTTATAACCTATCGACTTCTTTTATATCGCCATATGACTACTGCTAAGAAAATTGTGAAATGTGTGAAATTAATAATAATAATAATAATAATAATAATAATAATAATAATAATAATAATAATAATAATAATAATAATAATAATAATAATAATAATAATAATAATAATAATAATAATAATAATAATAATAATAATAATAATAATAATAATAATATCATTAAAAAAATTACAATAATAATATAAGCACGCGCACGATAAAATATTAACACTTTAACAGCACGATCTTAATCTGTGTATTCGATGTAAAAAGATGCAATTAGTCTATTGTGATAGAAGGCTTTACAATCCACGGGGCGCAATATCCACAAAATTCACAGTGATAATTTCATGAGCACACATTTCACGGCAAAACTCAAAACTCGAGAAATATCTACAGCTAACGCAAGCAAACTTTTTACCTGGCCAATAAAAGAAACACCGGTGTATACAATCCAGCGAAAACATTCGATCGAATCTCCCGAGAAAAGAAACAAATTATTATAGCTGGGTAACTTTTGTAAGGTTATTGTCCTGGCTTTTATCACAACATGCAATCAGCAATAAGTGAAGCTAAGTCTCTGCGGGATGGAAGGATGTAGATCTAGGCTCAGGCCGTAATCCGCTAGACTCTCTTTCTAACCGTGAAGTCGACAGCTTGTCTCGGACTAGCAGTAAATACCGCAGTTTTCAATATATTCAAGATGTATTATGTCGGTGTCGGCCTAACCTACTTGTAGTCATCCAGGGGAAAGAAACGCAGTGCTTCTCGTGTTATTTATAGAAAGCGCATAGCCTTGCGTCATGCAATGACTGTAAGCTGTAGGTCAAGACACGGTGATTCACTACATAAACTGAGAGCCGCGATGACAGCATCGTTTGGATTTCGCCAACGGCTCCTTCTTGAGTAATACAACATAGCTGAAGAGTTACGGGCCGTGTTTGTTCTAGTAATCTGTTTATTTAAAGAACATAAAAGGTTCGCGCAAGGGGGAAATCCCGGTAACTAAACTGGCAGTGTTCTAAAAATAGAGTTGGCCTCAGCGCCAAGAATTTCAAGGTAACTGTAGGTTTCGAAAAATCTGTGACTGGTTCTGAAAAGCGTGCGTGTGTATAGATCTAGGTGTTTTTTTCTTTGAGAGTATAAAATTATGAGTTTTGGGTTGGGAATGACGTGTCAACTACTGTGTAATAAGGTTTGACCCCACCGCTGATCACAGATTTACCTGGCACTAAAAGGATTTACGCACCAGATTAAAACAAACCAGGAAATAGTGACGATATTTGTGGCATTGCTTCATACCCCAGCCTGGTGTTAAGAGGTCGAGCATTTCTAATCTTGGCACAGAAATGTTGGACTATCATGGGGCAAGATTGTCTGATGTGGCGCCAAGTGAATCTACTAGCGGATGTCCTTGAGATGTATGTGCAATCCGGGCAACTTCAGAACTTACTTGAGACTCGAAAGGGTTAGCATATTATTTTGAGAGCTGATCGTATTTAGAAAGTGTCATAGTACTTCTTTCATGAGGGGCTGTTACTTAATAAGGAAAAGATATTATAATAAACCATTGTCCTGATCATGTGGGATACCATGCTAATTCGGTAAATAGTAATGTGTTTTCTAGTGTGGTACTGGATAGAGAGAAAGGAAAGAATTTGTTGGGAGCAGGGAGAGAAAGGCAATGATGCAATGAGGATTATGTAGATGATGTTGAGGATGGTGATGATACTGACAATGAGGATGATAATGATGATGATGATGATGATGATGAAGTTTATTGTAAGGATGATGAGGATGATGCCGCTGATGATATTGTTATTGTTGTATTCAATTTACGACTAACTCCGTTTTTAAATGACTTTAAAAAAAAGAGAGGAAGGGAAGAGCAATTCAGACACTGTCATCCAATATTGTGCAAACAGCTGTCGCACAATCATGGTTTGACAGCCCAGCCCTACCAAAGCAATTTCTTTGATCTCAACTGATCTCCCATAAAATATCAGGTTCAATGTTTGTAAAAGGACACAAAGTTCAGGATTTGTTTCATTCAGCAAGAAGCTCACCAGGGACCATAGGCCAATGTGTATGAACTATATCAGCTGCTGTTACCACCACTGCCGCTTTTGATGCTGTGGTTGTTAACAACATAGATGTTATGTAAAAAGACGCAAAGTTCACTATTTGTTTCATTCGGCAAGAAGCTCACCAGGAACCATAGGCCAATTTGTATGAACTATATCAGCTACTGTTGCCACCACTGCTGCTTTTTGCTGTTGATGTTGTTGTTAACGACATAGATGTTACCTCTACCAACGTTGTTGTTGACGCAACTCCTCCTGCTGCCGTTATCTCTGCCTTTTATGTAAGGTTTGCTGGTGTTGTTGCTTTAGCAGATGTTGTTGTTGTTACTACCACCGCTTTTGCTATTACGGCAACTAGTCAGTCGAGCTGTAATTCTTTGTCCTGGGAGACCGGACAGGGAAAGGAGTGAAGGCAGTGGGGAAGAGATAAAGAGAAAGGTACTAGGAAGTAAGAGACATAGATAGGAAGAGGTGGAGAAGAGATAAAGAGAAAGGTACTAGGAAGTAAGAGACATAGATAGGAAGAGGTGGAGAAGAGATAAAGAGAAAGGTACTAGGAAGTAAGAGACATAGATAGGAAGAGGTGGAGAAGAGATAAAGAGAAAGGTACTAGGAAGTAAGAGACATAGATAGGAAGAGGTGGAGAAGAGATAAAGAGAAAGGTACTAGGAAGTAAGAGACATAGATAGGAAGAGGTGGAGAAGAGATAAAGAGAAAGGTACTAGGAAGTAAGAGACATAGATAGGAAGAGGTGGAGAAGAGATATAGAGAAAGGTACTAGGAAGGAAGAGATATAGATAGGAAGAGGTGGAGAAGAGATGTAGAGAAAAGTACTAGGAAGGAAGAGATATAGATAGGAAGAGGTGGAGAAGAGATATAGAGAAAAGTACTAGGAAGTAAGAGATATAGATAGGAAGAGGTGGAGAAGAGATATAGAGAAAGGTACTAGGAAGTAAGAGACATAGATAGGAAGAGGTGGAGAAGAGATATAGAGAAAGGTACTAGGAAGTAAGAGACATAGATAGGAAGAGGTGGAGAAGAGATATAGAGAAAGGTACTAGGAAGTAAGAGACATAGATAGGAAGAGGTGGAGAAGAGATAAAGAGAAAAGTACTAGGAAGGAAGAGACATAGATAGGAAGAGGTGGAGAAGAGATATAGAGAAAGGTACTAGGAAGTAAGAGACATAGATAGGAAGAGGTGGAGAAGAGATATAGAGAAAAGTACTAGGAAGTAAGAGACATAGATAGGAAGAGGTGGAGAAGAGATATAGAGAAAGGTACTAGGAAGTAAGAGACATAGATAGGAAGAGGTGGAGAAGAGATAAAGAGAAAAGTACTAGGAAGTAAGAGACATAGATAGGAAGAGGTGGAGAAGAGATATAGAGAAAAGTACTAGGAAGTAAGAGACATAGATAGGAAGAGGTGGAGAAGAGATATAGAGAAAAGTACTAGGAAGTAAGAGACATAGATAGGAAGAGGTGGAGAAGAGATATAGAGAAAGGTACTAGGAAGTAAGAGACATAGATAGGAAGAGGTGGAGAAGAGATAAAGAGAAAAGTACTAGGAAGTAAGAGACATAGATAGGAAGAGGTGGAGAAGAGATATAGAGAAAAGTACTAGGAAGTAAGAGATATAGATAGGAAGAGGTGGAGAAGAGATATAGAGAAAAGTACTAGGAAGTAAGAGATATAGATAGGAAGAGGTGGAGAAGAGATATAGAGAAAGGTAC
Source organism: Elysia crispata (assembly GCA_033675545.1). Taxonomy (NCBI): domain Eukaryota; kingdom Metazoa; phylum Mollusca; class Gastropoda; family Plakobranchidae; genus Elysia; species Elysia crispata. Next base: position 108,176 of record JAWDGP010006349.1, on the reverse strand, counting down.
TAGGAAGTAAGAGACATAGATAGGAAGAGGTGGAGAAGAGATAAAGAGAAAAGTACTAGGAAGTAAGAGACATAGATAGGAAGAGGTGGAGAAGAGATATAGAGAAAAGTACTAGGAAGTAAGAGACATAGATAGGAAGAGGTGGAGAAGAGATATAGAGAAAAGTACTAGGAAGTAAGAGACATAGATAGGAAGAGGTGGAGAAGAGATATAGAGAAAAGTACTAGGAAGGAAGAGACATAGATAGGAAGAGGTGGAGAAGAGATAAAGAGAAAAGTACTAGAAAGTAAGAGACATAGATAGGAAGAGGTGGAGAAGAGATAAAGAGAAAAGTACTAGAAAGTAAGAGACATAGATAGGAAGAGGTGGAGAAGAGATAAAGAGAAAAGTACTAGAAAGTAAGAGACATAGATAGGAAGAGGTGGAGAAGAGATAAAGAGAAAAGTACTAGAAAGTAAGAGACATAGATAGGAAGAGGTGGAGAAGAGATAAAGAGAAAAGTACTAGAAAGTAAGAGACATAGATAGGAAGAGGTGGAGAAGAGATAAAGAGAAAAGTACTAGAAAGTAAGAGACATAGATAGGAAGAGGTGGAGAAGAGATATAGAGAAAAGTACTAGGAAGTAAGAGACATAGATAGGAAGAGGTGGGGAAGAGATATAGAGAAAAGTACTAGGAAGTAAGAGACATAGATAGGAAGAGGTGGAGAAGAGATATAGAGAAAAGTACTAGGAAGGAAGAGACATAGATAGGAAGAGGTGGAGAAGAGATGTAGAGAAAGGTACTAGGAAGTAAGAGACATAGATAGGAAGAGGTGGGGAAGAGATATAGAGAAAAGTACTAGGAAGTAAGAGACATAGATAGGAAGAGGTGGGGAAGAGATATAGAGAAAAGTACTAGGAAGTAAGAGACATAGATAGGAAGAGGTGGAGAAGAGATGTAGAGAAAGGTACTAGGAAGTAAGAGACATAGATAGGAAGAGGTGGAGAAGAGATATAGAGAAAAGTACTAGGAAGTAAGAGACATAGATAGGAAGAGGTGGGGAAGAGATATAGAGAAAAGTACTAGGAAGGAAGAGACATAGATAGGAAGAGGTGGAGAACAAAACGTAAACAGGGAGAGGGGGAGGGAGGGAGGGAGGGAGGGAGAGAGAGAGAGAGAGAGAGAGAGAGAGAGAGAGAGAGAGAGAGAGAGAGAGAGAGAGACAGAGACAGAGAGAGAGACAGACAAACAGACAGACAGACAGACTGAAAGACCGACAGAGATATAGATAGAGTGATAGACAGAAAGACAGAGAGATACAGTCACACAGAGACAGACAGACAAACAAAGACAGCGAGAGAGAGAGAGAGAGAGAGAGAGAGAGAGAGAGAGAGAGAGAGAGAGAGAGAGAGAGAGCGAGAGAGAGAACGAGAGAGAGAGCGAGAGAGAGAGAGACAGACAGACAGACAGACAGATAGACAGACACACAGGCAGACAAAGACAGAGAGAAGGAATAAGGAAGAGTAGGAGTACGGCACCGTTGCAAAGCTCAAGGCTCTGCCGCACAAGTCTCTAGTAATACATGACGACCAGTGAATAGGTCAAACTACTCTTACCTAAAAAGAAAAAAAAAAGAAAGAAGAAAACTTAAACTTTTTCTTCTTCTCTATGACTGCAAGATTTTGTAACCTCAAACGAATCTGTACTCCACTTTTCATCTTTGGCTTTAAGATGTCACTAAGGCAATACTTTTTTTTACGAACAGGGATAGACTCTCTGACACTAAATTATTTCATAGCGAATGTAATAAAGAAGCAGAAAAAAAAAACAACCTCTAGAAAACCAGAGGAAGGGTGAATTATTTGATTTAAGAAGGTATGAAAGAAGACCAAACTAGTGTCCTCTCCATTGTTTTTTTTTTCGGAAATACAAGTGCTGCCCTTTCTTTATATATATATATACATACATATACATACATACACACACACACATATATATATATATATATATATATATATATATATATATATATATATATAGAGAGAGAGAGAGAGAGAGAGAGAGAGAGAGAGAGAGAGAGAGAGAGAGATAAATCGATAGATAGATGGGCAGATAAATTCTTGATCGTCTGTAGTTTATGCCTTGGAGTAAAGCATGAATTAGTTAAGATTTTTATATCCGGAAACGGTTCGACTCGGTTACGCTAATACATTATGCTATGACGTGCGCAAGTTGAAGATAAAAATAGACACTGCACGAATGGGCATAAAGTAGTAGAGTAGAATACATTTGCAACTTACCGTGGACGTAATAATAATTAGAGATTCAGGTTTTCCACAGAGCTCATTCAATCTTAAATGCAGTTTGCTCTTTCTGACATCGGATTCTCTTCACGTACTTTGTATGTGATGAAAATAGTAAGATAATTTTGTAAACCTTAATCTATGTATTGATCCTTTAAAATTTTCATTGTCATGTATTTTTAAATGAACACCCATCTTTGATTTTCCACAAGGCAGAGCACTTTTACGCATTATTTTGCGGGAATTCGCAGTTTTCTATCAAGCGTTTCAAAGGATCTAACTATAAAACTGGCAAAGTCCAGAATCAGCTGATGATTCCTCAAATCACACGGCACGCATCTCAAAGCGGTTAATGCGATTTTTCGTGAGCCCCCGTCAATCTTTAGGTAAGATCTAGAAAAGGCTGTTGGTATAGCGTCATTCAGTAGCGATTTGAGAATGATTATTCTGGATCATGCATCCAAACCTCAGCTTTCCCGGCTTTAAAGGTCTGATATATGACAAACAATCAAACAAACAAAAAGTTTGCGATATGCAAGACTCAGACTGCTGATTACTTTGATATAATAAAGAAAGAAAAAAAAATTAGAAAAACTTTTATAGACCGATACTAGTCGAATTTCATCCATAACACCAGAGCAGTTGTATTTTTTGAGAGTGCTAACTGGAGGAGTTCAAAAAATCTGTTGAGGATTACTGACGAATCTGGCGTGAATACAGACGGTTGGGAGAAAACGATGTAGACAAAGACTCTAGTATTGTGGACCAGGGATTAGAGCTATCGTACTGAACTCGACAAATACCAGCTTGATAGTCATATCGAATAATGTTAGATAGGTAGGCGGGCAGACAAAGAGATTCATAGATAGAAAAAAGATAGGTAGCTAGGCAG
>JAWDGP010006349.1:60000-102500 GCA_033675545.1 Elysia crispata | reverse complement strand
TATAACCCTAAACTCAGCTTGTTTAACAATTATCAGCCACCCGTGACCTTTTGCATCCATTAGTTCTGCCTGGTCGACCTGGGGCCGCGATCCATCCTCTGACGTCACAGCTGATCCACTTTCCGTGCGATACACCAGGAATTTCTCTCATTTACTTAATCAGCGAGATGGATTTTTAGTTTAATGGCCGTGCTGGTTTCTATAGGTTTTATTTGTAGCCAGGGTTTTATACTCGGCTCTGATGTGATAACAAAGAGGATCGGGTGCATAATACATGCGGTGGGATGGAGGTTGTATGGATAGAAAGCTCGATTAGACTTGAATGTGGAGAAATGATTCTTCGCGTCTTCGAAACTCATGCTTCCTTAGATCTATATGTGGGGCCTCACCATGTCAGATCCCTACCGTCATCTTTCCACTCTTTCTCTGGTCCGTCATGGGCTTTTTTATCGCCTTAAAGACCTAAGGCAACTCTGCTGTGGATCAGCTATATCAACGAGTAATACTAAATAACAATATTGAAGAACTACTCTAGAGCAGCCGTGGCCAGTAGGTATTGTTTGACCAGGCTCGAGACGTAATGGCCTTAAATATAATCATTTCAATATTATCCGTTCTTGTGGTCACGCTTTGTGTGCCGGCCTTGATACATGACGTCACAGGTAGTGGACTAACGGATCATGGGAAACGCTCTCGCCATAAATAATGCATGGAGCGGGGTCCCACTGATTGAGCAGGTAGACACAGGTAGAAACAGGCTCAGGAGGAGCAATTTGTTGAGTTGTTGAGACAATCATGCGTGGCCCGGTTGCTCAATGGTCAACGCGTACAACCTGTGATCTGACAATCAAGGGTTCAATGCTAACCCCACAATTTGTGGTGGGGGTTTCTCTAAATAAGGCTCAAACTCACATTCAGATTCTCTGTAAAATGGGCATACGGTAAACCAGGAAATATCAAATATGGACAAGTGTGGGCAGTGAGGTACGCTATTCAGAGACTGCGATAGGCTGAATACAAGTGGACTGCTACTTCTCTGGACTCTGGAGTCATTGACAATCTTATGAGAACATCTAGGCTAAAGCATGACTCAGTATGAGCTTCTGGCGACCATATTAAACGAGTGCGCATATGCATGAACGGGGAATCCCCAAACTTTATGTTGCACTTAATATGAAAGGGGTGAGCAAACACAAGTTAATAAAAGAAAAGACACTGTAAGAGGGAAAAATGCATAGCTTATAAAACGCAGGGGCAATAGCGGGCATCAGACTTGCTCCGAGGTTTTAAAGGACAGAACTGGTTGTGGACATGGAACTTCCTCCCCTTCTCGAAGATTCTGAACCAGTTTTGCTGGAGCACGTCCACAACTGACAGGATTGAAAAGAGTTGCGAAATGGCCAGGTCCAGTGGGTGGCTGCATGGAACTTGATTAGTTCTACTTTAGAAGGTCATCACAATCATTAAGTTTCTTAAAAAATACTCGAGAATAACCATATTGTTTATGCTGTAAGTGTTTTTCTTGTTATTGTTGTTGTTGATTGTATTTTTGTTTTATTGCTTTTGTTGTTATTGTTGTTGTTGTTGTTTTGTTGCATTGCATCTATTAATGTTGTTGTTGATTTTGCTCTTATTGTTGTTATTGTTGAATTTGAAGACGTGTTTTTAAGATTCTCGTCGTATTATTCTAGTAAGCTTAAAGATAAATAAATTGATTCTCATAGCAAACCTATACCGTATGGCCAATGAAGCTTAAAACCCTCTGACCTCAACTTGGTTCAGTTCAAGCGCGCAATGAAAACTATCGGGCGCGCAACCTTTGCACTGAGCCACCTGAATGTTTAAGTCGCCATGAAAAAAGACGCCAGGAATGAAAGCAACAAGAAACAGGTCCAATGTCCGGTTGACCCTTCACTTCTGGACATGTCACCGAGGTTCAGGCTATGAGCTGGTAGCTGTTATGTCCATGACGGAACAATTAAACCACTAATCCTATTAGCTCCGATACGCATGTCCAAACTCCGAACTCCACATCACAGCTAAGATCTGTGTGTGTGTGTGTGTTTCTCACAGTGTGTGTTTCTCACAGCGTGTGTTCCCGCTAGGATGTCAGAGGATGTCTAATAAGTGGCATCTCCCCTTTATTGTCTAACTGTAACAAAACTTAAGCTTGTTTGTATGCGTCCACACAGTGTGGTTAATTCATTGTCAATGGATGGTTTATTTCCGTTCTAGTTGTGGGTCTTGTTACAAAGCAATATTTGAGTAAAAACTGTCGGTTTAAATTTTGGTGAATTTGGAATAAGAACAACGGATGGGCGTGTTTTGGTTGTTGTTTGGGAATGACATCCCACGGTGAATTTTCCTATAATTTCTAAATTTCTCGCTTTTTAAATCCTGAGAGAGAGAGAGAGAGAGAGAGAGAGAGAGAGAGAGAGAGAGAGAGAGAGAGAGAGAGAAAGAGAAAGAGAGAGAGAGATGTAGTCTACAAAAGAGACCAGCTTTCACAGCTGAACTTAATATTTTTTTCAAATATGATACATATATTACTTTATTACTATGTAGCCATCCTCTTTCTCAAAACACTTTAAAAGTTTCTGAAGAGTAGAGAGGTCTGGAACTTATATCCTAACCGTTTATTATTCATGAGAAACGTGTCTATATTTGCATCTCTCAAAATGATGCTGGTGATAAATTTCTTACTATTTTTTTTCCATTTATTCTTCTTTTTTTCCCTTTACGAACCCACTGGGCGGGAGTTGTATAGAGACGAGGTCAGCGATAAGCACTGAGAAAGTTCCCATAGGTTTTTCTTGCCCCAACTTCTGCAAAGCACTAAGCTGAATCAAGGGAAGTCGGAAATTAAAAACAAATACAACATCTTTACTAATGCAGCAGCAACAATGTCGGGCATTGTTCAGAGCTGCTCTGAATGCCCGCTGGCCTGGTTAGTTAGATCTAGAGTGTGTTTTGGTGTAGGCTAGTGGAGTCTGTAAGCTTGATTTGGGAAAATTATGGAAGGATTGAGGTAAATATGACTAAAATCTTTGTCTCCTTATCTATCTACGTATCAACATATCTATCTATCTATCTATCTATCTATCTATCTATCTATCTATCTATCTATCTATCTATCTATCTATCTATCTATCTATCTATCTATCTATCTATCTATCTATCTATCTATCTATCTATCTATCTATCTATCTATCTATCTATCTATCTATCTATCTATCTATCTATTTATCTATCTATCTATCAATGAATCTGATTTTTTTTTTCTAGCTACATACATCTCTTTGTCTCTTTTTATGAAAGTTTCTTTTATTGAGACACACGCAAAAACAAAACAAAAAACAAAACAAAACAAAACAAAACAAACAACAACAACAAAATTTCAAAACCAGAACAGCAATCATTCAAACCATGTATGTCAATTAGAGCAACGTGTGAAAAACCACCAGAGCATCTGTAACAGCAACAATAAAGAACTTATTTCGGTCGAGCCGCTCAAGCGATAAGCCACGGTTGATTGTTTGAGCTCACTCAGCTATCAGTGGGATTAGCAAGGCATCACGCTAAGGCAGATTAGTTAAAAAAAAAAAAAAACAACAAAAAAAAAACTAACAAAAACAAAAACGAACAGAAAAAACTAAACAAGAACACAAGTTAGATAAGTTTACCAGGGTTTTTCTTGTTTGGTTTATGGATTGAATAATCGACTGGTTTATAGGTCGATGTTTTCAAAGCACACGTCAATTCCTGTGAGAGAACCCACCAGATACATGGAATCGGATACAAAATACCGCGAATCGAGAACACGCGATGTCAAATGCCTGTAGATCCGATAGCGTGTGCTTTACCGAAAGACCAGCAACGGCTCTGGTAGGGTTGGCGTTAGAGCTCTCAAACAAGTCAACAAACAACTCAGTGTGGCAGATCGAAACTTTTCCCGGGTTTGCAAAGCGAAACCCAGTTGTCGCCCGTGCATAAAGTCACACCTGAACTCAATTAAGACCAAGAATTTATCGATAGTTCACTATCGATCAACGTGTTCGAGGAACAGATCGATATGTCCGACGACAAACAGAGAACTTTAGGAGCGCTGGGCCAGGGACTAGATCGGAGGTTGGGGCTGACGACCCTCGCAAGAGGCTGGGTTCAAGCCTATCATGGAAGTTGCGCGTTTTTTTCTTACTTGCACTGAAAACCTTCGAATCCAGAGAGGAAATAATTGGTGCACCAATCCGCTCTTGACCATAAAAACTGTGTTGGTTTTTGGTGAACAAACCCCAGTATGGAGAGGCGAGGTGTTTACCATGGGCGGGCTTTGTATGAGCGACTCTAGCGAGATGTTCTATAGACATAGTTCACGAACATTGCTTTATGGCTAACTAGGGTTAGAGAGAGAGAGTGTTTGGTCAATATTTAAGCATTGGGTTGAAAGTACTACAAGAGGAAAAACATTCAACATTATAGCTCTAGCAAACAGAGTAATATCTCGAGCCTAACCCTGGAGCTACACTAACCAGTGGTGCTGATATGAAGACCGAGTTGAGCAACATGTTCTGCATGGCTGCCTGTTGGCTGTAACCGAAATAACTCGAAGCTTATGAAATCCCGTGCAGTCGTAAAATATGATGGGTGAAGAAAGTCAATGAAATAACTCCGCCTTGGTGCAACTTCGTCTTGATAAAAAGACTGAAATATGTGAACAGCTGTCGTTACCATAAAACACAGGAAGTCCCCTGTTTTAGAAGGTGCGCATTTTGAATAAATTATAATTGAGCCAAGCCCGTTGTAAAGAAATTTAGACTTCCAACGCTAAAAATATCTTGGGCTTGTTACGGAAGACTTTCTGAGCTTTCCACAAGATATCAGTGTCTTGATCGGGGATTCTGATACATATCAGTGATCGATTGATTGTTTCATTCACTGATTTAATGACTGATTCATCCTTTTAACAAATATTTGATTGTTTGGTTGATCAATTGATTTATAAATTTGATTGCTTGGTTGATTAATTGATTTATTAATTAATTGCTTGATTGATCGACTGACTGCTTGATTAATTGATTGATTGAATGATTGTTTCCTTAACTACTTGATAAATAGATACAAATTTCCACCAGGCCCAGTGCGGCATCAGACCTTTTTATATATTAGAGAAATCAAATTCCTGCCCGATGATTCTATTTTCCTGCAGCTCCCAATGCAGAGGTCTATCACTGGATGGCTGAAGCTTCCACATTTCTCACCTGCAAAGTCACTAAGTCATTCATAGAAAGAGAGAAATATTTTTCAACGCTTTAATTTTAAGATACCTCGTGCGCAACGAGGAAAAACTAATGCCATAATGAAGCTTAAACTATCGTCATCGACACAGCTCTGGGCTCGAACTTTCTCAGCCTGGATGCGACAGATCTGGATATGACAGCTTCGTTGGTTCAGTGGGTGGGGATCTTGTTCTTTATGAGTTAACGGGTCTTAGGTCAGAGCAAGAACAAGTTTTTAATGCATTCTAGGAAGAATTTTTCGCAGGTCAAAGTTGGCCGTAAAATTGAAACTGATGAGATTTCCTCACCCCGGTATTGCGAAATATGCACGGTTGTTGTTAGAAGTAACAAGTCTATCTCTGTGGTCACAGGTGGTTAGGGGAGAGAGAGACAGAGACAGAGAGAGAGAGAGAGAGAGAGAGAGAGAGAGAGAGAGTGAAGCAGAGAGAGGGGGGAGAGAGAGAGAAAGAATCAGAGAGAGAGAGGGAGAGAGAGAGAGAGAGAGAGAGAGAGAGAGAGAGAGAGAGAGAGAGAGAGAGAGAGAGAGAGTGAAGCAGAGAGACAAAGACAGAGATAGAGACAGAGGGAAAGGCAGACATCATACAGACAGACAGGCAGATAGACAGAAGACAAAAGTACTGACATACTGACAATCAGGACAAGGAGAATCACACAGAGAGCGTGATAAATAGAGAATCAGAGAGAGAGAGAGAGAGAGAGAGAGAGAGAGAGAGAGAGGGGGAGAGAGAGAGAGAGTGAGAGATCAGAGAGAGAGAGAGAGAGAGTGAGAGGGTGAGTAAGAGAGAGAGTTTGCGTGAAGAAGGGATGAGAGAGTGTGTGTGAATGTGTGTGTCTGTTTGAGTGTAACAGAGTGAGGGTTGACTCTGAGTGATTCCCTGGTGTTTGGTTTCGGGTTACGCAACAGACAGCCTCGCTCCAGCCTCTGCAGCTCTGGCCATAAACCCTGATTGCTGACACCCGTGAATATTTAATGATATCATCAACTTTTAGCGAAAAAAAAAAAACAGTTGAGTTCATCAAGAAAAGACTAGATCTATATTTGATGCGCCTAGCTCGAAAAACTAAACTTGGAGAGACGCAGTAAGCTTTTTTTGTGTGGATGCATTTTTTTTTTTTGAGGGGGTGGTGAAATATTTCCTTTTTTATTGGTTGTACTACCTCATCTATACTAGTACAACATTCTCCGTTTGTTGCAAAACAATGAAGACTATCAAACGAGGTGATATTGCCCCGAGGTAAGTTTTGATGATATGAAAATCTAAACATCGTAGCGCTTGATTTTTAAAAAAAAAGCAACAAAAAAAAAAAAAAAAAATAAAAAATAAAAGAAAATAAACGTACACGATGCAGTTTCCACCGCAATAATCAAATATTTTAAAGACTGATTATAAAATTATGTCCTCCAAAGTCTTGTTCCCATATAAAACTAATCAAGGAGAATAATTCCCTAGTGTCAAGCAGTAGGGCCTACCATTTTGTTTTGCGCATTCAATGATTGGCTCCGTTATAACATAAGTCTAAGTTTCGAGTAATTTCCATTACTCTCGGGAAGTTAAGAAAGATACCAATATCAAGAACAGTTCGGTTACTTGGTACTGGATTTCAAAGTTTATGATAACTGTTGCGCGCTACACTTAGCAAACTAGCCGCCAGGTACAAGTGAAATGCTAAATTGTTATCATTGCGGACATAGCCTGTCCATAAACGACGACAAAAAATTGTTTATTATTTATTATCTGCAGATTGCTAATGGAATTTTATCTTGTAAAAAGTCGTTTCATGGCCTTAAGTTTGAAGGCGCAAGAGTTTCTGAAACAATTCTCGAAGTTTCCAGAGGAGACAGTCAGAGACCAACTCATACGAACAACAACGACAACAACAACAGCAACAACAACAATAACATTATCACCGTGTATGGCAGGCTAAGAGCTCTTAATATGGGAATTGCCACATATTTAATATGCATCAAATCGGTTCCTGTTATTTTCCAAAAAAAAAAAAAAAAAAAACTGATCAAACTATTTTCCTGATACACATGACGAAGGAATAATAAATATTCTTGCATACCGGACGTTCAAATCAGGCAACCATCCTCCACATCTCCCGTATAGAAACAAAAATGGTTGTCACAAAACACGTTCAAATCAGGCAACCATCCTCCACATCTCCCGTATAGAAACAAAAATGGTTGTCACAAAACACGTTCAAATCAGGCAACCATCCTCTACATCTGCCGTATAGAAACAAAAATGGTTGTCACAAAACACGTTCAAATCAGGCAACCATCCTCCACATCTCCCGTATAGAAACAAAAATGGTTGTCACAAAACACGTTCAAATCAGGCAACCATCCTCTACATCTGCCGTATAAAAACAAAAATGGTTGTCACAAAACACGTTCAAATCAGGCAACCATCCTCTACATCTGCCGTATAAAAACAAAAATGGTTGTCACAAAACACGTTCAAATCAGGCAACCATCCTCTACATCTGCCGTATAGAAACAAAAATGGTTGTCACAAAACACGTTCAAATCAGGCAACCATCCTCCACATCTCCCGTATAGAAACAAAAATGGTTGTCACAAAACACGTTCAAATCAGGCAACCATCCTCTACATCTGCCGTATAAAAACAAAAATGGTTGTCACAAAACACGTTCAAATCAGGCAACCATCCTCCACATCTCCCGTATAGAAACAAAAATGGTTGTCACAAAACACGTTCAAATCAGGCAACCATCCTCTACATCTCCCGTATAGAAACAAAAATGGTTGTCACAAAACACGTTCAAATCAGGCAACCATCCTCCACATCTCCCGTATAGAAACAAAAATGGTTGTCACAAAATACGTTCAAATCAGGCAACCATCCTCTACATCTCCCGTATAGAAGCAAAAATGGTTGTCACAAAACACGTTCAAATCAGGCAACCATCCTCCACATCTCCCGTATAGAAACAAAAATGGTTGTCACAAAACACGTTCAAATCAGGCAACCATCCTCTACATCTGCCGTATAAAAACAAAAATGGTTGTCACAAAACACGTTCAAATCAGGCAACCATCCTCTACATCTGCCGTATAGAAACAAAAATGGTTGTCACAAAACACGTTCAAATCAGGCAACCATCCTCCACATCTCCCGTATAGAAACAAAAATGGTTGTCACAAAACACGTTCAAATCAGGCAACCATCCTCTACATCTGCCGTATAAAAACAAAAATGGTTGTCACAAAACACGTTCAAATCAGGCAACCATCCTCTACATCTGCCGTATAAAAACAAAAATGGTTGTCACAAAACACGTTCAAATCAGGCAACCATCCTCTACATCTGCCGTATAGAAACAAAAATGGTTGTCACAAAACACGTTCAAATCAGGCAACCATCCTCCACATCTCCCGTATAGAAACAAAAATGGTTGTCACAAAACACGTTCAAATCAGGCAACCATCCTCTACATCTGCCGTATAAAAACAAAAATGGTTGTCACAAAACACGTTCAAATCAGGCAACCATCCTCTATATCTGCCGTATAGAAACAAAAATGGTTGTCACAAAACACGCTTGAAGAAACAAAGACATTCACAGTACATAAATCACGGCGGTCAGGCCATTATTACAACAGATAGCTTCGCTCATTGACAAAACTGATAAGAATTACAGAGCAGAGAAATCTCGCTTCTCTCCCTTGCCTGTGGAATAGATAGCGTACTCACCCGACACTTGCAAGGCGCGTGTTTTATCCAGCAGGTGGGGATTCCAGGTAAGATGCCTCCTCTCGTGAGGAGCGAGTCGTGCACCTCTAGCGGCCGCAGCTGAAGTTAGTTGAGGTGATCGCCGAGTCGCCTAGTCCAGGTGTTTCACAGATACTCCCAGGCGAGTTGGCCTTACTGGTATCTACTGGGTGCCGCTGTCACACAGCCTAGAGCCACGGTTGTTGGTGATTGTGGTGGAGGTGGTGGTGGGGGTGGAGGAGGCGGTGTGTGTGGTGCTGGTTGTGGTTGTAGTGGTTGTGGTGCCTAGGGCGGCCGTGGACTGACTGAACGGGACAGCGCCGAGTGCTTTACCCCTGACAACTACGGTACGAGGAGAGAGAAATGTTTTCACACTATCGATCACCGGCTAACCAGGCCTAGGTCTGTGGCGACACTCGTAATTGGGGAGGGGGGGGGTGCTGAGAGAGAAAGAGAGGGAGAGAGGGGAGGGAGAAAGAGAGGGGGAGAGGAGAGCGAGAGAGAGGGAGAAGGATAAAGAGACACAGAGAGAGACACAGATATATATATATATATATATATATATATATATATATAGACCGATAGATAGATAGAGAGGGAGAGAGAGATATATAGACAGAGAGGGGGGGGAGAGAGAGAGCCAGAGAGAGAGAGAGAGAGAGCGCAATAAATTTACAGTGGTATTAAACAGATAGAGGTTTAAAAGGAAAGTTTTTGTTTGCATGTTTCTTTGATTCTTTTTTAGTAAAAAGAAAGGGGTTATGAGATATGGGGTAAGGAATACAACTCTCTCTCTCTCTCTCTCTCTCTCTCTCTCTCTCTCTCTCTCTCTCTCTCTCTCTCTCTCTCTCTCTCTTTCTCTCTTTCTCTCTCACTCTCTCAAATTCTATGTCTATATCTCTCACCTTATCTATCTTTCTATCTTTCTATCCCTCTCCGTCTCTATATATTTCATTCTCTCTCTCTCTCTCTCTCTCTCTCTCTCTCTCTCTCTCTCTCTCTCTCTCTCTCTCTCTCTCTCTCTCTCTCGTAAATGTCCTAACACTACGTATACTTCTTCTCTTGTCCTTAAACTCAGCGGGTCAAAGTTCAACGTGAGGCAGCAATGCTAGAGCCCTGTATTCCATTCACAGATCTAGAGTCTTTTGGGGTTTTTTTTTTTAATTATTATAATTTTGCAGTTTAAATAGTTCTCAAATAATTCACTTGGCATTCTCTGAATATTTGCTCGATTTATTTTCATCATGCGACCTAAAATTATTCTCCTTTGTCTTTTCAAAAGAACAAAAATGTGAAAATATCAAGTAAAAATCAACAGATTTATATTAAGCCATCATATCTAAGTGCCTTATGCCTAACAAATTAGACAATGTATAAGTAGAGTAGTGCTTTCCTCAAAACAAACGCCGATCATTGATTTTCTCAACTCTCATCTCTTTAAATGTTGACTCAACACAGGTTGTGACGGTGTTCAGTAAATCATGTCTAGGATGAGACTCTTGCCTCAGTGACATGTCAGAGTAGTGAGTTGTGTATCCCACCATACCAGCCCTGCCCTGACGGACGGGAGATCAACAGTATAGTTCAACCACTCCACTAATCATGTACGCGACCAAACGGTGATAAGACACGATCCGAGCGGTTAACTTAAAGCAGCTCTTTACAGATGATAAGGATGATGATGATGTGATAATGATGATGATAATGTGATGATGATGATGATGATGATGATAATGCGATGAGGATGATGATGATGTGATGATGATGGTGATGATGCTGTGTTGTTGATGATGTGATGATCCTGTGTTGATGATGATGTGATGATGCTGTGTTGATGATGATGTGATGATGCTGTGATGATGATGATGTGATGATGTGATGATGATGTGATGATGTGATGATGATGATGATGATGTGATGATGATGGTGATGATGCTGTGTTGTTGATGATGTGATGATGCTGTGTTGATGATGATGTGATGATGCTGTGATGATGATGATGTGATGATGTGATGATGTGATGATGATGATGAGGAGGCTGAAGAGGAGGAGGAGGAGGAGGAGGAAGAGGGAGTATGTGTCGGGCTGGGAAGAAGTTCGAGAAGAACGGAAATATTTCATCCTACACAGTGCATTCTAGTGAAGCAGCCAGTCACCATATCCAGAGCTAGTTACTAAATTATTGTTATATCAGAAAAAAAACACAAATATACGACTGAGCTTCACATATGTCACGGTGGGAACTTTTCTCTATAGTGATCTCCCTTGTCAAAGTGTTTTAAACTTAACAACAACTATATCTCGAAAGGCTAGTATTTACCAGACTACCTTGTCTAAGCTCGTAAAGGGTTTTTAAAGTGAATAAAAAAGGGAGATATCTAGATACAGAGACAATCAGAGAGAGAGAGAGAGAGAGAGAGAGAGAGAGAGAGAAAGAGAGAGAGAGAGAGAGAGAGAGGGGGAGAGCGAGAGATGGAGAGAGAGAGGGAGAGAGAGATGGACAGGGAGAGAGAGAGCGGGAGAGAGAGAGATGCAGAGGGAGAGAGAGATGGAGAGAGAGGGAGAGAGGGAGATGGAGAGAGGCCGAGAGGCAGACAGAGCAGAGATAGCGACAGAAAAGGGTTGGTGGGGGGGGGGAAGAGGGGGGGGGGAGGGGTTGTGATACAACGGTTCTTACGATTTCTTTCTCCACCTTGATTCGGTCACTCATATAACAAAGTATTGAAACCAGAAAATGTGTGTAAATGACGTAAAGAGCCCGACTAAAGATTCGATACTGGACGCTCTCATATTAGGGCAGGGTGTCGACCACTGGACCACATTGGACACACCTCAATACACAATCTCTTCTTTTGAATGATGTAGTGTTACACAACTCTAACCGCAAACATGTATAAATATCCATTTGCTTGTGCCATATAGCAGAATTACCCCACGACACTAAAGAAAAGAAAACGACTAGTGAAGAAGTGAGAATAAAGTAACCAACCCGAGCTAGGAAGATTGACCTAGTAGGAAAACATTGTGTCACGAGACCAGATATTAGCTCCTCGAATGCCGGGCCTGTCAAATTATTGATCTTCGAATTTGAATGTTTACATTAAAAAACCAACACGGCTGCAATGGTGTCGCATAATTCAGGGCTAGAGAACTCATTTAGGTCAACTTACTGACCAAAGATTTCAAAATTTAAAGAAAATTAAAGAGCAACCCCCCCCCCCTCCCCCCCCCCCTTTTTTTTTCCTGCCCTCCAGAAGTACTAACATTGTGTGATGTAAGTTCTGGCATCAGGCGTGTATACAGTCTGTGTGGACTCGAGCTGATGGTCAGACGAAGATTGTGTTTCTCTGGAGTCCCTGTACTCAGTGGACTCACAGAAAATGGCGCAGAAAGAAGAAAAACTTAAACAGCAAGACAAGAAAATCTTCGCCGCTTAGTTGAATCAGTCTAAATCGACTGGCTTAGGAGATTTGGTTTCTATCATCCCAGAGAACTCGCTCTGAGAGAGATTATTGACTAAGGGGAAAAGAAAAAGCTAAGAGATATAAAGAAGAGAGAAAATAAGAACAAAACTAGGAAGGGCAAATCCTCGGAAGATCAACACTGGGAGCCGGTAAGGTAAGTAGATTGTCGGATCTGCGCTCGATGTTTCCGGGTAACAGTCGGGCCACGTCCACACGGCACGCAGGCTCCAATATTTGCACAGTTGATTAAAAGACCGCTGGGAGACGGCTCCGTTTAGCTCTCGACTACTGCCCAAAATCTTCACGATCTTTCCCAGAGCTAAAAAAAAGTTGTGTTTCCCTCGCTTGATCTGGATCAAGACTACTGTTGGTCCTAGAGGGACAAGGACTGCACGTCCTTCTGAGATTCCATTGACTCCCATCGTCTGTATCGCAGGTCTCAAAGTATCGACTACTATCTTGCGGTACGGTGAGAGACGGGTAAACCCGTAATCGATGTCTCGCACCGCCCGCACCGCAGAGTATTGAGGCCGGGTTTTTCAGGGCCGTTATCGAAAACAGCTAAAGTGGAAGGGTAATTTCCGGAGAGCTGTGGAGTTCTGGGCGACGCTGCGCCTCGCTGGGCCTAGGCGCACGAGAGACACATTAAAAAAAAAATGTGGCGGATTGAGTCGCTGACCTGGAACAAGCTTGATTAATATTGAAACTAATTATGGCGGCGCTGAGGAAGTTTTCTGTTTAAGTCTATTAAAGTGCTCTCCGAGGAAAGAGTAAGGCTATCACTTGTTTTGCTTCTTTGATATTGCTTTTCGCTGTTGTGGTTGTTGTAGCTGCACCTGGTGTTAGTGGTAGTTTTGATATTGCTGTTCTGATTGTTTTACAAGATATAAATAAACTTGTTACTAGTCATATTCAATGGTTCGCTGACTTACTGTCTTTTGTTGCAACATTGTGTGATTAGATTTAACTTAACAAAACTGGGACATCAGCTTCCGGAGCGTTCCACGGGGGGACAAACTTCCACCACAAGACTTCCATTTCTTACCTGACACAAATCTTCCCCCCTAGGCCAAATCGCGAGGTGTCCCATACAAACATACTCCTCAATGACAGACTCAATGGATTTGAACCAGAGGAACTCAGAATAGCAAACGCCTCTTGTTGCATCCTGTATGTTCTAACTACTGTGCAATAAAAGTCGTTTGATTTGGGTGATGACTCCGATACACGGGGAAGAGAAAATAAATATGGTTGTTGACATTGACCCTGTTTCTGATCCGTTCCGGTCACTCGTCGATATGGTCATGCGTCGCTCTGGACTGCAAAACGTGTGGGAGAGGAGCGAAAAGGAACCTGTGTTTCAAAAAAATGATGATCGTGGTTGTGGATGAGGACGAAAATAACGACGTCGATGATTGAAGATCGTGATGATGGCGATGGAGATGATGGTGACCACGCCGACGTTTGATGATGATGATGATGATGATGATGATGATGATAATGATGATGACGATGGTGATGACGGTGACCACGCCGACGTTTGATGATAATGATGAAGATGATACTTACAAGGGTAGTGTCGACGAGAACGATGGCAAAAATTTCGCATGGAAGAGAAGGAGGCGCTTCATGAGAAAGAGCTGAGGGACGTGGGAAGGAAAGAGAAGAAGTGGGAGAGGGAAAGAATAGAAGAGGACGGGAAGGATAAGGAAGTATAAAAGAGACACGTGAAATCATTTAACACACGAAGTCCTGGCACGGTCAGTGGATATTTCTAGCAGAGGTCAGCCTCGAGCGGACTGTGATCCCCGCTGGTCAAACACTGACCAGTGATGCGTATACTGCTTTCCTGTCCATTACGGATTAGAAGCTCTGTGACCTGTCCACACATACACGGAGAACAAAGACCGGCTCAGTTCGTGCTCATAAGGCGCATGGATTCAAGTACGACTGCCCGGCCTACACGTACGTCTTGACCAGTCAGCAAAAAAAAAATATGAATAAAAAAAAGGCAGCGCAGAAGTACACACCATTGTCTGTGCGATGTCTTATGTCCAAACCAAATTAATAGGTAACAAATCTTCCAACCTTGTCTCGTTTGCTGCACTGCTGAGAAACTTCCTCAAGTTTTTGTGTTTAAGGGAAAAAAAGGCTGTGATTAATTTGAATGCAGGACAACGCTGTGAGTTGTCGATTCCAAGCGTCACACAGGCAGATTAGGGTGATACAGCGGTTTGGTTCTGTCAGACAAGTCGCAATTTAATAATAATAATAATAATAATAATAATAATAATAATAATAATAATAATAATAATAATAATAATAATAATAATAATAATAATAATAATAATAATAATAATAATAATAATAATATTAAGAAGAAGAAGAAGAAGAAGAAGAAGAAGAAGAAGAAGAAGAAGAAGAAGAAGAAGAAGAAGAAGAAGAAGAAGAAGAAGAAGAAGAAGAAGAAGAAGAAGAAGAAGAAGAAGAAGAAGAAGAAGAAGAAGAAGAAGAAGAAGAAGAAGAAGAAGAAGAAGAAGAAGAAGAAGAAGAAGAAGAAGAAGAAGAAGAAGAAGAAGAAGAAGAAGAAGAAAATAACAATATTGATATTAATCATGTTGGTGATGATGACGATGATGATGATGATGATGATGATGATGATGATGATGATGATGATGATGATGATGATGAAGGTAATAACTTTCACAAAAGCAAGAGATGAAATTTCCTGTACGCCTCCGTCAGGCACTGCGGTATGGGACTGGTGAGCGTCGCTTTTCACCCTCCATTTGAACTGAAGGGTTATTTCTCATCAGGCCAAGTCTCTATCGAGCAGTCCACTCACACTGCTTGGGGCAGCGGTGACCATTTCGCCATTTCTCAATAACAAGACGTTGTTTCTACCACCAAACTACTGACTGATGAGGGAAGGGAATTTTGGTAGTGTAGGAAGAATAATGAACAAAGAACCTAGAGAACAAGTGGGAGAAAAAAAAAGACAAGAAAAAAAACGTC
Organism: Elysia crispata; assembly: GCA_033675545.1. NCBI lineage: Eukaryota > Metazoa > Mollusca > Gastropoda > Plakobranchidae > Elysia > Elysia crispata. The sequence continues at coordinate 86,985 of JAWDGP010006349.1, read as the reverse complement.
CGTCAATTTTGGACCTTTTCCTTTTCCTCTCCATCCACTTCTTTTACAAAATAGAACTCTTCTGACAACAATAATTTTGATTTTTAAAAGGGACTGAATTTCTTCCTGATGAAATGGGGGGAAAAAATGAAATAATCCTAATAGTTATGGACCATATCAAACAATCTTCTGGTCCACTGAAATAATGAGTTGGCTGCTTGATTGATTGACTTATTGAATGATTGAAGCCTTGATTGATTGATGGTATTATATCGTAAACTGCTCTGTCTGAAAGAAGCTATCAACTTGCATTATAACGTGAATACCTTTTTTCTAATTGGTCCATAAATCTTGCAGTCTTAAATCAGGAAAAGCGATATAAGATTATTGTGCTTCTCTCTCTCTCTCTCTCTCTCTCTCTCTCTCTCTCTCTCTCTCTCTCTCTCTCTCTCTCTCTCTCTCTCTCTCTTCTTTCTCTCTAATTCACTCCGTTTTTTTTCCACTGCTCTCTTCTTTTCTCGTTTTCTTTCCCTGTTTTTAACTTTCTTTCTTCTTCTCGTTGTATATCTCTTTTTTATCTTTTTTCTCTCTCTCCCTTTTTCTTTCTCTTCCTTTCTTTTTCGCTCTATCTTGCTCTCTCTATCCATTTATCTCTCTCTCTCTCTCTCTCTCTCTCTCTCTCTCTCTCTCTCTCTCTCTCTCTCTCTCTCTCTCTCTCTCTCTCTCTTTCTCTCTCTCTCTTCTTCTTCTTCTTCTTCTTCTTCTTCTTCTTCTTCTTCTTCTTCTTCTTCTTCTTCTTCTTCTTCTTCTTCTTCTTCTTCTTCTTCTTCTTCTTCTTCTTCTTCTTCTTCTTCTTCTTCTTCTTCTTCTTCTTCTTCTTCTTCTTCTTCTCCTCCTCCTCCTCCTCCTTCTTCTTCTTCTCCTTCTTTTTCTTCTTCTTCTTCTTCTTCTTCTTCTTCTTCTTCTTCTTCTTCTTCTTCTTCTTCTTCTTCTTCTTCTCCTTCTTCTTCTTCTTCTTCTTTTCCTTCTCCTTCTTCTTATTTTTCTTCTTCTTCTTCTTCTTCTTCTTCTTCTTCTTCTTCTTCTTCTTCTTCTTCTTCTTCTTCTTCTTCTTCTTCTTCTTCTTCTCTCTCTCTCTCTCTCTATCCGTGAGCGGCCAGTCGCGATCTAACAATTCCCTTTTAAAACTCGGACCATAAATCTGCTATTATCGGGATTGACAAGAATCGCTGCGATTCTTTGAAGCTGATTTTACAATTACCTCAGTAATCACTCGTTCACCGGAATCTTGCGCTGCTTCACACTGAGTACCACCCGCAGAGATATTGAGCTAGTTCGGAGGAGGGAAAGGAGGGGGGGGGGGTGGGGGGGGGGGTAACAGAGCACAGTGAGCTTTTTTTTTTAAAAGATGGAGAGGATATGTAGAGAAAGAAATGGAAAGGGGGGAGGGGGAAGGGAGAGGGTTACAAATAGAAACAGAGAGGAAAGAGAGAACATAAAAGAGAAGACCCCCAGGAGTGGATGCAGGTTTTTTTTTCCTCATAAAAAGTGTTCGAAGGAAGACATTTAAAAAGAATCGATACTCCCAGGACAGATCAATAACATCGGAAAATCGATTACAGAACGGGTGTGAACTTGAAGATGGTAGCACTAAGGGTTAATTAATTAATGAATTAATTGATTGATTGATTGATTGATTGATTGATTGATTAATTGATTGGTTAACGCCCGTGATTAGTGTCTGTGTGGCTGATTTTATTCCATTTTGTTCATGAATATCCACAAAGGAAATTATTTGTACATTAATTACGTAACGTAATGCCGATGTGTACATGTCACGGAGTTCGTTTCGTCAAACCTGACACATAATGCCGATGTGTACATGTCACGGAGATCGTTTCGTCAAACCTGACACATAATGCCGATGTGTACATGTCACGGAGATCGTTTCGTCAAACCTGACACATAATGCCGATGTGTACATGTCACGGAGATCGTTTCGTCAAACCTGACACATAATACCGATGTGTACATGTCACGGAGCTCGTTTCGTCAAACCTGACGAGTTGGGTACTATTCTCGGTGCAAGGGACATGGAGTGGAAGGTCCGACAGTGTCCATAGCGTTTCCGTGGATAGAGTATTTGAAATGGGTTGAAAGAGAAAGAGTGAAAGAGATAGAAAGAGAGAGAGAGAGAGAGAGAGAGAGAGAGAGAGAGAGAGAGAGAGAGAGAGAGAGAGAGACAGAGAGACAGAGACAGAGACAGAGACAGAGAGAGAGAGGGAGACAGAGACAGAGATAGAAATAGAGAGAGAGATAGAAATAGAGAGAGACAGAGAGAGACAGAGAGAGAGAGAGAGAGAGAGAGAGAGAGAGAGAGAGAGAGAGAGAGAGAGAGAACATAAACAAAGAAGTCCGATCGGAATGAGCACGCGGTGGCAGCGATAAAGGACGGTGGTCATCACGAAACGTGGACATTATTATGTCGTGAAACTATGGCAGTTTTATTTTCAAAATGTGGACATTTGTCGTGAAACTATGGCAGTTTTATTTTCAAAATGTGGACATATGTCGTGAAACTATGGCAGTTTTATTTTCAAAATGTGGACATATGTCGTGAAGCTATGGCAGTTTTATTTTCAAAATGTGGACATATGTCGTGAAGCTATGGCAGTTTTATTTTCAAAATGTGGACATATGTCGTGAAGCTATCGCAGTTTTATTTTCAAAATGTGGACATATGTCGTGAAGCTATGGCAGTTTTATTTTCAAAATGTGGACATATGTCGTGAAGCTATCGCAGTTTTATTTTCAAAACGTGGACATATGTCGTGAAGCTATGGCAGTTATTTTCCAAAATCTAGACATTAATTTGTCGTCAAGCTCAGGCAGTGTTGTTTTCAAAACTTGGACATTTACCGTCACGCTATGAGGATTCTGGAATGAGCTACACTTATACCGGCAATGCGGTAAGTCTTATTGTTAAAGTTTCCCGATGGACAGCTAGTTAACTTTTTGAGAAGCAATTCTTGTATTGATAAAATTCATTAATATGAAAAATCAATAAGCCATAGATTAGATAAACAGCTTTGGACATTATGTGGGATATAGAATTATGTCTTTAAAAAAATATATAAAAAAATATGATAATAAAATAAACAGAAATTTTATATAATGCTATTAAATAAAAAACAACAACAACAAACAAACAGAAAAACAGCTTAATGGTTCTGTGTGAGAATAGTTCATTAATGAATGATAAAAAGGTGTTAATTTCCAAGCCATGTATGATCAAAGAGTCGCTTCTCTAACACTTTTAGTTTCTTTTCACACGCACAAAAGCACTCACAAAGAGCTAAATATCCACAGGAGACGATGACTTTTTTAAAATTATTCTTTTTGTCTTTTTCTTTTTTTTTTCTTTTTTAAACCACCTAGGACTTATAAAAGATAGGAAGAAATCAAAAGTAGAACTCGAGATAAACACACTAGAAAAGGGAAATATTTGACGAAAACAGTAAAAAAAAAAACTGGCTTTGCCTTTATTTTAAACGGTTTAAACGACTATCTTCGTGAACTTTAAAATGAGGCTTCAAAATAGTGTAAAATTGTAAATTTAAAAATAAACTCCATGGCACACTTTGGCAAAAGAGGGTGAAGTCGGGAAACAATTTTAGAACATAATTCATACATGGAGGAAAGAGGAGATTAAAAAACAATTTTATATATAATTATATATATATATATATATATATATATATATATATATATACACACACACACACACAATGACAGAGACACAGACAGACGTGCAGACAGGTAAAGAGAATTTTTTTTTATAAACTAAACCAACATAATAAGACAGATGGAGGTAGATCTAGATGTAAACAACAGAGTATTATTAAGACCATAATAATTATTACCCTGATTTGCACACTTTTTTTTTTCAAGGGAAACAACTCAAGAAATAAAGGCACAAAAGGGTTTTTGAGAGAACATTACTTCCCTTGCAATGAATCTGACGTCATAGCTTCCTGCGCATAATATAAGAGCCACACAAAGACTGATGCATCTTTTCTTATAAGAGACCCTCCAGTAACAGGGTTCAGCAGGATATCCGACCGTCTACAGCCTCCATCCTTCTCTCCATTCCGTTGAAGATATTTTAGTTTTTAAAACGTTTATTCCATGAACTATCGACCCAAAGAGCCTTAATTAATAGTTATTCTCTCTTTTTTTTTTTTCCCGAAGACTAAACTGTAAAAATGGATCTAAGTAAGAGAAGGGTGTTTAGTATATGTTTGCCCCAGGCAGATATCTCACCCCTTATGTCTAGAGTGACATGTCATCCATTCTCAAGCAGTCTTACCTGCATCTTCTCGACTTTTTGAAACAGTTTGAAAGACATGGCTGTGTCAGTGCTGTAGTCACTGCCTCCTGACTCTACTCCACACTACTCCACTCTACTCCACAGATGTGGCACTCCCTGATCGAGCTCTTGACGTCTGAACAGCTGTGACAATCAGACCACAGAGTGATGTCCGGGTGAGGCCAAGCTCTCGGCACACGGACCAGGAAGTGAATTTCACCTCTGACCAAAGTGCAGACTTGATAAACCTGCGAGAGTTATCTCAGCAAAATCTGCTGCTGTCCACTTAGAAAATGTACAGAAGGTTTCAGTCAGTGATAGGAGGATTTCTCGGCGTCACAAGAGATTGTATCTACCACCAGGGGACATAACTCTTGCCCAGTTGTATTTCACATTTGTTGCTGCTGTATATCACAATAAGTTTTTGTACGTGTAGATTTATCTTATTCAACAACCAGAAAAGGTTATCGCTTATCCCTCATAAACAAATGTCGGGCTATAGTGTGTTCACTTCAGAAGATTAAAAAATGCAAGGTTAATTAAAACCAAAATTTGTTGTTCACATAAATAATAAAAAAAAATACGCACGGAAATAAACTACGAGGCTCTCCAGCCTTTGGATTTAACGTGCTGGAGCTCTGACGTTGTGTTTTCTCGCTCCAATTTTCTTCTGTTTCACACTTAGAGATCCTCTAGAGCCCTCCACTAAACTTAACAATGTTTCATTTTGCTGCAACCTCTCGATTTATTAAGGATATGTCTCTGCTAGTGTGGGTTACTGTTTGGTTTACAAAGACAACTCACCCTTGAACCTAGAAACGACTGTTTAAGTTGGAAGCAACAAAAACCTAGCTTAGGCACATGGAATATCCGCGGAAAGTCAAAAACTGTCAATCCTTCTCTACCACACAACTTCAATGTAAAACTGCGCTGGTGGCTGTAGAACTGTGAAAGTTTGAAACCACCACACTTGACGATCTAACCACATGTACTTCTTGATCCGCTATCACAGTCCGCGGCTTTAGGGAGAGAGAGAGAGAGAGAGAGAGAGAGAGAGAGAGAGAGAGAGAGAGAGAGAGAGAGAGAGAGTGAGAGAGAGAGAGAGTGAGAGAGAGAGAGAGAGAGAGAGAGAGAGAGAGAGAGAGAGAGAGAGAGAGAGAGAGAGAGAGAGAGAGAGAGAGAGAGAGAGAGAGAGAGAGAGAGAGAGAGAGAGAGAGAGAGAGAGAGATGGTATTCTATCCTGTGACGCCACAAACACTGCTGGTCCACTCAGCCCTCTTCCTTCACCACATCCGTCACTTTAAATATTTCACACACCACTGAAGCTATAGGCGATACATAAATGACACTGTATTGCTGTAAACAACCATTATCGCCGTAAGTGTTGCGAGTTCTAGAGGAAGACCGGCTGATCTATCAGTCACGGAACATTCTCATCGGTCTCTCGACCTGTGCCGATTAGCTTAAGTGATTCGGGTGGCACAGAATCCTACAGAATCATGAACTCTTTACTAGGTCTTTCAACACTTCTGCACTCTTTCATCTCATTTGTTACAATGGAAAGGGAACATGAATCATTTCAGAATTGCTACATAACTGGTAGGTGGTAACCCTCAGAACAGGAATTCTACTGTATTCTTTATACTGTCGGCGGATCCCACTAAGTCGATACGTAAGTATAGGTTGGGTATATCTTTTCGGTTCCACCCTGCCTGACGGAGGTTTACGTTTGATTTTCAAAAAAGGCTCGAAACCAGCGTGTCATGGACGAGCTATATCAAACAAAAACAATGAAACACGCTGTAAACATGTATTATATCCTCTACCGGGTGAACTAGACGCGTCACCCATCTTTCTCGAAACATCCTCAACAGCCGGGTGTAAACTCCATTAAAGCATTATCTCAGATCAAACCCCAGTCCACACTAACAGCGGTAGGTCACACACATCTCACATCAAACCCCAGTCCACACTAACAGCGGTAGGTCACACACATCTCACATCAAACCCCAGTCCACACTAACAGCGGTAGGTCACACACATCTCACATCAAACCCCAGTCCACACTAACAGCGGTAGGTCACACACATCTCAGATCAAACCCCAGTCCACACTAACAGCGGTAGGTCACACACATCTCACATCAAACCCCAGTCCACACTAACAGCGGTAGGTCACCTAGTGAGAACGGAGCTCGGGTTAGAGAGAAAAACAAAGCTAGTAAAAGCGTTGAAGATCTGCCGGCAGAGTGGAGCTGCTGTCCATCTACAGCTCTATTGAAGTATATGACTATTCCACGCCCAGGGCATCACAGAAACAAGTACATAACTAACACATAAACAAACAAAGGGGCTGTGAACGAAATTATTGTATTCCAATTTTAAATACAGCGAAGCAGTTCTTCACAAAGAAGAAGAAGAAAACAATATTCTATGGTAAACTTTGGGGATGGTTTGGGTGATTGTCGTTTTATTGTTAATGGTGATGATGTGTATGGTGCTGTACTGCTATAGCTTGGCATGATGATGATGGTGATGTATATGGTGCTGTACTGCTGTAGCCTGTCATGATGGTGATGATGTGTATGGTGCTTTACTGCTATAGCCTGTCATCATGATGATGATGTGTATGGTGCTGTACTGCTGTAGCTTGTCATGATGATGATGTGTATGGTGCTGTACTGCTGTAGCTTGTCATGATGATGATGTGTATGGTGCTGTACTGCTGTAGCTTGTCATGATGATGATGTGTATGGTGCTGTACTGCTGTAGCTTGTCATGATGGTGATGATGTGTATGGTGCTGTACTGCTATAGCTTGTCATGATGATGATGATGATGATGTGTATGGTGCTGTACTGCTATAGCTTGTCATGATGGTGATGATGTGTATGGTGCTGTACTGCTGTAGGTTGTTATGATGGTGATGATGTGTATGGTGCTGTACTGCTATAACTTGTCATGATGGTGATGATGTGTATGGTGCTGTACTGCTGTAGCTTGTCATGATGGTGATGATGTGTATGGTGCTGTACTGCTGTAGCTTGTCATGATGGTGATGATGTGTATGGTGCTGTACTGCTGTAGCTTGTCATGATGGTGATGATGTGTATGGTGCTGTACTGCTGTAGCTTGTCATGATGGTGATGATGATATGTATGGTGCTGTACTGCTATAGCTTGTCATGATGATGATGATGATGTGTATGGTGCTGTACTGCTATAGCTTGTCACGATGGTGATGATGTGTATGGTGCTGTACTGCTGTAGCTTGTTATGATGGTGATGATGTGTATGTTGCTGTAGTGGTGTAACTTGCCATGAAGGTGATGGTGTGTATGGTCCTGTACTGCTGTTGTCTCAGGGGTTATCAAAATCCACAGTAGACCTCTCTAACCAGTGAGTTATGTAGGGAAATATCAAGTTATGGACATTCTGCTTCATGAAAGTTTGACGACATTATTACTGATTGTTACAAATCGGTTACATGAATGACGTATTTTGCACTAGGTCAAATCCAAATCAATTAGATCGGACTCAAATAGTGTTTCTACCTTATTTCGTTTGATTCAGTTTGTAAACAGAGAGCACAGTGCGTAATGGTACATAGATTTGAACCTCACACGATAGAAATTCCCCTGATGTTTTCAGAATCCTTCTAAATAGATTGGTCAACCTTGAAACTGCACACACATAACAAACAAAGACAGGCAAATATCAAACTGACAAACAGCTCAGCTACCAACAGAATAATGAGGGTAGGTGAATTTTATACATACAAGATGAAAATTGTTTCAGTGTTTGCCAGGATTTAATGATCATGTAAACATAAAGATCCAGCATAACATATCGCTGGTGTAAAATTTATAGCCCTGTCATTGTATTTTCTTCATGCTGTATTTGCTATATAAACCTTCTATTAGGCCGCGGTATGCAGAGATTAAAACCACGAAAGAAACAGACCCAAGGGACGTAACTGATGTGAATCGGATTTCTGCTATCGTCTTATTCATATCAAATTCTGCAGCAGTGGTGGGGAATGAGATATCTGGGAGTCTCAACAGTCTGGTATGTGCTTTAAGCTTTCTGTAAACAAGTTTTACCGTCACATGAGAATTTTATTGATACAGACATAAAACGATTGATGTAGATCTAGGGCATGGAAACATTAACAGTTCGTTCTATCGATATATGCAAGAAAGTGCTTCACAAGTTGTAAAAATAAATTAAAAATGACAACAAAAATCAGTCAGGTGTATTATGATACATAAAATTCCACTTACACAATATCCAAATAGACTTGAAATAAAATGTCAGCAATAGATAAACCAGAATTTATATAACACTGCAATTTCTTTATTCATAACCACAAGTCAAACTATACGCTTTTTTTTTTTCATGGAGAGACACATAATTATATGAGCCCAGGAAAATAATAAGCGCACAATATGTAACACGCGGAAATTTCCTAAACTGTGGTAAAGAAATGTCACAGTTGATCTAATTGTTTCAGCAGCAACCACAGGCGATTGGAGAGGGAGAGGTCCGTTATGCACAGCCAAGACTGATTCCTGAGTCTTGATGGCAACCCTTTTATACTGCGGTCGGCGGGACACGCCAAATCCTGCCGGAATTAGAGTAATAACAAAATAACCGGTTGTAATGAGCGAAAAGGTTAGCGCCAAAAACTCCCTCTCGCCTCAGCAATCTTCTGTAATGAAGGCAGCGATTGTCGAAATAATAGAGCCTTGTGATTTGGGTGCTGTGACCGACCGGCGAGAAGAGAGAAAAGTTGGAGAAATTAACTGTTTTCTCTCTCTCTCTCTCTCTCTCTCTCTCTCTCTCTCTCTCTCTCTCTCTCTCTCTCTCTCTCTCTCTCTCTCTCTCTCTCTCTCTCTCTCTCTCTCTCTCTCTCTGTGACATCGTGTGTCTGACTCTGAGAATGTATGTTTTATCCCTTGTTTCTCTATCGATCTGTTCCTCCCCGCCTTCCTCTTAGTCTATCATTTAATCAATCTTTCTATCTGTCTGTCCATCTATCTATCTATCTATCCACCCATCTATCTATCAACCTACTTACGTATCTATCTATCAATCTTTCTATCTGTCTATCTGTGTATCTATCTATCCACCCATCTATATATCAACCTTTCTATGCATCTATTATCTATCTACCTACAAACTTATCTGTCTATCTTTCCTTTCCTACCAGTCTTTCACCCCTTAACCTCCTCGCTAACCCCCTCCTTTCACGTGTCCACCCTTGACCCATGCTAAACCCCCCTCTGTTAGTGCACCGTGCAGACTTGCACTGACCAATGCCAGAACTACTTGAGGCTCAGATCTGGATTACTCCCATCGCACTAACGTGCAAAAACCTTTGTACCAGAACCTGACAATACGAGCACCTTCACTGCCAGGTCTAGAGGAGGACCTGCGCAACCGTCGCTGGTCGACTGGGTGCCCGGTCAGGCCAGTGTCGGAGCTTTCTGGTCATCGACTGATGCCCGCTGATACAGCTGACCATTAGGTCTGATAGATCAAGATAACGGTTGTAAGTGCTATAGGAAGAGACCCTCCCCAACCCAACCATCTCTCTCTCTCTCTCTCTCTCTCTCTCTCTCTCTCTCTCTCTCTCTCTCTCTCTCTCTCTCTCTCTCTCTCTCTCTCTCTCTCTCTTTCTATCTCGCTCTCTGCCTGTCTTTCTATGTGCCTGTCCGTCTGAATTTCTGTCTGTCCGTCTGTCTGTCTGTATGTCTCTCTCTCTCTCTCTCTCTCTCTCTCTCTCTCTCTCTCTCTCTCTCTCTCTCTCTCTCTCTCTTCCTCTTTCTGTATCTCTCTGTCTGTCTGTCTATCTGTCTGTCCGTCTGTGTGTATGTATGTCTGTCTGTCTGTCTCTGTCAATCTGCTGTCTGTCTGTCTGTCTGTCTGTCTGTCTCTCTCTCTCTCTCTCTCTCTCTCTCTCTCTCTCTCTCTCTCTCTCTCTCTCTCTCTCTCTCTCTTTCTCTCTTCAGAAACTGAACTACACGTGAAAGATACCGGATCATAAAGTTAGGATTGCCAAGTTCCTTAATCAGCCTTCCAACATACTCCAAGTAAATGTTTCCTTCCTATACTTACAAGCAAGAACAGTTAAAGAGGAACAAAAGGTAAGAATATCGAAGAAAAATCATTGGACTGTAGGAAATGTATAGAGAAAGGGTGAGAGGAAGAAAAGAAGTAGACACTTGACTTAACTTGAAACGAGTCTTTTTCGTATCATTTTTTTTCTGCCCCAAAAAACCACATACATGTAGATCGTCACAGGTGGCCACCCTTTACTAAGCTACAGTTGTGGAAAGTTCTGTACCGCTGAACACTCTAACTAAGATTTATGTCCAACCTATTCATTGATAGAAACAAAGATTTACTGATGTAATTTTGATTGGCTTATTGATTGATTGTAGTGTGTGGTCCGCTCACCTTAAAGTATGAGCAAAACAATCGTAAGGCACGTAATCTATTGATGCGGCATAGCTAGGACTAGAACTATCTATCAAGAGTTTTGTATATCCTTTACATAGAGCTCTGGCTCTACCAAGAGCGCTTTTCACCTATAGAAAATTGTAACAAATTATTAAAATTTTAACAAACTTTTCACATTTTGGCAAACTATTTACATTTTAACAAACTATTCATATTTTAACAAACTATTCACATTTCAGCAAACTATTCACATTTCAACAAACTATTCACATTTTAAAAAACTATTCACATTTCAACAAACTATTCACATTTTAACAAACTTTTCACACTTTAGCAAAAAAGAGAAAAACATCTTAAACTTTTGGACAGATGGATCCGAGGTGGCGCTGACCAATAAAAGAAAACAAAAATCTTTTTAAGCGGTTTTTAATCCACACCAAATCCAGGAGCAACAGGCCTCGGGGGAAAAAAAAGAAATCGGGGAAAAAAGATTTGAAGCAATTCTCATCGTCGTCTTGATGGAGGAGAATTATCAGCTTCAATATAATAGTGCAGAGAGCGCTGAGAAGACAAGCGTTTCAAGTTCACTAATGTTCTGCTGGACTTAGAACTCTGTTAGTCTCTCGCCTGGGATAAACAAGCAAAACGGTTTGAGGACAAACTGACCTGGGGAGGAGAGTCTGCCTGGTGCCTGGCCCAAGTCTGGGAATGAATTCTGATAATTCAAACCTTATGAGGAGCAGCAGTCGTCCTACATCTGGCAAAACTGATAGCATTCTCAGCCACAGGGGGGCTGCATAACTTACTACAGTATGTCTGTTATCTAGATTCGGGATCTTTTTTTTATTTCTAATTTGAAAAAACAACAAAAAACAAAAACAAAAAATAAAACAGTTATAGTCCTCGATAGGTTTCAACTGCCACATAATAATATCGGAGCTTCCAGCGACGAAGGTCATACTTGCGAGCAAGGTCGTGGATATTTGAATACGGAACTAAGCTTACGACCTTGCGTGGTGACGTCATTACACCACAATATGCTAGAAAGTAGTGGTTATGAGAGTAGTTTATCTTCACATTGTTCACATGACAAGCGAATACATTCTACACTTTCGAGCAGTACAGATAAAAAAAAGTGTTTATGTTGAATTAACGAGGTTTCACTGACCTCCCTTTTCATAAATAATTCGTATTTGATTTTCAAAACAACACTGAGATAGGACGCAGCATTTGAAGGACGCGTGTCTTGCCCATTACCTCAATAGCACTATTTACAAGAATTACCACCACAGATTCTAATGTATCTAATGAACATGGCTTCAATGTTGTTGAGACCATCAATTTTCCTCCAAACTGAGTGTTGTTACTTTGCGGGGTAAAATCTCATATAGCATCACCAGATAAATCCCTTGTTTTCCTCTCTCACAGATAATGGGAGGACAGCTGTACAAATGTGGGCTTGCTATCTTTATTGGAGCCTCACCATACTCATGGCTGTAATTATTTGAGATGAGATAACTCTAGATTAATTAGTCTGGAGAAAGGTGTCGACTTGCTAGCAACCCTACAGCTTCTCCTGGCTCTGTGTGATACAAGGTCCTGGTGAGGATTCTCACTGATCTAATCACTATCTACATGTATAGTGACGCGGTCTGGGTCTACCTGCTTCTAACAGAGCAACAATCCCATTGATTCATACGGAGTTAATGTAACGTGACTTTGAGACTAGTTGAACCGACCTGACAGACTGACAGACAGAGAAAGAGAGCAACTGAAGCAGAATATTACAGAAAACTTCAATGCGAAACGACACTCGGTTGATATTTTGAATTTAATACTAGAGAGGTCACAACAGTTTTACAATCTACACACAAACGTTTGTCATGAAATATTAGATCGTGGTCGGACGTCACAGTGAAGTGACTGGATGATGTGAGAATATTAATTATCAAATCTAGATTACTCGACTGAAAGACGTACCAGATTCTGGCCGAATGCTACGCAATAACTTTATATTCTCAAGGATCAAAACAGGAACACAGTACCGTAATTCACAAGTTTTGCACTGTCACAAACACACACACACACACACAAACACTATGATCCAACACCTCAGTAAAGCAGTAGAAGATCTATGAAGTCACAGCATTGAAATGATATCGATCTGAAGAAATAACCAGGGAGCTGTTACTGGGCGAGAAGATCACGTCAAGGTCTAGAACTGCAATTAAAACTTTAGAGACCAAGAACAACCATACAGCGATACACTAGATCAATAACTGGTCTTAATGTAAATAAATCATTTCTATATCGTTTCATTTTAAATGTAAAAAAAATTAGATCTAATCTAAGATCATCTAGCATTTATCGCATATTCCGAAATATCCAAACATATGCACATAATCCGAAAAAGATCAGTAAAAATCCTCTTCCAGCAACTTAGATTTTAGGCTTCACAGCTGGATATTCACAAAGGAAACTGCGCAAAATAAATTTCTCTCACACTTTGCAAGCCTGCAGGCTGGCATCAACTTGTTTTGGTTTGTTTTTGTTTCCTGGCAAAGTTAAACGTGGTCTAGAGAATCTAGCTCCTGGAGGAGGCAGTTAGACAGTCACACTTAAAAACTGCCACTCTGCTGCCTCCGACCGACAGACTGACAGACTGACAGACACTCTGACAGACACACGAGACTGATATGAGGTTTGCTTGGGTAAACGCGGACCAGCAGAAATTAAACGAAGCAGAGGCGAGCCTCGCTGTCTTGTTGTCACCCCCCAACCCAGCGCGCCTGTTGTAGTGGATGTAACAAAACACAGGCTGAAAATGTCAGAGGACGAGATTTATCTATTTTTAGTACGGACGACATTAAAATTTATGTTGGTTGCCGCAGGTCAAAGTGGTTTGTAGGCTTCCTCCAGAAATGTGGAGCATCAAGACATAATGTGAGGGGATAGACTGTTCAGTCATGACGTCCTGGCTGGGCTGATCGGGTATCCCCGCTCCACCCGTCGGTTACTGCTTACTGGTTACTGGTTGCAGTAGCTCCTTAAGGCTTCAGTAAGTTAGCTATTTTATAGTATCCTGGCTTGCGTGACGCCCGTTAGCTCAGCAGGTAAAACGCTGTCCTTTTAATCCTAACGCTTCAGGTTTGAATCACGTTATGGGCTTGTAATACGGTTAGATTACACTAAAATAAACCAATTCTATCGGATCTTAAAAAACTAAACAAATTAAAAACAGACCACCGCGAAGCTAGGGGCTCGCCCTCATGTTGTTCAAAAGTCTGCGATTTTATTTTATTATTGTTTTTTTCGGTTCTTTTGAGCATAATCAAACTTTATAAAGATAAAGGACTTTGGTTGAGATAAGGCGGTGTGTCTATAACTGAGATTAAGCAATTCACGGAGAGTTAGGTCTGTTGTGCTCTCTACGGAAAGCTTTGTCTATACTTGACTGAGTAACAGAGTTTGTAGCTGAGGCCACTGAGGGAGGGCGTAGGGGACTCGACAAATCATGAGAAAGAAATAGAAAGAAGTGGGTAGCGGAGGGAGGGGAGAGTGAGTGAGAGAGAGAGAGAGAGAGAGAGAGAGAGAAAGAAAGAAAGAGAAAGAAAGAGAAAGAGAGAAAAGAGAGAGAGAGGGAGGGAGGGAGAGAGTGGATGTATATTTAAGCAAGTGGCAGAGGGAGAAGAAGAAAAGGAGGAGGAGGACCAGTGGGGAGGAGATATTAAAGGAGAAAGTGAGCAGGTTAAAATCTAACCTCACCCAGGCTCCAACACCTACACGCTTCCTGGAATCAGATCTCTGCACACAGAGTATTGATATATCATTATCTCAACGTCATTCAAAAGTATGGCACAGACGCCAGATTGTTTTGAACATGAGGAAACAGTGGCCAGGGACAGCATGTCATGTCATGTCATGACAACTGGCGCCCACCAGATGTTGCATATATACATATCGGCGGGACTGGTTGAATAATGGCGGGACGTGCGCACTTGAGTCGGTGTGCAGGCAGTGGCTGAGGCGAGCTTGTGTCCTCCTCTCTCCATCAATGGAGTCCTCAAAGATGATAGCGAGGTGTGAGGGGTGAGTCACGCATGGTGGTGGTTGTCACTCACTTAGCCAGACAGCTGCTCTCTTCCATGGTTAGTTCGACACTTGAGATGTATCATCACACAGTTCTACTGCATGTTAGGTTAGATAATTGTATATTAAGTGTGATCTACTTGTTTACCAGCTGTCCTGCATGTTAGGTTAGATTATTGTATATATAGAGTGATCTACTTGTTTACCAGCTGTCCTGCATGTCAGATGTTTGAATATATAGAGTGATCTACTTGTTTACCAGCTGTTCTGCATGTCAGATGTTTGAATATATAGAGTGATCTACTTGTTTACCAGCTGTCCTGCATGTCAGATATTTGAATACATAGAGTGATCTACTTGTTTACCAGCTGTTCTGCATGTCAGATGTTTGAATATATAGAGTGATCTACTTGTTTACCAGCTGTCCTGCATGTCAGATATTTGAATATATAGAGTGATCTACTTGTTTACCAGCCAGTATCAACATGGCATGTGTCGAGCAACTCTAAACTGTTTAACATTCCCTAAAGTTCCCTCAGATTCTTATTCGGGCAAGCATATGGTCACTGTAAGGAAGCTTAGTATTTTTCTTCTAGATTCCATGTTGACATAGCCCATCCACCACACTAACCCAAACTGCAAGGTAGAACTAATAACTGATATTGATTCTTCTCACAGTTGGCTTGGATCGAACCCGTGTTAAAAATTGCTTGCAGACCTCAGGGCGAGTGGTAGTTAGCTCTCGACCATCGTTAGCTGCCTACCCATGACCACCTAGAGCTCACTGCACAACCAGTGATCTGCCATAGACCCCACAGTTTCTGGGACCGTGAGACATGTGTCCGCACATCCTGCCCGGATGTTGACGGTCGGAGCTGATGGTTGTCAGGCTAGCGCTCACGCTTGTGATACTTGAAGACTTCCCGTTACGAAGAACTGCTCAGTCCTAGGCTCGCGGTGTGACTAGAATTTGCCGGACTGAAGCTAATTATCCACCTGACGGAGGCTGAAATGCTTGAGGTCATCTTGGTTTTTCTGATCTTGTTTCAACACAACCAGCCAATCCGGACTGTACAAATATTCTGGTACCTTCTGGCGAACTGGAGAACCGGTTTAACTCGAGATCCGAGCCTCATGACTCGGTATTCGTTCAATCCAAGGAATCGAACCAGCATAAGAACTAGTTATTTCAGTCTTAAAGCAAGAATCCACCCAGTAAACCACGAAAATATTAGAACCAAGCGTGCTATACCTGGTCGCAGCTTTTCATAGTACATAGATCAATCAGCACGCCGGTGTATCAGTCTCCCATAAAGCGCATAATTTTTAGAACTCTGTGAGATAAAGAGTTCTTGACTTGTTTTGCTGCTGGCGTGGATCACTGTAACCTGTGACCTCTGATCCCTAGTGAGGCACTATCGCAAACAATGTTGGTGTTGTTTGTTGATAATATCGCTCAAGGTCACACGGTAAACACTGGGTGAGGCGATCAGCCCTGACGACCTAAGCTGGGCAGCGGGTCAGCGAATTGTTGCTTTGTTTAGATGGAGTGAAAGGTATCGCAGGATTCGCAGCTCTTAACTTCTACAGCTAGCAAAAACTATGCAGGGGTTCGTTCTAGTGTATTGTTAGCTAAAGGGTCATGTTAAGTTTGTACGCAATTTTAAAGGCTTGCCTCGTGTGACCTTCGTTTGTGGCATCACAGAATAACTATGTCCCGCAAAAAAATAACAGAATTATTATGAAAAACCTTTATCAGCAAGTTGAAGGTACGTGGTGAAAAATAACCAAATTATACTTCAGCCATTTTGGGAACTGAACCTTCAGCTTTGAGAGAGAAGTGGACTGCTTTAACTACCCTGCCACTCAGCTTGACCAACAGAAAACTGATGTGTTTTCTCTGACAAGCAGAGGTAGTCAACTGACCCAGCCCATTTGTTTTACATCCCTGTGATAACAATCAGAGCGGTCATAACTTTTAGGTTCATTTCAAGTGGTTTGTGGGGATAATACAAAGTTCAAAGCTCGCTTTCTCTCTCTCTCTCTCTCTCTCTCTCTCTCTCTCTCTCTCTCTCTCTCTCTCTCTCTCTCTCTCTCTCTCTCTCTCTCTCTCTCTCTTTTTCTCTCTTTCTCTCTCTCTCTTTCTCTTTGTCTCCCTCTCTCTCTTCCTCCTTCTCTCTCTCTGTCTCTCTCTCCCGCCTACGCTCTAGCTCTCCCTCTCTCATTCTCTCTCCCTCTCTCATTCTCTCTCCCTCCTACTCTCTCTCTCTGTCTCTCTTTTTCATTCTCTCTTCTTCACTCTCTCAGTAGTGTCGTGTGGTGTCGTGTCAGAGCCAAGTCCAGTATTTCCCTTCTTACACTAAGATTGCCACTGCTGCCAGCAGCCAGATCATGTCTGTAGTTTTCTGGCCGGTGTACAGACATCAGGGATGCTGATACAGTCATTCTGGAAGTCTGTGTTCATTATCGTCCTCCGATAGTAGTAGTTTCTACTGTAATCGATAGTCTTACTGAACCTGGTATAACTGTTGCTGTTTTTGTTGTTGTTGCTGCTGTTGCTGTTGTAGATGTCGTTTTGTTGTTATTTCTTTTCTCTGTCTGATATCTCTCTCTCTCTCTCTCTCTCTCTCTCTCTCTCTCTCTCTCTCTCTCTCTCTCTCTCTCTCTCACATCACATATCTCCCTCCAACCCTCTTTATTCTTCTCGAGCTTTCCTGCTAAAGAACGAAACACGTTATCACTCTAAACGCTCACGCTAATGATAAATGCCATAAACACTTCTTAGCGGGTCTCCTCAATCAACCCTGTTTCATCTTTCCGACTGGTCTATCCTTGACCAGTAGATGGCCACTTCAAACCTGCTAATCGACTCCAGACCTGGGTGTCTTGGGAGGTCAAGTCAAAGAGCCGAGTGGTCAGCGAAGGGTCAGTGCGCCGCCATGTGTAAGACAATAGAATACTTTTTTTATGATGTACCCGTGTAACGGCGACCGTAGCCTGTGTCAATGACAGGGAGTTAACCTGCTGAATTAACCTGCTGTGCCAATATATGACCAGAGCTCCTCTGTGCTAGCTTTTATTATCTGGATAGCGACAACAAATAATACAGCTATCTTTGATAGTTTCAAACACCTCTCTGTGCTTAATGAAAGAATTTTTTTTAAGGAAATGTCACTATGTCACGTCACTGGCGATCAAAGAGGACCTAGATATCTCTTCTCTTCTCCACCTCCCTCTCCCTTTTCCACTTCCCTAAACCTGGCGTGCTCTCTTATTAGCTGCTTATCATTTTTGCATTTTCTCCGCTAAGAATGTTTGTGTATACCCAGTTCAGTACTTTACAGTGCAACATTAATTTAAAGTCGCACTTTCAGAATCGCTTTAACCCAGGGCAAATTAAGTCAGTTTCTCTGAATCACATTTTGTGGTCTAAGGGTAGACAATCTCTCTGAACCAGAAGTGTCGTGGGTTCAAATCCTTCCTTCAGACACCTGTTTCTTCATCCAGATTAAGCATAACGTTGGGTGAAAAAAATATTAAACTCTATATGGCTAGACTCACACTGACCTCTTTTATGTGTCAGAAGTCTTTCAGCTAAAAAAAAAACCAGTTCTGAATTTTATTCCTCCCTCTATTTTCGCATTTCTAACAACCCCCCCCCTGGGATAAATTCAAATAATTCACTCGCTTCTTCTCTAGTTGGTACTGGCAATGAACCTAATTACGTCATAATCGGTGTGTCTGAATGAATAATCTTCTCTCTCTCTCTCTCTCTCTCTCTCTCTCTCTCTCTCTCTCTCTCTCTCTCTCTCTCTCTGTCTCTGTCTCTGTCTGTCTGTCTGTCTGTCTGTCTGTCTGTCTCTCTCTCTCTCTCTCTCTCTCTCTCTCTCTCTCTCTCTCTCTCTCTCTCTCTCTTCTCCAAAGAAAACATGTTTCAATTACAACAGATTTATAGTGGGAATTCAGGCAAAAACCCTCTAGTGTTTTAAATGGCTTCATCAAATCTAATTATCTGCTACACGGAACTGCATCAATTACAGCTCTAGGTCTGTTGTAGGAAACTAATAACCATATTTATGGCAAGGCGCCATATTAAAGGGTAGATCAATTATCTTGTGGAATGAAGCTGGCGAGAAAAATGATACGAGACCTGTGGGTCTCAAATAGTTTTAGCAATTCAGAAACTATTTGCATTTCTATTAGTTATATTTTTTACTAATTACATCGTCGCCATCATCATCATCATCATCCTCATCATCATCATCATCATCAGCAACCCCATCACCATCATACTCATCATCATCATCATCCTCAACATTATCATCATCATCATCATCAGCAGCAGCAGCAGCAGCAACCTCATCATCATCATCATCATCATCATCATCATCCTCATCATCATCATCATCATCATCAGCAACCCCATCACCATCATACTCATCATCATCATCATCCTCAACATTATCATCATCATCATCATCATCAGCAGCAGCAGCAGCAGCAACCTCATCATCATCATCATCATCATCATCATCATCATCATCATCATCATCACCATCATCGTCATCATCCTCCTCCTCCTCCTCCTCCTCCTCCTCATCATCATCATCATCATCATCATCATCATCATCACCACCACCATAATGCGGCCAAACTAAAGAATCCGATCCCAGCGTTCCTATCTTGAACGTTGGGTAGGCTATCATCTCATCAGCCCTACCCTGGGCCTGACGGCGGCCTTATAGAACCTCTGGCTACGCAGCGTGGAAGATACAATGATATAAACACAGTCTTAATCATTAGAAATAAGCACTTCCAGACTTTCGCTACTCAAACTGTTTACCAAGGAAGAGAGTTATAATACGAAAATTCCGAACTTATACAGAAGAATCAATTTAATACTACGCAGAAGAGTTCAGGCGGTTTGTTTTCGTCTCCCAAAAGAGCATCTAACACAACATGTCACAACCCTCGACTTTCTCTTTCAACACAATACAGCAAGCTTTCTCAGGTAGAAGGTTAATCTTCAGCTTTATATTCATCTCTTGAGTATTATTTCTTTCACATCATTTTTATAGCGCTTATCTATAGAGCAGCCGATTATTTTGTCTGCAACAATAGGTGAAGGTATGAAAGTGTCATTCACTGATGACGACAAATGGGTGACTTTCAACAACCAAGGTATCAAACAAGTTCTGCTCTAGAAAGGCAGGCCCTGCCCTAGGGATAATAAAGAAAGAAGGCAATGAGCATAAATCTTATCTTTATGTGTTGATATAGATACGCCCCCCCCCCCTCCCGTCCCCACTGTCTCTCTCTCTCTCTCTCTCTCTCTCTCTCTCTCTCTCTCTCTCTCTCTCTCTCTCTCTCTCTCTTTCTCTCAGAAGAAGAAGAAACCATTCACAAAGCTATGTTTATGTTGTCTAGGGATCCATGTCAACTTCCAGCCCTGTAGATTTGACCAGCTCCAAACAATTTATTACACTCTAGTACGGTTCTCACCTAGATATATAGGAGGAAGCGGGGATTCAGCAGCGGTAACTCTAAAGCTAAACGTTTCTCACCTTCCGTTGCTGTTGTTGTTGTTGTTGTTTTTACATTTATTTATTTGCTACGATAGTTATTGCTTGTTTATTTTCTTTATTCTTGTTACATTGTATTGTCTTTGCCATTGTCGCTGCAGCTGCAGCATATTTCCTATCTGTCAGGTTAAGATAAACGATGGTGCTCTCCAAAATCAAAGGGCTTTCTTTTCGCTTCTGCTTTTTTTCAGGTTAATCATTTGAAATTTACAAATTTCTCTCTTTTACCTCTGCTCCGTCTGTCTGTTTGTCTTTTGTCTATCTGCTTGTCTCTCTGTCTATCTGTGTGTCTGTCTGTCTCTGTCTCTGTCTCTCACTGTCTCTGTCTCTGTCTCTGTCTCTGTCTCTCTCTGTCTCTGTCTCTCTCTCTCTCTCCCTCTCTCTCTCTCCCTCTGTGTGTAGCTGTACGTGTGTCTCTCTGTCTATCTGTGTGTCTGTCTGTCTCTGTCTCTCACTGTCTCTGTCTCTGTCTCTCTCTCTCTCTGTCTCTCTCTCTCTCTCTCTCTCTCTCTCTCTCTCTCTCTCTCTCTCTCTCTGCGTAGCTGTACGTCTTTCTCTCGAGCTATTCATCTCTCTTTGCCATACATATTCCCATGTCGGCATACAGAAACAAAAGCTACGAATTCCACTAAACTCTTTTTTTTCCACTCAGACTCAGCTGAGCACTGCCCGTGGGGTGGTCACCTCTCAGAGACCTGTAGCCGACACAGCGAATCAAATCTGACGTCCATGATACTGTTGACCTCTTGCCCTCACGATCAGAATATGTGTTATGCCATCTCTCAGCAAAATTAAGGGGCGATAAGGAGGGCTTGAACAATCGGAGCGGGAGGGAGTGAGGGAGGCGAGAGAGAGCGGGAGATAGATAGAGAGAGAAAAAGAGAGAGAAAGAAAGAGACAGAGAGACTGAGAGAGACAGAGAGAGATAGAGAGAGATAGATAGATAGAGACAGAGAGAGAAAGAGAGAGAGGCAGTGAGAGAGAGAGGCAGGGAGAGAGAGAGAAAGAGAGAGAGAGAGAGGCAGGGAGAAAGAGAGAGAGAGAGAGAGAGAGAGAGAGAGAGAGAGAGAGAGAGAGAGAGAGAAGATAAATCGAACCTTACTGTGATCGGTTATTGTCGGAGAGCAAACTTGTCACGCCAATATATCCACCAAGACTAAGATAATCGTAGGGCTGGTTAGGTTGGATTCAACCAAACTATTTGAAAACAACTTGATAATTTAGTCATTGATCTTAGAATTGATTCTCCTTTGCTTGATTGATTGGTTCTTACGTCACCGCGAGTTCGGTTATTTCTTAGGTCACCCAACTATTGAAAGATTGACTTAAGAATTTAGAATTAAGAGCCCTTGCCCCTCCCTCCCCTACCTCACAGAAAGATGCAACAGTAGGGGGTTGCTGGCCCGTGTCACAGCAACCAAAAGGTTCAAACCACGGAAATAGGATCATCAGAGATGGTGAACATAATGCAATGACCGACTGGATGCTGTTACAATAGCTAAGGAAATGAAACAAGGGAGATAACTTAGAGAAAGAGAATAAATTCAGTATATGACTAAATTACCTCTCTTTGGAAATATTGTTCAATACATAAGATAACAATAATTAAGAGCACTATTGAGGAAGGAAGTAAAAAATTAATCATAGCTACTGGAGGATTATTTATTTTCTGACACAAATGCAACACATCGTAGACATAAAATTTTCCAACTTCCATGAGTGTTTATGACTTGACAAGACTGTATGTGGAGTAGATGTAAGTTGTAACTAAAGACTTTTTACCGTTTCCTGGGCTCTTGCCATTTTTTTAAAATTTCCTTATCCCAAATGTTCGACTTGTTCTCGAAGTTCATTCAATATTTTTTGTCGAGTGATCCGTGTTTTGAACCAGCGATCCACACATCCGTCCACGCTGGAAACACCAGATCAAAATGTTGTCCAGTTGTGAACAGGTAAGTATCAACCGTTTCTTCAAACCTTAATAAATGATCTCACTGGGGGCTAAGGTTTATGTGCCTTATGCGTGACGCCCACAATATGTTTGAGACACCAAGTCTTGTGAGCCGAACCATTTCCCGACATCACCAGAAGAAGCTCAGCTCATATAAAGCTGAGAAGGTGAGACACCTCGCTTAACCAGGGACACTGACATGGATCAAACTAGCTCTAGAGAGATTATGAGGATCTCACGGCGGGAGCTTTACCACCAGCCACCACTGTATCTCCTTGTTGTTTTGAAATGATTCATGTTGCAGGTTAAAAGAGTCAATGGGAATGGCTTAGTCAGAGCATTTTAAGCCGATAAGATTTTCCCCCTTATTTTAGCCCAATTAATGATTTTACATAATAAAACAAGTCTTTAAAAGCCCTCATCGGTTTTCCATACCCACCCACACCCACACTCACACATTGTATAATAAATGTCGATAGATTTACAAGGCTCTATCGATAGTTAACTATGTCTATCGTTTGTATATCTAACTATCCATCTACCTAGTATTTATCAACCTGCCTTTTTATCTATCTATATAGCTACCTATCTATGTATAATATAGATATTTATTTCCCCAGCTACATGTATATATCTAGGTCATTCATTTGTTGTTTACACCTCTCAATTAGCTTGCTCACACAAAAACAACCTACATAATCGCTTTGTCTTTTTATTTATCGATCTGCTTATCTATGAAGGAACACCACAGGCTGGACAATGCCAAAACTCAAACAGATCCTCTCACTCTCAAACTGAGAGAAATAAATCACAAACATAGCTCTAGAGCACGTATCGGCAGCAAGAACCTGACTATTCGAAGGTCAAGGGTGTTAGGATATTTAGTTAAAGGTCACAATAACGTAACCCCAGACAGGCAAACAAACACAACAAAGGCTCTTATTAGATTTACACAAATGTGAGAAGAAGAAAACGAGATAAAGCGCAGCCCACACAAATAAAGTCCTCGAGCAGTAAAAACAAAAACATCTCCCCAGAATTGATTGTATGGTCTTGTCCTCCACTAAAATCAGCGACATAAAACACAAGAAACGATCATAAATCCGATAGCAGGCCAACCCGGCACATTCGTCCGCGAAAAATCTGGCCATCATATGTTTTATACTGTAAAATATCAGCTCGCCTATCTAGAAATTTTCTCATAAATTCATCAATATAAAAAGGAAATCTCTGACATTCAACGAGAAGCTTAGAGGAAAAAAAAAATATTTTTTTTAATCTTCATATCTTTAGGAGAAGTAAATATTCTTTCATTCTCTCTCGTCAGACTGTGAGTATGTCCGGAAACGGCCACGAATCAAACCGTCCAGTTGGTTGTCATATCTTCATATCTTCATATCTTCATATCTTCATATCTTCGGGCACTCAAGTGGCTATCTCGGAGAGGGGGGGGGGGGGGAAGAGAGAGAGAGAGAGAGAGAGAGAGAGAGAGAGAGAGAGAGGTGGGGGGCTGAGAATAGAGTCTGCGGTGTCTAGAGAGCGGAGCGGACAGTTTTGATAATATACCCGGAAATCAATACACGCCTCTCCACACTATTCGTGGAGTTCCGGTGTTCTGAAGGGAAACACCACTCGCGTGTGGAATCAATACAGGCAGCAAGAGAAGCAGCGACTTGAAGGTGTTATCACACACCCGCCGCAGAATAGCGCGCCCAGTAACTGGTGTCTTACTCGTCGGTTTGCTTTTGTTGTTGTCCTTAATTGCTGCTGTTGTTATTGCTGTTGTGATGATGGTGATGATGAGGATAATGATAATGATAATGATGTTAGGGTAGTTGTTGTTATTGATGTTTGTTGTCATTGTTATTGCTGTTATTGTTGTTGTGATGATGATGATGATGTTTGGGTAGTTGTTGTTGTTGATGTTTGTGTATTTGTTGCCGTTATTATTGCTGTTATTGCTGTTGCTGCTGTCGATGTTGCAGTTTTTCTTCTTGCTTCTGACGCTACTGTTGTTTTTTTTTGTCACTGTAACAATTTTTTTTTCAACCGCGAGTGTTTAAAATGTTACTTTTGTTTTGTTTTTGTGACCGTTTTTTTGTTCTCGTCATTAACGGTAACCACAACTGCATTCGATTTAAAATAAAAATTATGAAATAGACCTGAAGTTGCTGGTTCTTTTTAGGCGTAATCAATTGCAGAATCGAACAAATAGGTAAAGGATGAAAATGATGGAAAGAGAAAGAAGAAAGTGTCCCAACAGGAAATCAAATCGGAAGACAGAGTCGAAAAAAAAAACAACAACAAAATGAGCCAGATAGATCAAAGCTATGGCTGTTGTAATTCAACATCAGAAACTATTCTCTGGCCGAGAAACTAAGCCGATTTCGATTGTACACACACAACCTGAACAGAAGATAGCCCAAAGCCAATTTCTTACAAAGAAAAAAAAAACAAACAAAAAAACAAAACAAAAAAAACCACAAAACAATGTCTTGGACAACGCAGAGAGTTAAGGGGGGAGAAAGGGGCGTGGGGGAGGGAATTCTATTTCTTAAAGTTGAAGAATTCTTAAGCTCGTCTCAGAACAAGGACAAAAACTGTGAAAAGAAGACGAGACTGAGAAATAACGGCCGTTTGGGTGTATATATATATAAAAAATACAGTATTGGACAACTGGGTTTTAGCCACCTTAAGGAACAAATAAATATTGGTCAGAAAGCTTAAAGACAGTTCAATGTCAAATAAGTAGAGGCATTTCTCCTAACCTGTTATTAATGTTGTCTATAACGATATGAACCATTTTTTTAAAGTTTTGACTCTAGAAAAATGTCCTTCTTGCTATATTTTAGGTCAAAAGAAGAAAAAAAAGAAGAAAGATTTAAACGATTTGGTTGGAAAGGCTTAGATATTTTTGTGTCTGAAGATGTGTTTCTAAACTGATTCATTGATTGTTTAATTGATTGATTGATTGATTCACAGATTTATGGATTGTTTAGCTGGTGCGCTGATTATCTGATTGTTTGGACCTTTGTTTGATGGCCGATTGATTGATGTTTTACTTATTGAATAATTATAATCAATGCATTAGACGATTGAGAAACTGATTGATTGACAAATGAAAACTATATGAGGATTAAACAAGAGGTGAGAAATAATGCAAATTGAACAAGACAGAGGAAGAAAGTAAAAGTAAAAAAAAAATAAGAAAAGATAAACAATTTGAGCAAGATAGAAAAAAAAAGAAAAATATTGAGAAAAAAAATTAGAAAGAATAAGCAAAAAATAAAGAAAGAGATAAGAAGAGAAAGAGAAAGTTTAATTTCTTCCCTTGCGCCGCTGCAACAGTTTCTCTCTCAGATCCCAGTTTAAAATAATCAAGATGTTCAGGCTGGCCAAATGGATTGTGGATCAGGAGACAGGTTATTTCTTGAATGTTGTAACATTGGGTTAAAAACAAGTCTGTTGGTCTAGTAGGAGCAGGGGGTTGGGGAAGTATCTAAGAGTGTTTATACTGGTGACAGCTTGTGTTTCAGGAAGAGACACTTAAAGTTGTTTTTAGGTTTGCGATCTTTCATTTTTCCTCTCTCTTCATCTCCCAGACGTATTTCTCCCTCTCCCTCTGTTCTCTCTCTCTCTCTCTCTCTCTCTCTCTCTCTCTCTCTCTCTCTCTCTCTCTCTCTCTCTCTCTCTCTCTCAATGTCTCCTTCTCCCTCGATTTTTTTTTATTTGTCACTCTGTCTCTTTATATCTCGGAATTTGTAAATATCTGTCTCTCTATTTCTGTTTGTCTGTCTGTCTGTCTGACAGTTTTAATCTGTCTCGGTGTCTCTCTTTCTGTCTTTCTGACTGTCTGTCTGTGTGTCAATCTGTCTGTCTGTCTGTCTGTCTGTCTGTCTGTCTCTCTGTCTGTCTGTCTGTCTGTCTGTCTGTCTGTCTATCTGTCTATCTGTCTATCTGTCTGGCTGTCTGTCTGTCTGTCTATCTGTCTGTGTGTCTGTGTGTCTGTCTCTATCTGTCTGTCTGTTTCTGTCTATGTCTGTCTGTCTGTCTGAGTCTCTCTCTCTCTCCAATCCATCTCAGAAAACCTCTTTAAGACCTAAGCTAGCCAGAGACGGTCTGGGTAAACTCTGTGGCAAGCTTTTCAAACCCAATCAATATGCCATTTGAAAAGAGCAAGCAGAGCGTCAGTGGGGTTTAAAGGCCGACCAGGTTGGCCACATTTAGCTCCAGCCTAATTGACTCGCCCCAGAATGGCTCCTCAAGGAGACAGTTGGAATGGAAGAAATACAAAGATATTATGCAGACCCTTATCTGTAAACCGAGGCTCATTGTTTTGTGCGCAGATATCAGGCGTTTATCTTTAAATAATGCTATCCTATCAAGGTAGTGGCCGATTTAAATGAAACTCAAACACTTCTTTACTGTGATCCGATCTTTTGGGAAAGAGCTTGACTCAGATACCCAGAAGACCTCAGTGATGCACTTTTATAGCAGCGTTTAAGTCCAATGATATAAAACAGATCCAAGGTCTTAAACTGTGGTGGCGTTGT
>JAWDGP010006349.1:27500-55000 GCA_033675545.1 Elysia crispata | reverse complement strand
TTGAGGGGCAAAACCAAACATAAAGGGAAAGAAAGACGACAGATAGATAGATAGATAGATAGATAGATAGATAGATAGATAGATAGATAGATAGATAGATAGACAGAGACAGAGACAGAGACAGACAGACAGACAGAGACAGAGACAGACAGACAGACAGACAGACAGAGACAGAGCAGAGACTGAGTAACAAAGAGATATCGAAAAGGAGCAGAAGGAAGAAGGCGTGAGGCTCTGTAGGAGGCAGAGCTTTGCATGCGACAATAGGATCTTAGACGCTACTTCTTGTGCTCAGACGAAGAAAAAAGTTTTAACTGCTGGTCGTGGATAACATGATATTCTTCAGCGGCCTTAGAGTCTTCGGTGTTTTACTTGGTTGCAGAGAGAGATGTAGAAAAAGCTAAAACAAAAGCCCAGCTCCTAAGGTAACAACAACTAACATGTTTTATGAGATGCCAGGCAGATTACCCACCTGGCCCGTGTTACAACTGACAGTATTAAAACGAGAAGTAAGTTTAGCAGTTACCAGAAGAACAATATAGAGACATTAAAGGCTACTTCTTAATCGTATAGCGTAATAAAAGGTGAACTTCTTGATTTATCACATCGTCCATACAGCCTTCTCTCTCTGTCGCTCCTTCTCTCTCTCTCTCTCTCTCTCTCTCTCTCTCTCTCTCTCTCTCTCTCTCTCTCTCTCTCTCTCTCTCTCTCTCTCTCTCTCTCTCTCACTCACTCACCCACACACACATATTTCAAGCGCCCTCGCCCCATCACCCGCAGCAAATCGCGTCAGGTGAGAAACTCTACTGACCAGAGGTCACCTTCGCTGCTACAGATTTAATCAGGCGGACAGCGCATGCCAAGATTGAGCTAATCCAATAAAAGTTCGGAGCAGCTCCAGAGAAAGCAGGTGAGCTTAACTGACCACTTCAGACTAACAACAAAACATGTCTGTGGGAGCCGGGAATGTGGCCAGATCTGGCAGATAAGGTGGGTGTAGGTGTGGGGCAATTAAGAAGATTATTTTCTTAATCGTTCGGTGTCAGACTGGAAGCTGTGCTGCTCTGGGGATGAGTATATTTACCATCCATGTATCCTCAAGGAATGGGGAAACCTTCATCTTTTTGTGGGATTAAAAGAGTGCAGTATGGTTTCAAGTTTAAATCTACCAGGAACCTATTGGAACCCGTACACGCCTTATCTCGGATAAACATAGTACTATACCCGACCAGAGTGATCCACAGTGACCCACAGTGATCCACAGTGATCCAGGGTAATGTCTCAATCGGAACGGAGTGTGAGTAGGTCTCACCTCTGCTGCACTACAGATATCGCAAGCGTGCCAGAAATCTGTGGAACAGGTACTTGAAGCTTCTCAACTTGAGTGACCGGCTTGGTTGTGCTGGAGCTGATCGCTGCTACTGCTGTACGATACGGTGTTTACAGTGCTAGTGTTGGCAGAGATTGAGAGAGAGGGAGAGAGAGAGGAAGAGAGAGAAAGGGAGAGAGAGAGGGAAAGATAGAGGGGGAAGAGAGGGAAAGGGAGACAGAGGGAGAGAGAGAGAGAGAGAGAGAGAGAGAGAGAGAGAGAGAGAACTTGAGAGAAAGAGATAGGTAGATTCGTGGATGACTCCTACTACAGGGAGCCATGTCAAGGATACTACACCCATGATCCACCGGGGAAAACTTGTACCGGACTATGATCACTAGGAGGTCCTATCTATACCTGATTTATTGAAGCTGAACATCAGACAATCACAGGTGATGCTTTTTTGTTCTTTTCCTTAGTTTAAGCCGGTCATCGCTTTGAGAGAGTTGCTTTCAACATCAATTGGAGTCTTCTGAGTAATGTTACACCGATACAATCAATCGATCATTCTAACGGTTGTGGACATCTTGACGGTGCAAACAACAGCCACTGTTGTATTTTAGTCCTGATATAGAAAGATTAACGCTCGTTTATCCCCGCTTAGATTGCCCCCCACATCTACCACCAGTATCAATCATCAATTATTCCTCTTTTTAAACCACATTAAATTTAGTCCTCAGTTTTATTCGTCTTTGCCATGCCTCTTCTTAGTTTCCGCCCGTGGTTTCTAGCCTCCATCCTATCATACAAGATATAGTAATTGTTCCGCTATAATAACAATAATCAATGTCAGCTACAAAAACTAACTTTGCCCTACATGTCGTTGTCCGAATTCAAAAACGAACATTCAGGTTCGCAATGTTTGTTTACAATGAGATTAGACAAACTCTGTGCTGCTGCTATTCGCTATTTCCTCTCTTCATCTCTTATCTGTGTTGCGGTATAAAGATAAGGATGTCCATATATAGCAACAAACCCTGGCGTCTAGAATAGCGTTATCTTGTTGTCAGTTCTGTCTCCGCAGCTATGCTCGATCAAAATGTTCCGTTAACAATTGATCCTGGTCTGGGTGTTTGGGTATTGATTTGGCGGCCCTTTGATAAACCGTCTGCCCCTTCTAACATGACCAGATTCTTTACTCTGTGTCGTTCGTGGTTGAGGTTGGAGCCTTACCATGTATACATAAAAACTTTCTTGGTGTCTGAGAAAAAGCCTGGGAACCTGCACTAATGAGTAAAGACTATATCAACATGAAAACAACAGAGCAACAGATTTTGCCCTTCTCTTGCTTGGTGTGAAAGTTTTGAATATTCCCGTGTCTGTGCTCATGTTTTCGCTTGATTTGATATATTTTTTCCAAGAGTTGTCAGCGAAACTGGTATGTACGTCTAGACTAAATTATATGGCTTCTAAAATCAATAAGTATCTGCTTGTGGAGTTTGAAGTTAATAGATATTTCAACGTGCGGGAATTTGTGTGTGTCTGTTTTTAAATCGAACATATATAAATGAGGTCGACTTCTAAATACCTTCCAACTCTTTTCCTTAGTTTTGCATTTGTTGTAATGTATCGATCTATTGCTGATCTGTTTATTGGCTGCCTGATACTTGTGTAGAGAGTTCAAGAGCGTCGATTTCGTTTTTTACCATAGCTTTAAAATTTCTCAGGTTAACCTCTATCATAACGATATTGAAGGATAAAGAAACTAAAGTTGAGAGGGTCAAAGGAGAAAGAGAAACTAAGGATGAAAGAGTCAAAAGAGAAAGAGAGACTAATGATGAAAGAGTCCAAGGAGGAAAAAGAGAAGATAAGGATGAGAGTCAAAGGATAAAGAGAAACTAAGGATTAGAGAGTTAGAGGATAAAGAGAAACTAAGGATGAGAGTCAAGGATAAAGAGAAACTAAGGATTAAAGAGTTAAAGGATAAAGAGAAACTGAGGATTAGAGAGTCAAAGGATAAAGAGAAACTAAGGACGAGAGAGTAAAAGAATACAGAGAAACTAAGAATGAGAGAGTCAAAGGATAAAGAGAAACTAAGGATGAGAGAGTTAAATGACAAAGAGAAACTAAGAATGAGAGTCAAAGGATAAAGAGAAATTAAAGATAAGAGAGTGAAAGGAGAAAGAGGAACTAAGGATGAGAGAGTCAAAGGAGAAAGAGGAACTAAGGATGAGAGAGTCAACGGGTAAAGAGGAACTAAGGATGAGAGAGTTAAAGGAGAAAGAGGAACTAAGGATGAGAGAGTCAACGGGTAAAGAGGAACTAAGGATGAGAGAGTTAAAGGAGAAAGAGGAACTAAGGATGAGAGAGTTAAAGGATAAAGAGAAACTAAGGATGAGAGAGTCAAAGGATAAAGAGAAACTAAGGATTAGAGAGTCAAAGGAGAAAGAGAAACTAAGGATTAGAGAGTCAAAGGAGAAAGAGAAACTAAGGATGAGAGAGTCAAAGGAGAAAGAGAAACTAAGGATTAGAGAGTTAGAGGATAAAGACAAACTAAGGACGAGAGAGTAAAAGAATACAGAGAAACTAAGGATGAGAGAGTCAAAGGATAAAGAGAAACTAAGAATGAGAGTCAAGGGATAGAGAGAAATTAAAGATAAGAGAGTGAAAGGAGAAAGAGGAACTAAGGATGAGAGAGTCAAAGGAGAAAGAGAATCTAAGGATGAGAGAGTCAAAGGAGAAAGAGAAACTAAGGATGAGAGAGTCAAAGGAGAAAGAGAAACTAAGGATGAGAGAGTCAAAGGAGAAAGAGAAACTAAGGATGAGAGAGTCAAAGGAGAAAGAGAAACTAAGGATGAGAGAGTCAAAGGATAAAGAGAAACTAAGGATTAGAGAGTCAAAGGAGAAAGAGGAACTAAGGATTAGAGAGCCAAAGGACAAAGAGAAACTAAGGATGAGAGAGTCAAAGGATAAAGAGGAACTAATGATGAGAGAGCCAAAGGACAAAGAGAAACTAAGGATGAGAGAGTCAAAGGATAAAGACAAACTAAGGATGAGAGAGTTAAATGACAAAGAGAAACTAAGAATGAGAGTCAAAGGATAAAGAGAAATTAAAGATAAGAGAGTGAAAGGATAAAGAGAGACTAATGATGAGAGAGTCAAAGGATAAAGAGAAACTAAGGATCAGAGAGTGAAAGGAGAAAGAGAAACTAAGGATGAGAGAGCCAAAGGATAAAGAGAAACTAAGGATGAGAGAGCCAAAGGATAAAGAGAAACTAAGGATGAGAGAGCCAAAGGACAAAGAGAAACTAAGGATGAGAGAGTCAAAGGATAAAGAGGAACTAATGATGAGAGAGTCAAAGGATAAAGAGAAACTAATGATGAGAGAGCCAAAGGATAAAGAGAAACTAAGGACGAGAGAGAGTAAAAGAATACAGAGAAACTAAGAATGAGAGAGTCAAAGGATAAAGACAAACTAAGGATGAGAGAGTTAAATGACAAAGAGAAACTAAGAATGAGAGTCAAAGGATAAAGAGAAATTAAAGATAAGAGAGTGAAAGGAGAAAGAGGAACTAAGGATTAGAGAGTCAAAGGAGAAAGAGGAACTAAGGATGAGAGAGTCAAAGGACAAAGAGGAACTAAGGATTAGAGAGCCAAAGGAGAAAGAGGAACTAAGGATGAGAGAGTCAAAGGACAAAGAGGAACTAAGGATTAGAGAGCCAAAGGAGAAAGAGGAACTAAGGATGAGAGAGTCAAAGGACAAAGAGGAACTAAGGATTAGAGAGTCAAAGGATAAAGAGAAACTAAGGATTAGAGAGTCAAAGGAGAAAGAGGAACTAAGGATTAGAGAGCCAAAGGACAAAGAGAAACTAAGGATGAGAGAGTCAAAGGATAAAGAGGAACTAATGATGAGAGAGCCAAAGGACAAAGAGAAACTAAGGATGAGAGAGTCAAAGGATAAAGACAAACTAAGGATGAGAGAGTTAAATGACAAAGAGAAAATAAGAATGAGAGTCAAAGGATAAAGAGAAATTAAAGATAAGAGAGTGAAAGGATAAAGAGAGACTAATGATGAGAGAGTCAAAGGATAAAGAGAAACTAAGGATCAGAGAGTGAAAGGAGAAAGAGAAACTAAGGATGAGAGAGCCAAAGGATAAAGAGAAACTAAGGATGAGAGAGTCAAAGGATAAAGAGAAACTAAGGATGAGAGAGCCAAAGGAGAAAGAGAAACTAAGGATGAGAGAGTCAAAGGATAAAGAGGAACTAATGATGAGAGAGTCAAAGGATAAAGAGAAACTAATGATGAGAGAGCCAAAGGATAAAGAGAAACTAATGATGAGAGAGTCAAAGGATAAAGAGAAACTAAGGATCAGAGAGTGAAAGGAGAAAGAGAAACTAAGGATGAGAGAGCCAAAGGAGAAAGAGAAACTAAGGATTAGAGAGTCAAAGGATAAAGAGAAACTAAGGATTAGAGAGTCAAAGGAGAAAGAGAAACTAAGGATGAGAGAGTTAAAGGATAAAGATAAACTAAGAATGAGAGTCAAAGGAGAAAGAGAAACTAAGGATCAGAGAGTGAAAGGAGAAAGAGAAACTAAGGATTAGAGAGTCAAAGGATAAAGAGAAACTAAGGATTAGAGAGTCAAAGGAGAAAGAGAAACTAAGGATTAGAGAGTCAAAGGAGAAAGAGAATCTAAGGATGAGAGAGTTAAAGGATAAAGATAAACTAAGAATGAGAGTCAAAGGATAAAGAGAAACTTAGGATGAGAGAGTTAAAGAATAAAAATAAAACTGAGAGGAGGTAATAGCGACAGACTCGCAGAATTGAGACGAACAGACAGATAGCCAAGCAAACATAATTGAGACAATAAAGACAGAAGAAGAATGGCTCTCTCTGACAACCAATTATCATGGTTATGTTTCCTGATACTCTTACCCTGGTTTCTCGTAGTGCTAGCATTGACTGAGTAAAACACTCACCCACAAATATCGGGAAGCGGATCATGGCATACAAGTTATCAGGATAGAACCAGGGAGAGGTTCGTGTCCCCTATCTCCTGTCTCCACCACAAGGTTTCGTTAGCGTATCACGAGGACGTATCGGGTGTTTACACACCCCACTCGGCCACAAGGCTTCGTTAGGGTCTCGGCGAGGACGTATCGGGTGTTTACAAACCCCACTCGACCACACGGCCTCCAAAGTGTGTCGGTCAGGACGTATCGGGTGTTTACAAACCCCACTCGACCACACGGCTTCCAAAGTGTGTCGGTCAGGACGTATCGGGTGTTTACAAACCCCACTCGACCATAGACGCCACACTCCACCCTCAGCCAGATGGAACTACTCCATCATTAGCAGGGACAACAGTACTGGACCCTCTCGTCTAGGGTTTTCTGGGAATGTATACTCCTAGGGTAGCAGATATACTCTCACTAGTTCTGTATTGCGGGCTCGTTAGCATGTGTGTTTTGGGGCTGCATCCGAAAAAAGGTTCTAGATGTAAATTTTTAGCAAACGCTACAAATAAAATCAAAGTTTCCCTAAAGAAATAGCGTAGTCTAAATCTACACACGAAATCCAGGTTAAAATGATGAAAGGTGGTAACAATGTAGAACTGGTGGCAGCCATCCACCCTGAAAATCTTAGACAATCGCATTTCTTAGTTCCACTTCTTGAGTCTTTCAGCTTTTAAAGTTTGTGATCCTTTCTGATTCACTCTATACACATCAGCAACAAAATGCTGTCAAGGGCAGTAACTACTGACAATAGGCAGAGGAAGTTTTAATTTTACTAAGAAAGAAACATTTTGCAGTGCAAGTTTTTAACGATGAAAAACTCTTCGTTTTGATTCGCTTAACATCGCCCTTAAAGCAATGGCAATGAAAATCAAACAAAAATAAAGAAAAAGAAAAACCTCAGCGCCTATAAGTAAGTTAAGACAATTATTTGTTTTATCCTTTTATAAACACTACTTTCTACACCTATCTACCAAAGGAACAACCCCCCCCCCCCCCATATCTTTCTTTATTTCTCCATCCATACACATCACATCCCATTCCGTCACTCTCTCTCTCTCTCCGTCTCTCTTTCTCTATCTCCCTCTCTCTGTTTCTCGCTCTCTCTCTCTCTCTCTCTCTCTCTCTCTCTCTCTCTCTCTCTCTCTCTCTCTCTCTCTCGCTCTCTCTCTCTCTTCCTCTCTCCCCCCTCCCTCGTAACATGCAATTGTTTCTCGCCCACGGACCCCGTGCCCTCCCCTTTGCCACCTTCCCCCCGAGGCTATAAAAACGAAGGCATGGACTAGACCAGACACATCATGTCACCCACAGAGATCGATGATGACAGGTCGATGTCATTTCACACCTTCTCCTTCTTCTTCTAGCTCCAGATCTACTGGGTTGAAAACCCTGTCATTGCCTTTTGAAGTTACCTCGGCTTCACTCACCAGACCCGTGATAGGCTATGTGTTGGACTGATTATATCGAACAAGTGAACAACCAATTCATCCTCAGCCTCGTACGTAGGTAAATGGCTCCAAGTTTGAACCTATCTATGGGCGGCAACCTGTAAGACCAATCAAAGTTTTGACATAAGATCACCATATTTCATGGTGATGAGCCTTGTGACAAAGTTAACTCAAATAATACAAACTGACTGAATTGACTTAACATCTTGTTAAGTTATGTTCGTAAAGTTCCAGCATTAGCGACGTTTGGTTTTGAACCGACTGGAATTTTGCTTGAGATTTGAGGACAACCGCTCTACCTCACAAC
Source organism: Elysia crispata (assembly GCA_033675545.1). Classification (NCBI taxonomy): domain Eukaryota; kingdom Metazoa; phylum Mollusca; class Gastropoda; family Plakobranchidae; genus Elysia; species Elysia crispata. The sequence goes on along the minus strand of JAWDGP010006349.1, from coordinate 46,923 downwards.
CAGAGAAGAATTCATGCGCCAAACCAGACACTTGGGTTGTCACGATACTTTTACTGAGAAGAGACAAGGCTGCCTCCTCAACCAATCAGCTGGCAGCTATCGACAGACAGGTCCAGTTTGTGGAGGTCACGTGCAAGACACCGTCTCGCTGCCCTTCTGTCATCTTCTATCGAAGCGGAAGCGGAAAGTGCCAGGAAAAATCTGAAGAAATGAGAGCTTACAGCTACCAGCACTTCTAACATATTTCCCAAAGGTGTGACGCGCTCTCGCAAATGGAATTATCCGACCAAACCTCAGCCCCGGCATGATCAGTCTGTCCCAGGGTGGGTGGGGGGGGGGGGGGGCGGAGGGGGCTTCCTGTCATGACCCTCTGCGACCTTCGCATGTTGCTCTTGTTTTGATATGGCGTTGTCCTTTTTTTTGTTGTAACTGCAACATCTTCAGTAATGCTATAAAACTGAACCGTGATCAGATTCTCTGTGTACATGGAGACTTCAAGATCGATCTTTGACCTCCTTGCCCTTAGTTTGGGAAACCTTTGTTTGTGTCTCTTCACATTCATCTCCTTCCTCCTTGCTTCTCAGTCAATCCGTCACATTTTGCTTTTGTTTTACATTCTGTCTGTCAGTTTATGTTTTCTGTCTCCTTATACGTGATTCTTACCTTTTAAACTGTCTGTCTTCCTAGCTATATATCAATGTATCGGTCCATCTATTTATTTTTTTCATATTTGAATACTCATCTATTTCTTGTCCTGTTTTATTACCTTTGTGTCTGCTGTCTGTCTGTCTTAAATAAAATCTATGGGTGCAGATTTTTACTAAAACCATATACTTATTTAACCGTCCAATCAATTTAACTTTCAATTTAAGAATCAAGTTATCGATCTCTATCTGTCTTTATGTCTGTCAGTGTAAAGCTGGCACTATGAATGATGATTCCCATCTGGATATACCTCCATTCTCCTCGTCTTCTCTACACAGTGTAATTCAGTAAGCCCCAAGCTCCAGAATTCCCTCTCTTTGTCAGTCTGTCTACTTGTCGGTCAGTCAGTGCCCAGACAGTCATTAAGTCAACGTGTATACATCCATATCTGTCCTAGACCTTCAAATACTCGAAGTCACGATAAATGTCACAACCCTGAGAGGTTTCACCAACTGGCCTGCTGGTTACTCCAGATCATAACACCCAAACCGACAAAAGGTTTTCAGTCCATCGCAAAAAAAAAGAAAAGAAAAGAAAAGACAAAAAGAAATATAAAAACGGAAAGAACCCAATCCTGCCTCTGTAATGCTCTGTAAGCGCCGTCATGTTCTGCCGACCTGAGAGGTTTATGCTGGCTCCAAGGTTTCGGTTTTACTGGTTTGGAGGTGCGCAGTGGATCGCAAGTTTTTGAGATAGCAGGAGAAAAAAAATTGTTTGTATGTTTACTAAAAGTAACGCCTTGTAAGAAGACAGAGGTTCAGATAGATAGACAGATTTATGGATTTATAAATGAATATATATGTAGATAAAAATAAAAAGAGATAGATAGATAGGTCAATAAAAAAATAAAAAAGATATAAAGTAGGCAGGTAGACGAATATATGCATACATACATACATACATACATACATACATACATACATACATACATACATACATACATACATACATACATACATACATACATACATACATACATACATACATATATAGGAGATAGCTGCAGACTTCATGGAAGTTAACATCTCTGAGAGAACGAAGAGAAAGAACAAGAAGAAGAAATCAATAGACAGTCTGAACATCAGATAAACGAGCTAACATAATTATGCCCAAATCAAATACCGCGACGGAAAAGAAGAGGTGCTTGTAAAGAAAAAAAAATGTGAGGGAAGAGTGAGAAAGCAAAATAGAAAGCCCACAAAAAACAGAGAGAGAGAGAGAGAGAGAGAGAGAGAGAGAGAGAGAGAGAGAGAGAGAGAGAGAAAGATAGAGAGGTATAATCTGATTAGAACTTAAGCCGAAGCCATAATGTTGAACCGCAAGGATAAAAATATTCCTTTTCGATCAGGAGACATTTGTTTTGCAAACATTATTCCTCAAATTGTGAAACCGTGCATAATTCCACGAGCATCCCGAGCCATTTGCTGCTTTCTGGTAATAGGGGTTGAGGAGAGAGAGAAAGAGTCAGTCAGACATTCAGACCGACAGACAGACAAAGACACTGACAGAGAGAAAGAGAAGTAATAATGACAGCAATAAAGAGAGCGTGTGTAAGAGTGAATTCTCAGGTAGAGCAAAATAGTAAGAAATTGATAGACAAGGAAAGGCTGATAAACAGATAAAGAAAGGAACAAAGGAAGAAAATAGAGAGACAGAGACAGAGAGAGACAGGGAGAGACAGAGTAAGAGACAGAGAGAGACACAGAGAGAGGGAGACAGAGAGAGACACAGAGAGACACAGGGAGAGGGAGACAGAGAGAGACAGAGAGATAGAGAGACAGCCAGAGACAGAGAGAGACACAAAGAGAGACAGAGAGAGACAGACAGACAGAGAGGGACAAAGAGTGAAACAGAGAAAGAATCAGAGAGAGACAGAGAGAGATAGACAGACAAAGAGAGAAACACAGAGAGAGACAGAGACACAGAGAGACAGAGAGAGAGAGACAGTGAGAGAGACAGAGAGAGGCAGAGACAGAGACAGACAGAGAGAGACAGAGAGAGAGACAGAGACAGACAGAGAGAGAGGCAGAGAGACAAAGAGAGACAGAGAGAGAGAGAAAGAGAGAGAGAAAGAGAGAGACAGAGAGAGAAAGAGAGAGAGAAAGAGAGAGAGACAGAGAGAGAGACAGAGAGAGAAACAGAGAGACAAAGAGAGACAGACAGAGAGAACAGAAATAGAGAAAAAGAGAAAGCCAATCGATGGAAGATGACACACCCCCCTCTCACCTCTCCTCCCTCCCCTCTCCCTCTAGGACCAGCTATAAAATCCTGGCCTGAATGTAAACCTGAACCCCGGAAGTTTCCGGAACACACATCTATCTAGATTCCAGCTCTGGTTCTCACGATACCGTGGTTTACAATAAACGATTCGATAGTCTCAACTAATATTATTACCGGAAAGACGATGTGTTATGTATTCTTCTTCTCCTTCTTCTTCTTCTTATTATTATTATTAATTATTATTATTATTATTATTATTATTATTATTATTATTATTATTATTATTATTATTCTTCTTCTTCTTCTTCTTCTTCTTCTTCTTCTTCTTCTTCTTCTTCTTCTTCTTCTTCTTCTTCTTCTTCTTCTTCTTCTTCTTCTTCTTCTTCTTCTTCTTCTTCTTCTTCTTCTTCTTCTTCTTCTTCTTCTTCTTCTTCTTCTTCTTCTGTTTCTAAATTGAAATCTTAATCGCCGAGGAGCCAGTAGGGAAACAAATTGGCCCACAGCACGTCTGGAATTTATTTAGACAATGCAGTCATCATGTGTCCATCATGCCAGATACAAAACAATAAAAGTTAACAAACCAAATACGATTGAGTAAAACGTTTAAGGTTTGAGAAGCTGTCAAAGCAGTGATTTTTTAATTTAATTTTTTTTTTTCATTTTAGATTGTAAAGTTCTCTAAGGTCATGAGGGAACTTCACCTTTTAACGATAGAGAAGACTTTGCATCTCGAGTTCCGCCTACTTACTTTGGTCTGCCCAGAGCAAAAGAGGCCCATCAGGTATTCTAGTCAGATCTGTATGTTTGTGTATGTGATATGCTGGAATCAGAATAGATTCTTAACTTAATTTATTCAGGGAGAATAAAAGAGATTTCAAGCGGTATTGAGTCTTGAACCATTTGAAGTGGCAAGTTGTGTTTCAGTTAACAGGACGTCTTTTCTGTAGGGAAACTTATCATGATTTTCAGATCTGCCATAAAATTATAATGATCTACGAAATGATATGTGTCTCTACCGTAGAAAATCCTTTTCTTTTATATTAGATTATTGCCGCTTGTAGAGAAAGATTGGAGGACGTAGCCCATCACACAGACGGCGGAATATTTTGTTCTAGTTTGTACCACAGCTGCTCCAAGAGATGTAAGCCACAAATCCAACTAAAGACCTCAACTATCTGACACACCCTAGCCACATCTCTGACTGATGATCCCAACTCTCTGACACACCCTAGCTACATCTCTGACTGATGATCCCAACTCTCTGACACACCCTAGCTACATCCCTGACTGATGACCCCAACTCTGTGATACACCCTAGCTACATCCCTGACTGATGATTCCAACTCTCTGACACATCCTAGCTACATCCCTGACTGATGACCCCAACTCTGTGATACACCCTAGCCACATCTCTGACTGATGACCCAAACTCTCTGACACATCCTAGCCACATCTCTGACTGGAGACCCCAACTCTCTGACACACCCTAGCCACATCTCCGACTGAAGACCCCAACTCTCTGACACATCCTAGCCACAACTCTGACTGGAGACCCCAACTCTTTGACACACCCTTGCCACATTTCTGACTTAAGACTCCAACTCTCTGACACATCCTAGCCACATCTCTGACTGGAGACCCCAACTCTCTGACACACCCTAGCCACATCTCTGACTGGAGACCCCAACTCTCTGACACACCCTAGCCACATCTCTGACTGGAGACCCCAACTCTCTGACACATCCTAGCTACATCTCTGACTGAAAACCCCAACTCTCTGATACAAACTAGCTACATCCCGGACTAAAGACCCCAACTCACTGACACACCCTAGCCACATCTCTGACTGAAGACCCCAGCTCTCTGACACACCCTAGCCACATCGCCGAAATAGACTGTTATGATCTCTCAGGTCAGATACCGGAGAGGTTCAATAGCACAGATATGACCCTGTTTTCCAAGCTTCCCAGTTTAACATACGGTCGCTTAGACTGAATCACAAATTCAGCACATTACCTCGCAAGTAGATGTTTGAGAAATATTACCATAATTAGTGCGGCTACTGCGGAGTGGTCTCGTGCCCTCGAGGTGGAAAAGTTCCAGGATTGTTTTCATAAGCTTATGATATAATTTTTATTACTTGTTTTGTTTGAAAGATTATATGTTCGTGTGTACTTTTCTGGGTGTATTTCAGTGATCTGTTTGTTTGTTTGTTTTTTTCGCTTTCGGTATAAAGTTTTGATTTGCTGTAGAGTTGGCTGTCTAGTCATTGATCGACTTCGGAGAGCGAGAGAGAGAGAGAGAGAGAGAGAGAGAGAGAGAGAGAGAGAGGGCGGGAGGGAGAGAGAAGGTCATACAGAGGAGGGGGAGAGCGAGAAAGAGAGGGAAGAGAGGGAGAGAAAAGGGGGGGGGGGGGGGGGGGGAAGGAGAGGGGAAGAGAGAGAAAGAGTGGGGAAAGGTAAAGAGAGAGATAGACAAAGGGAGTTATAGAGAAGAGTGTAAGAAACATGAGCCTTCGAGTGACCTAACCGAAAGTCACCATGGCAGTATAGTAGAGGATGAATGGAACCTGTGGTCCGTCCACTCGGCTGGCACTGATTCACTCTCAGAGGTTGAACATTATCTCTGGCCGGGAGGAAGATATGACCTCTGGGTCTGGTTTATACAAACAAGAAGATGGTAGAGGATAGATCTATCAACTGTGGCCTATGTAGAGAAAGAGAGAGAGAGAGAGAGAGATGTGTAGCGAACGAGAGATAGTGTGAGAGAAGATATTCAGATCAAGGTAGAGAGGACAGGCAAAGGTTTAGAGCAAAGGGAGAAAAAACAAAGAGAAAAAAGTTTCTTTTTAAGGTTGTTCCTCTCTTTTTATTTTATAGTTTTTAACGCCTCCCCCCCTTCCCCCCCCCCCCCAACTAATCTCTCATCTTTCTCTAATTCCGTGTATAATAATGGGAACATTAAAAGGGGGGGGGGAGAGAATGAGGAGGACTTTTAATTAGTCAGGTACTCAGGTAGTAGCATACTTCCTGTTCATTTGCTCAACTGCTTTAATCTCCTCTTACTCTCTTTTTCACTCTCTAACTTTGATTTTTTCCTCCCTCCCTCCCTCTCTCTCTCTCTCTCTCTCTCTCTCTCTCTCTCTCTCTCTCTCTCTCTCTCTCTCTCTCTCTCTCTCTCTCTCTCTCTCTCTCTCTAACTAGCATATTTATTCACTTCTCTTCTCTCAGTCACTAGTTTTCCGAGATAATTTTTTTTTAACATCGTTGGTTTTTTTTCCGCACTCGAATTTCAAACAAGCGCCTGTGATTATTTAGTAGTAGACGGATTAGTTCAAGTAAGCGATCTTGCATTTCATTAAACTGCATGATTACTACGTCACTTTTGAGGGACGCAATACATTTTCTTGAAGGTGTCGAACTTGAACTTGCTCGAAAAAAAAAAAAGCCATAAAAACAATCTAGAAAGAAAGCCTCCAAGAAACATTTTGACTCTAAAACATTTATCGTGTCTCAAACCAACTACCTAAAATATATTTAATCTTGACCTCTGCCTTGTCTTCCCTCAATAGAGATAAATATCGCATCGAACAAAATCTAGAATGTTAACGTCATAACTTGCTCAGAATGTTACAACCCATAGTTTCATCAAAACAGCCTGCAGTGAGCGAATCACCATCTGACTGAGTCTGTCTTCTAACACCTTCCGGAGTCAATTCAAGATGGTACTTCCGGTCACTTATGTCATCTGTACCAGCGGCTTGTTAGATTGTACCAGGTGAAAAAAAAATGCCACACTTTCTATAAAACTGACAGACCTCTGGGTTGATGGTGTTGAATTACTGCTTTGATGAGGATGATGGAGATGATCAAAATAGAGGGAGGGCGAGGACGATAATGTAAATGATATAAAAGATGGGTGGGTGTGTTGGGGAGGGGGGACCTCTTTGTTTCTTTCCATTTCTTTCTACTTCTCCTCAATGATGATGATGATGATAGTTTCTATTGAGAACAAGAATAAAATGTATGCCCGTTTCGGAACTCTACCAAGCAGGGCAGGACTAATCTTGACAGAGACCTCGATCTTAAAAAATTGGGAAAACCCAAAAAATATCGACGAACTCTAAGTTTTTGAAACGCTGCGTTGGTTTCAGGACTAGGCTGGGCATGGAGAGACAGAGAATGGGACTATTGTCTACAGTCACAGCAGGTCCTGCAGCTTCCATCTCTTACCAACCACACGCCGTAACCTCTCCAGGTCTAGGCTGGGCATGGACAGACAGAGAATGGGACCACTGTCTACAGCCACTGCAGGTCATCCAGCTTCCACCTCTCACTGACCACACGCTGTAACCTGTCCAGACCTAGCACAGTGTTCTGCGCTCACCGGAGTTTAGTATTCACATCTCGTTCCAAATCTGAATACCGCTGAGTATGTCGCATACCATCAGGGCCCGGCCCACGCCCGGACTAACTACTCAATAAAGCAGAGAAATAGTTTGAAATGAAAGAGTACTTTGCTCGTTTTTATTTTCTTATTCAATGAATTACAGCGTCTAGACTGGTTTTTGTTAGGAATACCTAGAAACTGGTACCATACTTCTACCACGAACCTAATCCCCTTTTTTGAAATCGCACTTTTCGTTGGTCTTTAAACCCCGTCAACCTGAAAATTTAATGAGAATTTTATCTTTTCGGAAGCCGCTTCGCCCGTCAATGGAAGGAAAAGAAAGGGAAAGTTTTGTCCTCCTCGCTTTTATATACTAGACTTACACCATTTTTTTTTTCAATTTCCGGTTAAACATTTTCTGGTCAAGACTATTACAAGCTGTCTCCGTATCCCGAAAACTGTCAACTCTGAACCAAGGAAAGATCGTACGCTGTGGGGTTGAAAACACGGCACACACAGTGGAGGTGGCTAAAGTTAGGGTCTCGCCTTACCAACAGCACGAGCACTCTGTCCCATGGGGGTTTTTCTTTCTGCCATGGTTAAGAAACACTTATTTTTAAAATAACCACACCCCTCCCACATACAGTTACACACATAACAAAACTTTTTGGCAAAAGCCTTCAATTTTTTTTTTTCATTAGAAGCATTAATCCCTTTCTCATGTAAATGTTTTTCTTCCTGTCCGAGTTTCATCTTTTCTAGTTTCCTCCTCCATTCGGCGATGATAATAATGATACAGTTTACCATCAGTTAGCGCCGCTAGGAGGGCAGAGAAAAGTGCATCATTATACTAATGGCTTTAGGGAGTGGGGGGGGGGGGTGGAGGTAACTCTTCATTTCCTTCCATCTCTATCTACCTCAGCGTTTCCTAAATCTGGCCAGCCAATCTCTATTATTCCCAGGGTCCATTCAAATCATCGAACGGGGAGGATTTTGGAATGGGAGAGGGGGGGTAGGGTGCGCGGCTGATGGCTATACAATCAGCGAGAGAGAAAGAGAGAGAGAGAGAGAGAGAGAGAGAGAGAGAGAGAGAGAGAGAGAGAGAGAGAAGGAGAGAGAACTCGTTCATGCATTACCATTGGATAAACGCAAGATTACAGATTTTCTAAAAGCTGGTTTTTTTTTTTTCCCGCGGCAGATATGATTTAGCTGTAAGCATATTGGTGCAGTTTTCAACAGGAAAGAAACTAGTGACGATCATGAATAAACCCATTCCACAACAAGATTCTTAGCTGAGCAGTTTCGGCGCCCATTTCAGTCTGTAAAACGATAGTGTACACAAAGATGCAATCTCTAACCTAAAACGCGTCTGACCCCAGGGTGAATGTAATCTGGAGTTTCCCACGAAGCAGAGAAAGAGCAACGAACGGTATTGATTGAAAACTGTTAGAAGTTAAATTCCAGAAGGGTTGCTTTGGATATAAGAAGAAAAGGGGGGAAAATAATGTATTACATCAGACAAATGCCAAAAAAAAAACCAAACAAACACTAAACAAAACTGAAAATAAAAAAAAAACAAGTGTTGCTCTGAAACAAAATTATTAAAAAAAAAAAAAAAAATTAAAAATTAAAAAAAAAAATCTTCTGAATCTTTGAGATTAACGGAAGTGGTGTATAATTCTCGCTGCAAGTCAGCTTTTCGGCAGACGATCGTGGTAGCAATGTCTGGGGCATCCCGTGGGAGGCCAGGCTGGAACTACGTGCTCAGACTGTACGGAGGAGAGCGGCGGATTAAAGATGGTAGGAAGAATAGTGGTGGTGATTGTACTGCAGGTTGATGGAAGGCAAAACCAAGACCAGATAAAAGTAAAAACATTGGGGGATGGGGGTAAAAAGGGGGGAGGGGGGGGGGGAGAGAGGGGGTGTTCGTACTCCTTATAGATAGTGGTTTCTCTGACTATCATCTGTACAAAACAAAATGTCATTCAAAGTCGATCTCTCATTCCCGTCCAAACCAAGATGAGGGATTGCAAGAAGACCCCTAGAGTTCATAAGCTTGCCTGTTTACATTTCTCTCAGCGCTGTGTATTTAACAAGCGTGGATCTCCTGCCCAGTCTCTCACCCACAGGACTAACACTGAGTGTCTACATGCTACAGTCAGACTCTGGTAGCTCTTACAATACTAACAGGACGTGTCTACAAGCTACAGACAGACTCTGGTAGCTCTTACAATACTAACAAGACGTGTCTACATGCTAAAGACTCTGGTAGCTCTCACAGGACTAACGATACGTGTCTACATGCTACAGACAGACTCTGGTAGCTCTTACAGAACTAACAAGACGTGTCTACTTGCTACAGACAGACTCTAGTAACACTCACAGAACTAACACTGAGTGTCTATATGCTAAGGTCAGACTCTGATAGCTCTCACAGGACTAACGCGACGTGTCTACATGCTACAGTCAGACTCTGGTAGCTTTTACAGAACTAACAAGACGTTTCTACATGCTAAAAACTCTGATAGCTCTCACAGGACTAACATTAAGTGTCTACATGCTACAGTCAGACTCTGGTAGCTTTCATAGGACTAACACGACGTGTCAACATGCTACAGTCAGACTGTGGTAGCTCTAACAGGACTAAGGAGACGTGTCTATATGCTACAGTCAGACTCTTGTAGCTCTCACATGACTAACGATACGTGTCTACATGCTACAGTCAGACTCTGGTAGCTCTCACGAACTAACGCGACGTGTCTACATGCTACAGACAGACTCTAGTAGCTCTCACGAGACTAACGCGACGTGTCTACATGCTACGGTCAGACTCTGGTAGCTCTCACAGGACTAGCGCGACGTGTCTACATGCTACAGTCAGACTCTGGTAGCTCTCACGAACTAACGCGACGTGTCTACATGCTACAGTCAGACTCTGGTAGATCTTACAGAACTAACGATACGTGTCTACATGCTACAGTCAGACTCTGGTAGCTCTCACAGGACTAACGATACGTGTCTACATGCTACAGTCAGACTCTGGTAGCTCTCACAGGACTAACGCGACGTGTCTACATGCTACAGTCAGACTCTGGTAGCTCTCACGAACTAACGCGACGTGTCTACATGCTACAGTCAGACTCTGGTAGCTCTCACAGGACTAAGAAGACGTGTCTACATGCTACAGACAGACTCACGTAGCTCTCAAGACTTGACGCCACATCAATGAATTTTTCTCAGCTCCTGCAGCAACTCTGTGTCGAAGAATCCATCATCTCCGCCTTAAGTTTTATAATGTTCTTTGTTTTAGTTTTTTTTCCTCTTCCCTGCTATCATGTAACGGTATCTATGAACTGTATCGGCAAGGGCTCTTACTCACCATCCAAGGACAGACCTTGTCTTCCACGAAAGATAACCCTTCCCTCAACCACTTCCCTCCCTTCAAGTAAAAAAAAAATCGTGTCGGTTTTCAAATGAAGCTGAGAATGTTCTAGAAGTGCTCAGAGAATGTTTGACCGGACCAAACAGTTGTGGGGGATATTGGTCATTGTTGACCTCATTCCTCCCACTGACCACTGTCCATCCATCCGTCCACCGTCCATCTATCCCTCTAGACCAGACGTAAGATCGATAAATCGGAACGGCCCGACTCAACTATTTTTACCGTCAGCGACTTCTTCCAGTTTACCAACGGTTTTTTTTTCTTATTTTTTTTCTTCTACAGTTGTCTTCTTACTGTTTCTGGCTTTTCCCTTCTGTGCAGTAAAGCAATCACTAGAGAGACCAATCTCCCCGCGTGTACTACCGGGTGCTGAGCTAATACCAGGTCCACGCTTTTCCTACAGGACAGGCAAGTCTTGATCCTGTTTCCAGCTCTTTGTTCTGTAGCAAGCGCCATACAGCGGTACTCCGGTCAATGCGGTTTTCAAGAAAAGCTGTTATGGATCCAAAGAGCCAGCCCAATGAAGCAAGAGACACGTTCTCCCCCCGTACTTTGATCAACGTCTGGGTGAGATAACTATTGGTCTGCGGGCCTGGTTAAAGGCAATTTTGCTCTTTCGCAGCAGACGGTCGACTTGAGTCTTTTTTGCTGTGTAAAGCCTGATGTAAGTCTGCTTGTGTTAAAACCTTTCATGCTGCAGACAGAAGAACCTAATCAAAGAGCTGAAAGGTTGGTTTTTTTTTTTTTTTTTTTTTTTTTTTTTTTTTTTTTGCACTTTAAGTTCATTTGTAAGAATGAATAAGCTTTCAATGCTAGTTCCTCTTTTTTTCTCTTATCTGTCATGTTAACTCATCGTATGGCTCAAGTTGAAGAGACACGAGCCCGAGTTAGGAGAAAGACAATAGAACTGATAAGATAGGATTTCATCGGTTTAAAATAATAATGGTTGAGAAATCGCGAAAAATAAAATTATGCGCAGGTATACAAAAACATTAGCTTACTTGAAACAGAATCTGTGCAGCCTCACTTCATAGTTTAAGAGGTTATATTTTTCCACGAATTTATTATCTTCTTCCAGGTAAAATATTATATCAGATATCTTACAGAGTACATTTTGATGACGGCAAGCGAATGGTGTTGTTAGTTAAAAGGTTAATAAATAATTTGATATATTGATTGATTGGGGAGTTTTACAGATCAATCATTTATACTTTTAGGTCCTAGTGATCTAATCGCTAGATCTCTCTCTCTCTCTTTCTCTCTCTCTCTCTCTCTCTCTCTCTCTCTCTCTCTCTCTCTCTCTCTCTCTCTCTTTCTCTCTCTCTTGCTCTCTCTCTTATATAAATATATATATAGATATCCATCTATTTATCTATCTATCTATCTATTTATCTATCTCTGTTCTCTGTCTTTTTTGCTTTAGTCCCTATTTTTATTTTTTTTCCCTCGCTCTCTGTCTCTCCCTCAATAAATTTATAGTATTCTGTGTTCTCCATACTTCTCCATGTTTGTTTTTCTTAATCTCTCTCGGTCTGTACCTGTCTTTCTCTTTCTGTGTTTTTGTGTCTCTGTCTTAATTTTCCGTCTTCCTCTCTTTCTCTACTAGCGCCTTAGTTTCTCGATATTCATCTCAAATATATATATATATATATGTATTTATTTATTATTTTTAAATTTGTCTAATAACGCCTATCTTTATACCTGCTATCATAATCCTTTTCTCCTATTTATTCCTCTAATTTTCTTCATCTATCCACTTATCTCCCATGACTCTCTATCTCAGTGATTTACACAATGGGAGAAATCAGTGTCTCCTTGCTTCATTGATGCCTTCGGTAACGACGAAAATAAGGTCGATGATGACGACGATGATCATTGGGACATTTATAATTATAATGGCAGCTGGTACGATCATATAGATAATGATGTTAATGATGATAAATGTAATAATCATGATGTAATAATGTTGACGATAACCGTGAGGGGCAGGATGAGGATAATGATGATGACGATGATCATTGCGACATATATAGTGGCAGCTGTTATGATCATATAGATAATGATATTAATGACAATAAATGTAGTAATAATAATGATGATAATAATGTTGACGATAACCGTGACGGGCAGGATGAGGATAATGATGATGACGATGATCATTGCGACATATATAGTGGCAGCTGTTATGATCATGTAGATAATGATATTAATGACAATAAATGTAGTAATAATAATGATGATAATAATGTTGACGATAACCGTGAGGGTCAGGATGAGGATAATGATGATGACGAAGCGGATGAAGATGATGATCAGGGAGATGAAAATGTTAGAAGTAACGGAGATTTTTTTTTTCTGTATAATTTGCGATAACTGCAAGATAGTATGTGGAAACGCTTTTGCGTTACGAAAAAAAAATAATTTCGGCTTCGACTTGTAATAACAATGCAATACGATACTTCAAAGGAAATCTTTGGTCTCCAAGAACAGACTGATGTGTTAACTCTAATAAGAAATAATCAGGATTGAGCAAAATAAATTCGCAAGTTCAGCTCTAAGATAGACTGAGCAAACCAAAGGAAGTATAACACGCTTTGCACAGTGTTTCTATTTCCACGAGAGCGAAGAAAGCATTCAAAATCGAAAATCCAAGCTAGCTTTGTTCGCATTTAACTTTAACTAGTGACTTGATAGTTGTTATCAGGTGCTCATATCCACTCTCACTAATGACTTGATAGTTGTTATCAGGTGCTCATATCCACTCTCACTAGTGACTTGATAGTTGTTATCAGGTACTCATATCCACTCTCACTAGTGACTTGATAGTTGTTATCAGGTGCTCATATCCACTCTCACTAGTGACTTGATAGTTGTTATCAGGTACTCATATCCACTCTCACTAGTGACTTGATAGTTGTTATCAGGTGCTCATATCCACTCTCACTAATGACTTGATAGTTGTTATCAGGTACTCATATCCACTCTCACTAATGACTTGATAGTTGTTATCAGGTACTCATATCCACTCTCACTAATGACTTGATAGTTGTTATCAGGTACTCATATCCACTCTCACTAATGACTTGATAGTTGTTACAAGGTACTAATACACTTACTAGTTACTTGGTAATTGCACCAGGTACCCATATCCCACACTCACTAGTGATTTGATAGTTGTACCAGATATTCATACCTAAAATCACTTGTAGCTTGATAGTACAATTACAGGTACAAGTTCTCTTACGATGGGTGTAATAACAGGCATTAATGTATGCACTGGAAACATGACAATACTAGCAGGCATACACGAATACATCTGTAACATGAGTAGAATGACAGGTACTCAAGCATACACTGCTGGTTTGAACAAAATTACAGGTAATCACGTATAGACCAATGACATAAATATAATGGCAATCTTACACAATGATAAAAAACAACCAAGATAATTAGAGGCACAGATGATACAAGTGTAGGCATCAGCTTGAGGTGCTTTATGTCAGAGTGTGAAAAGACACACATTACACGTACACACACACACACATATATATATATATATATATATATATATATATATATATATGTGTGTGTGTGTGTGTGTGTGTGTGTAGAAACAATTTAAGCAATACTATGCAGGTTAAAGAGATATTTTAGACAACACAAGATGTAAACACAATGATGGATATTCAAAAAAAAAAAAAACTGGACGAGAAGAAAACAATCTTGAAAATAAAAGAATATTCACAACAACACGACAAAGAAACGAACCAGAATTTCAAAAATTCCTTTTGAGTTGGACCTGTAAAGTGGGAAAGAGAGAGAGAGAGAGAGAGAGAGAGAGAGAGAGAGAGAGAGAGAGAGAGAGAGAGAGAGAGAGAGAGAGAGAGAGAGAGAGAGAGAGAGAGAGAGAGAGAGAAAGAGAGAGAGAGAGAGAGAGAGAGAGAGAGAGAGAGAGAGAGAGAGAGAGAGAGAGAGAGAGAGAGAGAGAGAGGAAAATACTGAACTTACTGCTGTCGGGTTGGGCCCACTCCTGGTGTAGAACTCACTCCAGCCAGGTCGGTGAAATCCTCGCTCAGCGAAAGGTAACTCCAAGGGTAGAAAGGAAAATCACTCGATGTAAGACGAAACGGTTTTGTGCACTGGTTCAAATCCTCCCAGTAATTCGGCGTAAGAAGATCGTGTCGTTATTTGAATGCGGACAAGCTCGAACTAGTCATAACCGAAATCCAGTGTCAAACCGAGTCCATGGGTTTTCGGTTCTGTCTTAACTGATTCTTATTTCTGAAAGAGTACGCACTTTTTCCTTTAAAAAGATAAAAAAAAAAAGTTGAGAAATATTTGAAAAAATGATCTTCAGGTAAAAGCAGCAACGCACAGTGTAAAAACTATAATCTCTTTTTAAAGACACCACAAATAGCACAGAACATTTTTGCGATTTAATCTTTTGTTGATTTTTTTTTTTCAATTTACCTACCTCTAACTTTTCGCTCGGTATTTGAAGCCTTGTTCAGGATTTGATTTTTACGACGCTTTCGTTTAAAGTTCGGATGTTTTGTAAAGGATGTGGAGATAAAAAAACAGAAGGAGTAAAAGGCTTTCATTGATTTTTGTTATACGTAAAAAAAAAAGAGGAGAAGAGGTAATTGAATTATTTCGGGGTTTACAAAACCACAGCTGTCACTCCTCCACGTAAGATTTCTAAATCTAAATCCAGCCTTTATGAAACGTTGGTAATTTTTCTCCCTGCCTTTAAAACACGTTTGATTTGAACATGATAAACTATTAACCACTTCTATCCAAAAACTCTTCGCTGCCTGGAATAGTGAACTACTGGGCTACCGGTACTTCAGGAGTTCAAATAACGATCATTGTGTTGAGTTTTTTTATTATTATTATTTTTTTTAATCCACAAAATTTATAAGCATGAGATTCAAATTTGGACAAACATTTTCATAAAAGTCTGTTGACCCTGTTTTCTTTTTCATACTTTTCCAAGCTGAAAGCTCTGATCAGTTCTGTCGATACGGAGAAAGAATGCAACTCCACTTTGTTCTGTGGATGATGGCAGCCAATTTTTACTCCTCACGAATAGGCTTGCCTACAAAATATGGAAATATATGCCGTAAACCGAGCAATGTTTATTGCTGTTCATTAGGATAAAAAGTAAAGGAAAAAGAAAAGTTAAGCATAAAACATACTGGTTGGTTTTAAAAAGCCTTTCAATATCTTTATTTGGAATTATGTAAGACAAAAATAGTCTATGATTAATCTATCTTCATCATTTCCTAAAGCTAAAAATATAATAATAATCTTTTAAAAAGAATAATTAGCTCCTGTTGAGTATTACTAGTTCCAATAGTTTTCACACATTAATTATCGTTTAATTAGAAACAAGTGGAATTCCCGCCCGACATCGCACATTACCCGCACTTTTTGTTGGAATTTACAGCGCTATAACGATCGCTGAAAAGCATCTTTAAATAGATAAGCGGGTAGACAATTCGTTGTTTTTCAAAATTGCACAGTGTTTAAGTGTTTTTTTTTTTAGGTTTTTTTTTTTTCAGAACTGTGTAGATTGACTTGAAATCATTGTCGGAATGTATCGCAAATAAAGATATAAAAACTTTCTGAAACAGATAAGATCTAGGCGAGATGAAAGAACACATTATGATTGTGAGAGAACAAAAAATAAACTGCCCTCCTAGGATGGTGTATGGTCCATATACCAAACACATTCAGTGACCCAGAAATCGGGAGAGCATTTTGCGTATAAGAACATTATAGAAGCCTGCGAGTTTTATAATCTCAAAAATATTTTGAAAGTAAAACAAAAAGGGTGCACGTTTCTCCTTGATTTTCCAGGTAAAACTTTGAAACACTAACGGAAAGCTGAGTAAGTTAGATCTAGAACTCTCAGATGTAAGGAGGAAGATATCTTGGGGTATGGCGATGATGTTGGAGGCTAGGATGAAGTGTGACCCACAGCGAGAGAGCTAATACTAAAGATTGATATTATGGGAAAGTAAGTCACGTCGGGGGAAAAAATTTTTTTTAAATACCTACCTCCTAAGAAGACAAGACAGTGGAAGAGTTGACCGTTTTTAGAGTATTTTGGTTTTAAATAGAGGAATGTTTCGAGCTACCTCAAATCATGGCATGGAATGCAGTGTAACAGTGTATCGACCCATGATGGGTAACGCTTGCTGTATAAAATTTTAAAAACATATCTAGCCGTGGCAGCAGAACAAAAACAACAAAAAAAAAATGAAAAGCACGTGATAAATCAAGATTATACCAATTTTCGATCTACACAAAGGAAGAGTTTGGTGGCTTCCCCAGTTTCCTGAGCGAAAAAAATCATGAAGTTAATCCGAAAATATAAATCCCGTGTATCTGTAGCACAGAAATATAGTGAGCTTTAAAAAAAAAAAACTCACGAAGTCGTTCAAGTACACAAGGATGTGAAATCCGGAATGGGATCCTGGAAATAGAACACGTGGAATAATATGGTCCGAAATCCCCGGACTGAAAGTCTGAAAGAACGCGAGTCACTCACTGAGAAGGCATTATCAGTTTACAAACACTAATAATATAAGGTACTAACAAGTGCTGGCCAGAATGTGGCAGCAGTGCAGAAATCTACTCAGATTCGGCCCGGGTGGAGAGAGGGAGAGAAGGGAGAGAAAGAGAGAGAGAGAGAGAGAGAGAGAGAGAGAGAGAGAGAGAGAGAGAGAGAGAGGAGGGGGGGGGGGGGGAGATGGAGATTGTTAACAACTCCATGCTGGTTGGATTTAGGGCTATGGGCTCTTGCCGCTGTTACATTGGGAAAGGGATGAGGAGAGAGAGAGGAAGAAACAACGAGGAAGAGGAAGTAAGAGGGGGAAAAAACAAGTTTTGGGGTTCCCGCGGGCAGCAGGCATCCTCGCTTCTCTCCCCCTGTCCTGTAGCTCACCGCCGCATGCTTATCTGGGAGAGAGAGAGGGAGACAGAGAGAGAGAGAGAGAGAGAGAGAGAGAGAGAGAGAGAGAGAGAGAGAGAGAGAGAGAGAGAGAGACGTTTTGGTGGGCACTTCCTCGTGAAATCCCCCCAGAAAACGCGACTCGGTTCGATCTGCCCTCACACCCACACCCACCCACACACACACACACACACAGCTCTCCAGTCGGCCTGAACTCACCCCCTCTCGCCCAGGGGAGATAAAAAAAAAAGCTAGTATTGATATCCGTGTAGGTCCTGTGGTACTCTAGTTAGCTCTCTAGCTCAAACCAGTTTGATGGGCTCGGCTCAGACTGTCATAGAGATGGACAGAAGGTGTGAACGGATTAAGGCGAGGAAGGAGCTTTGGAAGGGAGGTGGGGTGAATTGATTGTTTAGGGTTTTTTTTCTTCAAGATTTTACCGGATGTCTTTCTTTCTTGGTTATATACATAGTAGAATCTTTTGTCGAAACAAAGTTTTTTTGAAAACAAAGAAATTTAGTAGCATTAATATATGACTTCCAGAACGATCATCGTTTCTTTGAGAAATAATTTGATTTGAATTATGAATCTCTCTTCTATTTATTTGCGTATGAATCTATCTATCTATCAATCTATCAATCTATTTATCTACCCACTATCAATCTATCTAACTATCTATCGGTTTTTATGTATCACTCTATTTATTTCTATCTGTCTATCTACCTATCCATCACTCTACCTATTGGTTTTTGTTTGTTATCAGAACACGAATAGGAATGTCAGCTTGACAGACAGTGACACAGACATGGGGTAAAAATAAGCTTTGCGATAATATTAAAGATTGATAAAGTGAAAGGCAGAGAGAGTCGAAATCAGATAGAATAAAGTTTGAAATAAAAGCAATAGCAAGAATTACAAACAGAGCGGTGTGCATAGTACAGAGAGAGAGAGAGAGAGAGGGGGGGGGGGAGAGAGGGAGAGAGAGATGGGGAGAGAGACCGAGAGAGAGAGAGAGGGGGGAGGGAGGGAGAGAGAGATGGGGAGAGAGACCGAGAGAGAGAGAGAGAGGGGGGGGGAGGGAGGGAGAGAGAGATGGGGAGAGAGACCGAGAGAGAGAGAGAGAGAGAGAGAGAGAGAGAGAGAGAGCACCGGATGGAGATAAAAACATCGAGATGTAAACAGAGATAAGAGGCGAAGGAAGCTAGACATGTCCATCCTGTGACGTGTATGCCATGCCAACATCTCTTCTGATGGGTTCCTCACTGACCAGTCAGAGCCTCCAACTGGACGGGTCCACTCCACGCCTGTCAGACCTGCCACATGACGGCAGGTCCAGCGGGACACACAGCGCAGCTCAGCCCAGGTCAGCCATGATTTCTGCTGCTCGTACTGTCAACCTCTGGTCTCTGGAGATCACCTCGACATGGACTTAGGAGACGTTCAAAACCTGCTGAGATTTGTCGCCATGCCCGCCATTGGAGCTTGGATTGAGACTTAGGAGACGTTAAAAACCTGCGTAGAGATTTGTCGCCAAGCCCGCCATTGGAGCTTAGATTCAGACTTAGGAGACGGTAAAAACCGGTGTTGAGGTTTGTCGCCAAGCCCGCCATTGGAGCTAAGATTCAGACTTAGGAGACGGTAAAAACCGGTGTTGAGGTTTGTCGCCAAGCCCGCCATTGGAGCTAAGATTCAGACTTAGGAGACGGTAA